>JAVSCE010016009.1:0-150661 GCA_032199065.1 Smutsia gigantea
CACAAGAGCGCCAGCATATGTGGAACAAATACTAACAGAATTAAAGGAGGAAATAGACAGCAATGCATTCATTTTAGGAGACTTCAACACACCACTCACTCCAAAGGACAGATCAACCAGACAGAAAATAAGTAAAGACACAGAGGCACTGAACAACACACCAGAACAGATGGACCTAACAGACATCTACAAAACTCTACACCCAAAAGCAACAGGATACACATTCTTCTCAAGTGCACATGGAACATTTTCCAGAATAGACCACATACTAGGCCACAAAAAGAACCTCAGTAATTTCAAAAATATTGAAATCCTACCAACCAACTTCTCAGATCAACAAGGTATAAAACTAGAAATAAATTTTAGAAAGAAATCAAAAAAGCTCACAAATACATGGAGACTTAACAACACTCTCCTAATTAATCAATGGGTTAACGACCAGATCAAAACAGAAATCAAAGAATATACGGAGACTAATGACAACAACAACACAAAGCCACAACTTCTGTGGGACGCAGCAAAGGCAGTTCTAAGAAGAAAGTATATTGCAATCCAGGCCTATTTAAAGAAGGAAAAACATTCCCAAATGAATAGTCTAAAGACACAATTACTGAAATTGGAAAAAGAAAAACAAATGAGGCCCAAAGTCACCAGAAGGAGGGACATAATAAAGATTAGAGAAGAAATAAATAAAATTGAGAAGAATAAAACAATAGAAAAAATCAATAAAACCAAGAGCTGGTTCTTTGAAAAAATAAACAAAATAGATAAACCCCTAGCCAGACTCATTAAGAGGAAAAGAGAATCTACACACATAAACACAATCAGAAAGAAAGGAAAAATCACGACAGACCCCACAGAAATACAAAGAATCATAAGAGAATATTATAAGAATCTATATGCTAACAAGCTGGAAAACATAGAAGAAATGGACAACTTCTTAGAAAAATACAACCTTCCAAGACTGACCAAGCAAGAAACAGAAAACTAAACAGACCAATCACCAGTGACGAAATCGAATTGGTAATCAAAAAACTACCCAAGAACAAAACCCCTGGGCCTGATGGATTCACCTCTGAATTCTACCAGACATATAGAGAAGAAATAACACCCATTCTCCTTAAAGTTTTCCAAAAAATAGAAGAGGAGGGAATACTTCCAAACTCATTCTATGAAGCCAGCATCACTCTAATACCAAAACCGGGCAAAGACCTCACCAAAAAAGAAAATTACAGACCAATATCCCTGATGAACGTAGATGCAAAAATACTCAACAAAATATTAGCAAACCGAATTCAAAAATACATCAAGAGGATCATACACCATGATCAAGTGGGATTCATCCCAGGGATGCAAGGATGGTACAACATTCGAAAATCCATCAACATCATCCACCACATCAACAAAAAGAAGAACCAAAACCACATGATCATCTCCATAGATGCTGAAAAAGCATTTGACAAAATTCAGCATCCATTCCTGATTAAAACTCTCAACAAAATGGGTATAGACGGCAAGTACCTCAACATCATAAAGGCCATATATGACAAACCCACAGCTAACATCATACTTAACAGCGAGAAGCTAAAAGCTTTCATCTAAGATCGGGAACAAGACAGGGATGCCCACTCTCTCCACTGTTATTCAACATAATACTGGAGGTCCTAGCCACAGCAATCAGACAAAACAAAGACATACAAGGCATCCAGATTGGTAAAGAAGAAGTCAAATTGTCACTATTTGCAGATGACATTATACTGTACATAAAAAACCCTAAAGATTCCATTCCAAAACTACTAGAACTAATATCTGAATTCAGCAAAGTTGCAGGATACAAAATTAACACACAGAAATCTGTTGCTTTCCTATACACTAATGATGAACTAACAGAAAGAAATCAGAAAAACAATTCCATTCACAATTGCGTCAAAAAGAATAAAATACCTAGGAATAAACCTAACGAAGGAAGTGAAAGACCTGTACTCTGAAAACTACAAGACACTCCTAAGAGAAATTAAAGAGGACACTAACAAATGGAAATGCATCCCATTCTCTTGGCTAGGAAGAATTAATATTGTCAAAATGGCTACACTACCTAACGCAATCTATAGATTCAATGCAATCCCTATGAAACTACCAACAGCTTTCTTCAATGAACTGGAACAAATAATTCTAAAATTCATATGGAACCACGAAAAACCCCAAATAGGCAAAGCAATCCTGAGAAGGAGGAATAAAACAGGGGGAATTACACACCCTGACTTCAAGCTCTACTACAAAGCCACAGTAATCAAGACAATTTGGTATTGGCACAAAAAACAGACCCACAGACCAGTGGAACAGAATAGAAAATCCAAACATTAACCAAACATATACAGTCAATTAATATTTGATAAAAGTGCCTTGGATATACAATGGGGAGATGACAGCCTCTTCAGCAGCTGGTGTTGGAAAAACTGGACAGCTACATGTAAGAGAATGAAACTGGACTACTGTCTAGTCTCTCCCCATACACAAAGGTAAACTCAAGGTGGATCAAAGACCTGAATGTAAGTCATGAAACCATAAAACTCTTAGAAAAAAACATAGGCAAAAATCTCTTGGACATAAACATGAGCAACTTCTTCATGAACATATCTCCCGGGCAAGGGAAACAAAAGCAAAAATGAACAAGTGGGACTATATCAAGCTGAAAAGCTTCTGTACAGCAAAGGACACCATCAGTAGAACAAAAAGACATCCTACAGTATGGGAGAATATATTCATAAAAAACGTATCTGATAAAGGGTTGACATCCAAAATATATAAAGAACTCATGCACCTTAACAAACAGAAAGCAAATAATCCATTAAGAAATGGGCAGAGGACATGAATAGACACTTCTCTAAAGAAGAAATTCAGATGGCCAACAGGCACATGAAAAGATGCTCCACATCGCTAATCATCAGAGAAATGCAGATTAAAACCACAATGAGATATCACCTCACACCAGTGAGGATGGCCAACATCCAAAACACAAACAACAACAAATGTTGGCGAGGATGTGGAGAAAAGGGAACCCTCCTACACTGCTGGTGGGACTGCAAATTAGTTCAACCATTGTGGAAAGCAGTATGGAGGTTCCTCAAAAAACTCAAAATAGAAATACCATTTGACCCAGGAATTCCACTCCTAGGAATTTACCCTAAGAATGCAGCAGCCCAATTTGAAAAGGACAGATGCACCCCTATGTTTATTGCAGCACTATTTACAATAGCCAAGAAATGGAAGCAACCTAAGTGTCCATCAGTAGATGAATGGATAAAGAAGATGTGGTACATATACACAATGGAATATTATTCAGCCATAAGAAGAAAACAAATCCTACCATTTGCAACAACATGGATGGAGCTAGAGGGTATTATGCTCAGTGAAATAAGCCAAGCCGAAAAAGACAAGTATCAAATGATTTCACTCATATGTGGAGTATAAGAACAAAGAAAAAAACTGAAGGAACAAAACAGCAGCAGACTCACAGAACCCAAGAACGGACTAATAGTTACCAAAGGGAAAGGGACTGGGGAAAATGGGCGGGAAGGGAGGGATAAGAGGGAAAAAGGGGCATTACGATTAGCAGATGTAATGTTGGGGGGGCACGGGGAGGGCAGTACAACTCAGAGAAGACAAGTAGTGATTCTATAGCATCTCACTACGCTGATGGACAGTGACTGTAATGGGGTTGGTGGGGGGGACCTGATGAAGGGGTAGTTTAATAATTGTAATATTGCACATGTAATTGTAAATTAATGATAATAAAATAAATAAAAAAAAAAGAAAGAAAAACGTAAAAAAAAAAGTAGAATAGATGAAGTAGAGGAGTGGTAAATAAAAAACAAATTAGAGAAAAGGAAAACAAAGAAGCTGAGGCACAGAAAGAAAAAACTCTAGGAATGAAAGAATAGTAAGAGAACTGTGTGACCAATCCAAATGGCACAATATTCACATTATAGAAGTACCAGAAGAAGAAAAAGAGAAAAAGAGAGAAAGTCTGTCTGAGGAAATAATTGCTGAAAACTTCCCCAATCTGGGGAAAGAAACAGTCTTTCAGGTCGTGGAAGATGCAGAGACCTTCCAATACAAGGGACCCTAGGAAGACAACACCAAGATATATAATCAATGAAATGGCAAAGATCAAGGACAAGGAGAGAGTATTAAAAGCAGCCAGAGAGAGAAAAAAGATCACTTACAAAGGAAAGCCCATCACGCTATCATCAGACTTCTCAGCAGAAACTTACAGGCCATAAGGGAATGACATGATATATTTAATGCAATGAAACTGAAGGGCTTCCAACCAAGAATACTCTACCTGGCAAGATTATTATTTAAATTTGGAGGGAACAAACAATTTCCAGGTAAGAAAAAGTTGAGAGAATCTACCTCCCACAAACTGTCTCTGCAGTGTATTTTAAAGGGACTGCTATAGTCTCCCAAGGCTAAATAGCTGTCAAGAGAGAAAATAAAACCACAGTAAAGGAAGTAGACCAATTAATTACTAAGCAAATACAAAATTAAATAAACTACCCCCAAAGTCAGTCAAGGGATACACAAAGAGTACAGAAAATAACACCGAATATATAAAGACTGGAGGAGGAAGGAAAGGGGAAAAAAAAGAACCTTTAGATTGTGTTTGAAATAGCATAATAAGCGAGTTCAGTTAGACTGTTAGATAGTAAAGAAGCTGCCCTTGGACCTTTGGTAACCACGAATCTAAAGCCTGTAATGGCAATAAGTACATATCTATCGATAATCACCCTAAATGTAAATGGACTGAATGCACCAATCAAAAGACATAGAATTACAGAAATGGATAAAAAAACAAGACCCATCTATATGCTGCCTACAAGATACTCACTTCAAACCCAAAGATATACACAGACTAAAAGTGAAAGGATGGAAAAAGATATTTCATGTAAATAATAGTGAGAAAAAAGCAGGAGTTGCAGTACTTGTATCAGACAAAATAGATTTCAAAACAAAGAAAGTAACAAGAGACAAAGAAGGACATTAAGGGGGCAGTTCAACAAGAGGATTATAAGTATATATGCACCCAGTATAGGAACACCTAAATATGTGAAACAGATACTAACAGAATTAAATGAAGAAATAGAATGCAATGCATTAATTTTCGGAGACTTCAACATACCACTCACACCAAAAGACTGATCAACCAGACAGAAAATAAGTAAGGAGACAGAGGCACTGAACAATGTATCTGAACAGATGGACCTAACAGACATCTACAGAACACTCCACCCAAAAGCAGCAGGATACACATTCTTGAGAAGTGTACATGGAAAGTTTTCCAGAATGGAGTACATACCAGGCCACAAAAAGAGCCTCAATAAATTCATTCAGCTTCTCAGACCACAAAGGTATGAAACTAGAAATAAATTATGCAAAGAAAACAAAAAAGCCCACAAACACACAGAAGCTTGACAACATGCTCCTAAATAACTGATGGATCAATGATCAAATTAAAACAGAGATCATTGTGGAGACATGATGAATGGAGACAAATGAAAAAAACTCAACAGCCCCAAAACAGTGGGGTACAGCAAAGGCAGTCCTAAGAGGAAAGTATATAGCAATACAGGCTTACCTCAAGAAAGAACAACCCCAAATGAACAGTCTGAACTCACAATTAATGAAACTAGAAAAAGAAGAACAAATGAGGACCAAAGTCAGTAGAAGGAGGGACATAATAAAGATCAGAGCAGAAATAAATAAAATTGAGAATAAAACAATAGACAGAATCAATGAAACCAGGAACTGGTTCCGAGAAAATAAACAAAAAGAAAAATCTCCAGCCAGACTTATCAAGTAAAAAAGAGGGTGCACATACATAAACAGAATCAGAAATGAGGAAGGAAAAGCCACTATGGAGACCATGGAAATACAAAGAATTATTAGAGAATATGATAAAAGATTATATGCCAACAAAGTGGATAACCTAGAAGAAATGAGCAACTTTCTAGAAAAATACAACCCTCCAAGACTGACCTGGAAGTAACAGAAAATCTGAACAAACCAATTACCAGCAATGAACTAGAATTGGTTATCAAAAACTACCTAAGAACAAAACCCATGGCCTAGATGGCTTCATGGCTGAATTTTTTTATTAATGTATCACTGATATATAATCTTATGAAGGTTTCACATGAATAATTATATGGTTACAACATTTACCCATATTATCAAGTCCCCCCAACACCTGATTGCAATCACTGTCCATTAGCGTAGTAAGTTTTCACAGCTGAGTTTTATCAAACATTTAAAGAACTAATACCCATCCTTCTTAAAGTTTCCCAGAAAGTAGAAGAGGAGGTAATACTTTCAAACTCATTCTATGAGGCCAGCATCACTCTAATACCAAAACCAGACAAAGACAGCACAAAAAAAGAAAATTATAGGCCAATATCTCTGATGAACACAGATGCAAAAATGCTCAACAAAATATTAGCAAACTGAATTCAAAATACATCAAGAGGATCATACACCGTGATCAAGTGGGATTTTTTCCAGGGATGCAAGTATGGTACAATATTTGAAAATCAATCAACATCATACACCATGTCAACAAAAAGGACAAAAATCACATGGTCATCTCAATAGATGCTGAAAAAGATTTGACAAAATTCCACACCCATTCTTGATAAAAACTCTCAACAATATGGGTATAGAGAGCAAGTACCTCAACATAATAAAGGCCATATATGACAAACCCACAGCCAACATCATACTTAACAGTGAAAAGATGAAAGCTTTTCTTTTAAGATCGGGAACAAGATAAGGATGTCCACTCTCCCCACTTTTATTGAACATAGTACTGGAGGTCCTAGCCACAGCAATCAGACCACACAAAGAAATAAAAGGCAACTAGATTGGTAAGGAAGAAGTTAAACTGTCCCTGTTTGCAGATGACATGATATTGTACATAAAAAATCCTAAAGAATCTACCTCAAAACTACTAGATCTAATACCTGAATTCAGCAAAGTTTCAGGATACAAAATTAACACACAGATCTGTTACATTCCTAAATACTAACGATGGATTAGCAAAAAGAAATCAGGAGAACAATTCCATTTATAATTGCATTGAAAAGAAAAAAATACCTAGGAATAAATCTAGCCAAGGAGGTCAAACCCTGAAAACTACAAGACACTCATGCAGGAAATTAAAGAGGACACTAATAAATGGAAATACATCCCGTGCTCATGGATAGGAAGAATTAATATTGTCAAAATGGCCATCCTGCCTAAAGCAATCTATAGATTGAATGCAATCCCTATCAAAATACCAAAAGCATTCTTCAACAAACTTGAACAAATATTTCTAAAATTCATATGCAACCACAAAGACCCTGAACAGCCAAAGCATTCCTGAAAAGAACAAAGCTGGGGGAATTACACTGCCCAACTTCAAGCTCTAATACAGAGCCACAATAATCAAAACAATTGGTACTGAACCAAGAACAGACCCATAGATCAATGGAACAAAACCGAGAGCCCAGATATTAACCCACACATATATGGCCAATTAATATATGATAAAGGAGCCATGGATATACAATGGGGAAATTACAGCCTATTCAACAACTAGTGTTGGCAAAACTCAATGGCTACATGTAAGAGAATGAAACTGGATTATTGTCTAACTCCATACACAAAAGTAAACTGGAAATGGATCAAAGACCTGAATGTAAGTCATGAAATCATAACACTCTTAGAAGAAAACATAGGCAAAACTCTCTTGAATATAAACATGAGCAACTTTTCCTGAACACATCTCCTCAGGCAAGGGAAACTAAAGCAAAATGAACAAATGGGACGACATCAAACTAAAATGCTTCTGTACAGCAAAAGACACCATCAGTAGAACAAAAAGGCATCCTACAGTGTGGGAGAACATATTCCGAAACGACATACACAATAAGGGGTTAACATCCAAAATATATAAAGAACTCACATGCCTCAACACCCAAAAAGCAAATAACCCAATTAAAAAATGGGAAGAGTATATGAACAGACATTTCTCCAAAGAAGAAATTCAGATGGCCAACAGGCACATGAAAAGATGCTCCACATTGCTAATTATCAGGGGTATGCAAATTAAAACCAAATGAGATATCACTGCACACCAGTTAGGATGGCCAACATCCAAACAACAAGCAACAACAAATGCTGGCGAGGATGCAGAGAAAGGGGAACCATCCTACACTGCCGGTGGGAATGTAATGTTTGGAAAGCAATATGGAGGTTCTCAAAAAACTAAAAATAGAAATACTATTTGACCAGAAATCTGCTCCTAGGAATTTACCCCCCCAAAAAACTTCTCAGATTCAAAAAGACATATGCACCCCTATGTTTATCGCAGCACTATGTTTACAATAGCCAAGATATGGAACAACCTAAGTGTCCATCACTAGATGAATGGATAAAGGAGATGTGGTACATATACTCAATGGAATATTATTCAGCCATAAGAAAAACACAAATCCTACCACTTGCAACAATATGGATGGAGCCAGAGGGTATTATGCTCAGTGAAATAAGCCAGAGAAAGACAAGTACCAAATGACTTCCCTCATTTGTGGAGTGTAACAATGAAGCAAAACTGAAGGAACAAAATAGCAGCAGACTCACAGACTCCAAGGGACTAACAGTTACTAAAGTAGAGGTGTGGGGGATGGTGGGTGGGGAGGGAGGAAAAAGGGGATTGAGGGCTATTATGATTGGTACACATGGTGTGGGGGGGGTCACGGGAAGGCAGTGTAGCACAGAGAAGACAAGTAGTGACTCTGTGGCATCTTACTACACGGATGGACAGTGACTTCAGTGGGGTATGGGTGAATGTAGTAACTACAATGTTTTTCATGTGAAACCTTCATAAGAGTGTCTATCAATGACACCTTAATTAAAAAAATCATTGAATCAAAAAAAAAAAGAGAGAGAGAAAAAGAGAATGGCTAACCAACGAGACCGAGCCACAGCTAGCTTGCCTAAAGGCAGGTCAACCAACTGTCTCACACCAACCCAGGAAATACTACCTTTACAATTTGATCTGAGATCTGCTCTCAAAATTTTGAATATGGACTTGCTGGCTGTATCCAACAGGACTATCCCCAGATCCCCGGACTTTTTCCCGGGATTAGGAATTAGATTGTATAGTCTACATGGTTAGACTCCAGTTGGCCTGGGAAGATCCTATTTTTCTTCACTGTGGACACAGGGAAGTAAGCTTGGCTCTAAGAGTAAGTATCCTTTGTTTCATACTCAAATTTGGCTGCCACGAACAGATTTGCCAAGCTGGGCCTGAAAACTGATCACACACCACTCCCCTTGGAGGCAAATCTCTACTGATCCCATATATTCCAGATCCATGCAGGTACCCAGACCTAGTACCTTTCTTCTAGTATTATCGTCCCCAATCCTCTCCCCAGATAGCCACTCTTTCCGAGATGGTGACAGAAACAGGAAACCAAACCTGAACCCCTCCAATCCAACCCAGAGCGTGGATGACCTCAGTTGCAGACCCCCGCCTGGCCCGGTCCGATGGCCTGGGATCCTACGGGTCCTGACTTACCGGCCGCAGCCAGACAGGCTGGATCCCGCCCGGCCGGGATGCTCCTCAGACCCTGACCACTCCCGGAGACGTAGGCGACAGAAGGGTCCGCGCACGGGCACACATCCCTTGTCCACGGAAGGTATTCCCGAGAGGCTGTCAGGAGGGAGCGCCCGGGTGTGAGGGGTCCCGCGAGGGCTCGGCCACCCTTACGGACCTCACCTGAGGGTGCTCCGCCGAGGCCCAAATGCGGCTGCACAGTCCTGGTGCCTCCTGGTTGGCTCTGCCTCGGCCCCTCGCGTATTCGCTTCCGGGTGAGAGGTACTTGGTCACCACAGCAACCGAGTAGCGCTCGGCGCAGAGGCAAGCGCTTGGCTCCCACCGGCCGCAGACCTGGCGACCCGAGGGGAATCTCAGAGTCAAGAAAATGTCTCCAAGACCTCTTTGTCAAGTGAGTGTCCCTCCTCCCAACGCCTCGAGCGGAAAGGGTGCCTGTTAGTAGAACTCGCATTGAGCCGGAGCTCGGCCCCTGGTCACTCCAGTACCGCTGTGACCTATTTCCTGAGCGTCTACGCTGTGGGTGGGGCAGAGGCGCTCAGAGCCCCTGGCCCGGGAACCAGAAGACCTGGATTCTAGCTCTGATTCGGCTGTTCATTTGGTGTCTGACACCATAGGCCAACCTCTGTGGATTTCAGTCTCCTTTATAGTGCCATACGGTCTCCATCTCTTAGGTTCCCTCCAGCTCTAACATTCCAGACTACAGTGTGGAACCCTTTAAGGGCAATTGAAAACAACAGTTCGGTTTCTTGTACGATCAAGTTAAGGACTCTGCTTAATAAGCATTGAACTATTGCTTCCCAAGCACCCTTCATTTACTAGACATTTAATTCCTAGTAGTAACTACTAAGCACTGAGCTGAACACTAGGGTGAGAAGAGTTTGACCAATCCTCCATGTCTGACATAAACTAAGGTGGTTATTGAGATAGGGGAATCAGGCACAAAAGTGTTATTTTAACAGGGTCCTAAGTGCTATAGTAGGGATAGGCTCAGAGTGTTGTGAGGGCTCCTAGAGGAGTTTGGAAGTGAGAGGAGTTAAGAAAGGCTTTGCGAAATCCTGCCATTTGAGACAACATAGATGGACATAGTATTATACTAAGTGAAATAAGCCAGGTGGAGAAAGACAAATACCATATGACTTCACTTCTTTGTGGAATCTAAAACCGAAAGAAAGCAAAATGAACAAAACAGTGATAGACTCACAGACACTGAGAAGTGACTGGTAGGGCAGAGGTTGAGATGGGTGGGTGGAGAGGGTGAGGAGGATAAAAGGGCACAAAATTCTCAATCATAATATGTTAGTTAAGCGGAGGGTAGTACAGCATGGAGAATATAGCCAATGATTCTGAAACATCTTCCTCTGTTGACAGATAGTAACTTAAGTAGTTGCAGGTGAGGATTTAATAATGTGTGCAACTGTTGAACCCCTGTGTTGTATACTTGAAACTAATATAAGATTGTATGTCAACTATATTTCAATTTTAAAAATGCAATAGCAAAAAAAACCTCAGTTTTTCTTTGTGCCTCTTTCTGGGGAAAATTTTCAACCTTGTATTCCAGTCCACCAATTTACTTTTCAACTGTATCCATTCTGCTATTCAGCCCTTCTAAGCAGTTTTATTTCACCATTTATATTATTCATTTCCTGGATTGCTAATTTGTTCTTTTTCATAACCCCCTGCTCCTATCTCAAGGATACAACACCCTCCCTTTCTCTCTTAGGATGTTGCAGTTTTTTTAAAGACTTCTACCTACTGTGTTATAAACTCTGTTTCCTCAGAAAGCATAAACCTCTAGCCTTTCTCAACTGGCACCTAAATTAATTTTTAAATTAAAAATATCACTTCTTTTGCCCTACCCCTAGAGATTCTTACTCAGTAATATAGGGTAGGGCCTAGGAACTCACAGGCATCCCAGGTGATTCTGATGCATGGACCATACGTACTTTGAGTAATATTCTAGTAGACCCTATTGTCCTAGGAGTAAGGGTTTCCTTATGTTCTCTACACATTTTTTCTTCAATATTGGACAAAATTAGTCTCTAATGTTTTAGTCCACTAAATGTCCCAGGGCTCTGAGATGTAGATTCTCCCCAGTCGTGTGGTTTTTCATTCTTCCTTTTTTTAGTCTGGTCTCTGATCCAATCTCATTCTGTTTGGGTCCCCCCGACCCCCACCCCTCACTTATCCTCTATTTCTTCCTATTGTCAAATCAAAGATTCTTCACTCCACCTTACCTCTGTGAGACAATCAATAGATCATATAGTCTCCCCAAGAGAAATCAAAACATATGTCCACATAAAAACTTATACGTGAATGTCCATAGCAGCACTATTTACAACAGCCAAACTAGAAACAACCCAAGTATCCATCAGCTGATAAAGGGATAAACAGAACATGTTATTTCTGTGCACATTTGTATGGGATGGACTGTTATTTAGCAATAAAAAGAGATGAACTACTGCTACATGCCACAACATGGGTGAGCCTTGAAAACACTATGCAAAGTAAAAGAAGCCAATCACAGAGGACCACATATTATATGATTCATTTATATGAAATATCCAGAATAGGCAAATCCCTAGAGACAGAAAGTAGATAAGTGGTTGCCTGGGGTAGGGTTGGAGGTAGGGTGGGGGAGGGGATGGGGGGATTAGGGGAATGGAGAGTAACTGTTAATAGGTACAGAATTTCTTTTTGGGTGTTTAAAATGCTCTAAAATTAGATTGTAGTGATAGTTTCTATCTGATATCTGAATATTCTAAAAAACATTGAATTGTGTACTTTCAAAGGTTAAATTTTGTGGTACATGAATTGTATATTAATAAAGCTGTTACAATGAATAAACAAATAAATAAAAATAGATTATCTAGACAAAATTATTTCCCCAGGATCCTACACTAGACAATGGAAATGCCAAGTAACCATGATATGCTTGTGATCACAGGAAGTGATCACAACATTCGTTATATATAGGGCTTATGACATAAAAATATTTTAAGTTTTGTGACTTTTCTTAAATCTTTTAAAACAGCTGCAGAAGTATACAAGGTAAACTTTGTATTTCCAAATGGAGACAAGTATGGTAAGCATACATTTAAATTACTTTTTCTATATAGATTAAAATTAAATAGCTTAAGAGTGAAGAAATGAGATACTCGTATTTTATAAAACTACTATTGGGATATTAAGTCCATTAACTAAAATAATAGAAATACTAATAGATGAACAGATTTTAAATCTAAACTCTAATGTTGAGTCTAGATGTATACCTTGGAAACCTCTGGGATCTGTCAATTTTCCTGGCCCTTGAGTCTCAATGGTTACAGGATGTTCTAAGTCCACAGAGTTCCTCATCTCTGGTCTCACTGATTTTAGTGCCAGAGAGCCAAAGAGACCCACTGGGGTACAGTTGAGATAAGGATCCTGAACATAAATACTTTATTACTTAGTCAGACAGTGTTCCTATTTGTAATCTTCTGTATTTCTCTCTTGTTTAGATGGTGACTGTACAAGAACATCTTCAGGAATCTTCAAGAGAAATGGAATAGGTATTCATACCACTCCTAATGGGATTATCTACATAGGAAGCTGGAAAGATGACAAGGTTATTGTTGTTTTGGATACTGACAGTGGATAAGTAAACCCATGGTTAAATGATTCCAGACATTTCACCATTAATCAAAAACACATATGAGTAGACTATACAATAAAAATAACAAACGATTATATTCAACTATAAATAATATTAAATCCATGCAGAGAGCTAATCATTGTCATTATCATCTCTCATCTCCTATTCACTGAGTAAAGCTAAACTCATTACATAATCTTCCCATGTAATTCTTATAGCAACCTCATGAGTTATGTACTATTAATACTCTTATTTTACAAATGAGGGAACTCAGGCTTATGTTTCTTGTTCAGCTAGTAAATGATGGAACAAAAATGTGTACCCAGGTCTGCTTGAATACAGATTTTTGTTCTTGACAATTTATTTGCCAGTATTTCCTAAGCTAACTAAACTGTTTGCACTTTAAGATTTCTGAGCTACTCAAGGTATCTCAAGGACCCCTTTTATTATCACCATGGACCTCCTAGATATTTATGATTTGTATGTCATCCTTGCGCAGGGGCCATGCTAATCTTCTCTGTATCGTCCCAATTTTAGTATATGTGCTGCCAAAGCGAGCACCCTCCTGGATATTTAAATGTCCCAGATCAAGAACGTTTGACTTGGGCTTTCCAGAGAGGTACATGTGAAGGACAAAGATAGAAATGTCTTTTTTTGATGGAAATAAAGAGTGACACAATGATAGATTAAGTAATAATTAAGTGGATGATAAACATGTACATTTTTAAAGTGTTTTAGGGAAATTGAAGGTTAATTTTGAGATTATTTCCTTTATTACAAACAGATGAATGGTTTTGGAAGACTTGAACATTTTTCAGGAGCAGTGTACGAAGGACACTTTAAGGACAATATGTTTCATGGACTGGGGACATACACCTTCCCAAATGGAGCAAAGTACACTGGAAATTTCAATGAAAATAGGTAGGCTTCAAATAAAAAGTCACTGTAGTTCTAAAAGATTCATCAGGCATGTTTGCTTAAATATTTTATTTAGCTAATGCTAAATATTCTTTTATAATATATTTAATAAGAATCGTTGGGTTATCTTTCGGGGGAGGGAAAATGTTGCAAGAAAGGCTAAGACCATCACAAGCCTCCAAAAGAAAATATTGTTGGTGATAACTATTTACCTTTCATTTATTCTCTTGACTCCTCTATTCCTATAGAATGTTTTGCAGTCAACTTGGGAATGGAAAACTTGTTGCAGTTATTGAGGCAATTTGGGCCAAAAATTACTTGCATTTGAAATATCCTGATAAACTTTTTAAAAAGCACAATTTCATAATTATTTCATTTTGACCTGATATATGTGTACATTTTTACTAAGCTAATTTTTAAAAGGTAAGCAAAATTAGTTAATTTTCAGATGTAGAAGTATGCCCACTATTATCCTTTCTGAGCATATGCTTATAGGAAAAATGAAAGTGAAATGAGACATAAGCACAGCTTTACCAATGTAATCTTTACACTGAATACCATGTCACCTTATCCAGAGGTTCATACCCACTTATAAGTATGTCTTTATTATTTCCACAGTTGAAAATGCAAACTACCTGTTAGGAAGTGGTTGATATGAACAAATTTGGAGGAGGGCAGAAAAGTGTCCACCTATTTTGACTCCAAATCTGGGGTGATAACACATAAACTTTTTCCACTGACATTAATAGAGAGAAATCTAACCCATGAGAGAAAAGTCTGTCTATGTAAAGTGCATTTTCACTACTCCAAAGAGTCCAAGAAAACATCTGCATATATAGAGCACAGAATCTCAAATATAGTTGATAGTCAATAAATATTTGTTGAATAAATGAATGAACCAATATAAACTTTTCATTTTTTAACTAATTGTTTTGGTTTGGATTATTTTGGTTTGATTGTATAAATTTAGCATTTATGATCCTAAAATCTTGGACACCAAAATCTGTATAAGGACAATGTTTGCTTGGAATAGTAATATTTTTTGTAGGATAATAAAGCAGCATGTGGGGTTTTAACTCAAAGTTTGAAAGTAGAAAGATATAAAATTTTCAGACATAGTAATAATATGCTAGATAATGAAGTGTAAATTCTTGATCTCAGTTAATAAACTTATTTTTTTACTATTGCAGGATGGAAGGTGAAGGACAATATACAGATATCCAAGGACTAGAATGGTGTGGTAACTTTCATTTCACAGCTGCTCCAGGCCTGAGACTAAAGTTCCATATGTAGCTATTCTAAATTAAAGCTTTAATGTTGTAAGCTTTCAGTTGTAAGGAAAACAATCAAATGTGTCATCTGAAGTAACTTCAGACACTACCTCTGCATTATAATTTTGCCAATAAAACTACCACTCATCCCTTTTGGGATTTCATTTTCTTCATTTTATAATTAGTTTAAAATAAAGTAAGTGATCCATTTGAGTGTTTGTTCATTTTAATAAATACAGCAGAACTATCCAAATCTTGGCAAAGTCAATTTCCGATCCTGTGCCTGAGCTTTGTCATCTTTACAAAGTATATCTGTGTGTTAAAGAGACCTATCAAGAAAATGAAAAGATAATCCACAGAATGGGAGCAAAGGTTTCCTTTACAGGTTATATAAGGAACACATATAAATGTATATAAATAAAAAGACAACAATTAAAAATGGGCAAAGGATTTGAATAGACATTTTCAAATAATGTAAATGAATATCTAATAAGTAAATGAAAAGATTCTCAACATCATTACTCTTTAGGCAAATGGGAATTAAACCCACAATAAGATACCAATTCACAATCAGTAGGAAGGCTATATTAAAAAAGATAGACAATAACAAAGGTTGGCAAAATTGGAAACTTCAAACATTTCTGGTGGGAATGTAAAATGGTACAGCCACTGGGGAAAACAGTTTCTCAAAGAGTTAAATGTATAGTTACTATATGACCTAGCAATTCCTAAGTATGTACCCAGGAGAACTGACTTGAACAGGAATGTTCATAGCAGCATTATTCATAACAGTCCATATTGGAAACAATCTAAACAACTGATAAATGGATAAACAAAATGTGGCATATCCATACAATGGAATATCATTCAGCCATAAAAAGGAATGAAGTGCTGACACATGCTACATGAATGAATCTTGAAAGCACTGTACTAAGTGAAAGAAGCCAGTCACAGGAGCCACATATTGTATCACCTTTATATCAAACATTCAAAATAGGCAAATCCATTGAGATAATAAATTAGTGATTGCCAGGAGAGTGAGAAATTGGGAGGCATGAGTTTTCTTTCTGGGGTGATAGAAATATTCTAGAGTTAGTGGTGATGATTCCACAACCTTGTGAATACTAAAAACCACTGAATTGTTCACATTAAAAGGGCAAATTTTATGTATGGTATGTGAATTATATTTCAATTTTTAAAAAGTAGATCTGTGTTTTCTTACATATTCTATGCCTAAAAAGCATCTTTACCTTTTAGATAAAATAATTTAAAAATCACAGGACAGTACATGACAGCTGCATGTTAAAATTTACAATATAGACCTAAGTATTTTTGCTGAAACTTTATTTCCAGAGTTGACAAAAATGGTTTAAGCAATAGAAAACGTCTGTGTCATATTTCTTCACTCAAAATCTTGTGAAAAACTACAAATCTGGGTTGAAATGTCTTTTAAGATATTGAAATAAAAATGGTATTTTTGTTGCTTTCTCATAATAATGGCTTTGTATTTAATTTCACAAGATTCTGTAAGTATTCAAAGATACATTTAAAAAAATTAGACATTTTTGGATTTGTTGCTTAGCATTAACTAGTATGATTTTAGAATGAAGTATTATTGTACTGGAATTTATAAGGAGCTTAATACTGGACAAGAGAATGTTTCAGGGATTAGGATATATATTGCAAATTCAAAACTTGTAGAAAATGTAGAAAAACACATCTTTACTGCAAACTAAATTTTCCCCAGTATTTTTCTTTGGATTATTTAAGGTATTTAGGATATGTACTTTGTTTTTAAAGTCTTTCACTTTTTATTGGTATACAAATAACTTTCCAATGTTTAAGTTTCCAGTTTTCTGAGATATCAAAATCATTCCTTTTTAAACAGTTTCTTTTACTCCTTGAAACTAAACACAGTTATTTGATTAGTTGGTGCTAGAATTTGACCTGGAGCTTATATAATTAGAAGAGACTCCAGTTTTCCTCATTTAAAAGCCTAGTTAGCATATGACAGTCTCGTTCTGGGGAAGTCAAATCTCTCTACTGCTTTTTATAACCTTTTAAGTTAATTCAGAATCCAGATAAGCCTTGATCTGAGGATGATATAACCACGGCAAGCAACATGGGGTAGGTGTGTATTTTTATGTTCTTTGAGAGGCATTGAGAGGGGAAATATTTTCACAAGAGAAGAAATCCCATAAGTATTTACTAATTTAGATTCAAAATATGCTAACACTTACTTAAGGTATTCATTTAAAGAAATAATTTTTATTCAAAAGTTATAACAGTTTGTAAAATATTCATTTTCTTGCTTAGTTTTTATATTATGCCATAATCTGCCTTTGCAGATTGTCAACTAATGAAGTATTTGGGGACTGAAGAGTTTTGCATATTTACAGATTTTTTTTGAAGCTGACTTAAATTTTGAGAGCAATTTTAAAAAATGATAGGATTCTTGATTTACAAGGCAGATAAATCCAACATGTATATGCCCCTTTGGAATTAAGAATAAAGAATAAAAAAGATTAGGAATGGAGGGAGATTGATTTATGACTTTTGTAACCCAAAAATGGGATAGAAGGTTCATCAGAATTTACTCCTCTATATACCGAAAAATGTGTGTTGATTAAATACAGGGACATTAGTGAAACTTAATTATAAACCCTTTGCCAAGTTTTGGGAGCATGATGAAAAGAATTAGGTTTCACTTGAAAGCTTTCTCTTCTTAAGTGAAAAAAGTACTGCATTGTAATTAGTGTTGGAATTATATGGGTTTTTATATGCTGAAATAATAGTATTCTGCAATTACAGACATTTGTCTTTTTGTTACCCTTTTGGCTTTTAAAAATAGTTCCTTTCAATACAAAATTATATTGCTGTAAATGGTATAGCTATTTCACTGAAGGTATTTCTGAAGGATTTAACATAAATGATCAGAAATTTATACTAGAGAAATAACTTTTTTGACACATTTATTCTAAACAGTTTCCATGAATTTAATTAACATCTACATTTTTGTTAATATCTTGGGCTCTGAAAATGAGTCTAAACCAGTTTGAAACCTCAGAGGCTTTTGAAAGGAAGTCATGATCATGCTATTGTTAGCTTTTAATACAAATATGAAAGTTAACAGATAAATGCCTTGTACAAATTTCATACATTTGGTTGATTTGATTTGGGACAGAATTGATGCAATTTCTAGATTCTCTTTATTTCCTCTCCTTCCTTCTCTCTTCTCTGCGTATGAAAGTGAACAGCAACACAGGTCACTAATAAACTCCAAGCAACGGGCATACCGTGTCTTCCTCTCTCCCGGTCTCTCTCCTTCCTTCCCTCCCTCCCTCTATTCTTTTTTCTTTAATGATAGTAGTTCTTAATGTTTTGGGGTGGGGGGCAACAAGGGGGGTGGTCATGGATCACTTTAAGAATCTTTGGAAACCAGCACTCTCTACAAAAAAAATGTAAAATCACCCAAAATTTCACCAAAAATTTCAGGAGATTTACAGATGGCCCAAATCCCAATCTGTCAACCCAGGTTAAGAACCTTTGATTTTGAGTTTTAGGACTAGAGTATGAGTTGCTCAATATTTTCCTTAGATTCTGAATTTTTATAAAATGTAAGAATCTCGGGGCTCTCTTGTCCCCTCCTGGCATGAGCCGGGAACTCTTTCCTCTCACTTTATTTCTAAATAAAAGCTTGTACCTTGCTCTCCTAAAAATAAATAAATAAATAAATAAAATGTAAGAATCTCTATTCCTGCTAATCTTCTCTTAGAGACAATGTTAGAGATGCTGATTCTCCCACTACCTCCCAACACACACACACACAATGCATATGAGAGTGAAATACAGTTTAACTGACATGCATAGTTCTGACAATCACATTACTACTGCTTGTCCCCAGTGACCTGGATTAATCACTTGTGCTTTCAAGATCGCCAGGAATCACCTTGGCAATCATGGAAGAAAAAAATATTGTAAGGAACTTCCTGTGTCCCAAATAAGATAACTAAACCTTAAATTGTTAAATATTACACAGGACACTCTCTGACTGGTAGGTTGATGATTATTTTGTTGTCTGCTCCTGTACTTACTGAGAAAAGAGAGGTTGGTAGGTATTAATGCCCATTTAAGTCTTCCTAAAGAAATCAGAAAATTAGAAAGTGGAAGCTTATCACATGTTCAAATTCGTCTATTTGAGCAAACTTCTAGAATTTATTCCCTCACAATCAGGAAGTAGCTGTTTAGGATTTTTTTGGCGGGGAGAGGCTACTTACTTCACAGCTATTTGAGAATACAATGCCCTTAATATGGGTCTATGCCAGCTTTTTCCATTTTTCCTCAGGCTATTCTGGCATGGTTTTAGTGAGCAATAAAGAGGCAAACAAAATTTTTACACTCTATAGAAAGCCGCCTCCTAAATTTTCACTGGATTTTTTATGGAGTGGATGGGGGGTAGGTAGGTGGTGTGGATAGAGATGGCACATAAGGGTGGTCATCAAGGGATGACTGGGGAGAAGTGGAAGAACCTCACTCTGTAAACTGCCCCAGCATCTGCTGTTTACCCCAACACTGGGGCAAAGGATGAGCAATGGGAAAGAAGGGATGGCTGCATTCCTTTTCTGAGAAACCTTTTAAGACTCTTTGTCCATCTCCTAGCACTTACTCAGTGCACTCCCAATTGACATCTAGAGAAAATAAAAGTTAAGGCTTTGCTAAAATTGTTAGTTCATCATTACAGCATGTTCTGCCTCCTTTTAGTTTCTCAGTTCAAATAAGCAGAGAGTAATTTTTCTTTAATGGGTATATTAGAGTAAAAATTCTTTAATGGTTATATTCTCTACTTTTGAATCTAAGAATTACAATTCAACACTTTTTCCTGGGCAAAGCATACATTTAGCTCATGTAGTAATCCTTGAAATATTGCTTCTATCTGCGCCCTCCTTTCCTTTCCAATAGTCACTTCCCGAATTCAGGCCATCATTCCCTTTTATTAGGATTGTTAAAGGTGCCTACTCATTGGTCTCTTTGTAGCTGGTATTTCCACCAGGAGGAGGAGGCATCTTCTTACTGAAGACATGTGATCCGGTTACTCCATTGCTTAAAATTTTTAAATAACTCCTTATTCTCTCTGCTGCAAAGCAGGCTCTCAACAAGATAAATTTTAGGCATTTATACTTTTCTTATTGCATTTATCACAATCCATTACATGTCATAGTTTTGTATTTGTGTGTCTCTTCTTTCCTACTACACTGTAAGCTCGTTAAGGAGGAAATATTTCTTCCAGTACCTGGCACAATGCTTTTTATATAGTATGTGTTTAATTGAATGAACATTTTTATAATCCACAAAAAAAGCTAAAAACTTAATTTTAACCAAAAAAATTCTTCTTCTTCCCCAACAAAGTGGCCCCATTTTCCAAGTTCCTATCTGTAGAACTCAAATGAGTGTATCCAAAATATGAGTGACACAAGGGAGAACTAGTAAAAAAACAAGGACTGGAGTGATACAGTAGAGGCTTCTTAAGAGTGGAAAATTTGTTTATAAGTAGAAAGCACACCTAGTCTCAAAGGAAATGAGAAAAAACTGTCAAAAATTAAAAATGATTCTTGGTTCTAGACAATTTCCTAGAGGGCCAGCATATCAGTAACACTGGGTTCATCTGTATATGATGGAAAGAATAAAATAATTCTTAAACAAACTTAAACAAACTAGATGTTTATTTTGCTCTTACATTAAAAAAACAAACAAACAAAAAAACAAAGGCAGTCCAGAGCTGTTAGAGCAAGTCCTTGGTGTGAGGGAGTCAGGTTCCTTCTATTTTGCTTTTCTGTCCTCCTTAGTGTATCCTGTCTTGGTTCCTGAGGTTGCTAGGACTCCACCTAACTTATCAGCAAGCAGGAAGGAGAATGGAAAGAAAAAGATGTGTTCTCTCTTTTTTAAGACTTTCCAGAGGTTACTCACACTATTTCTATTTATACCTCATGGGTAGAATCTATTCTCGTGGTTTCCCTTAGCTTTGAAGAAAGGGGAATGTAGTTTTTCAACTGGGTTACTACAAAAAAAGGGAAGAATGGATACTGGGTGGCAACTAGCAGTGTCTGATAGAGTCACTATCAGGCCTTACCTTGCCTCTTACATTGCTTCAGGACAAAGAACAGCATTATGCTCCAAGAGGAACCTTATAAGAAATGTTTTCTGTAAAGAGGAAAAAAAAGAGCAAGACAGCTAGGAAAAAAAACACAGATTTACTTAGGATAAAGGACAGGATCTTGACAAAATGACCAAGGTGACTGAGTCAGCCTTTGGTTCCCCTACTGCCTACATCCTAGCCTCTGGCCCCAGCCCTCATCTCCCTTAACCCTGCCATCTGCACTGTGAGGTGACTGTGATGATTACTAACGCCAGTTACACAGATCAAGGAACTGAAGGCCAGAAAGATTCAGTCACTTGGCCAAACTGTCCAAGAAGTTTCAGATAATAAAAAATAAATAAAATATATAGCTGGCTTGGAACATGCTGTACTGCTCACAAAACAAACAAACAAACCATAAATCATAGAGTGTTCTCCAAATAAATGCATTAATACTTAATTTTGACTGTAGATCACCTCAATTAACCCCTACAGAAAAAATTACAAACCTATTTCACTTGTCACTTGAAGTAGGTGATTTCATTTAATGTAGGATGCTTAGGAAAATCTCTAGATTTGTGCCTTTCATTATTTTTAGGGTCAGATAAACTGCTTTGAACTCTTCTGATTCAGCAAAGCCCCCTAAGCCACGATGGAGTATCCAGCTAGTTTTTAAATACATAGGAATTTATTTTTATTAGTCACACCAAAGATACAAATACTGAGGTGGTTGTGCCTGCTTAATACCAAATGACTTAAAAAATAAAAGTCTAAGAAACAAGAACTTTTACTTTTTACTTTGCATATTTTGAACTATTTTTAACAATAATAAATTGTATATATAATAAAAAATTTTTAGTTATAAAATTACAGGAAAAAAGGATAAAGTACCTGTCATCAATGGTATTTATTTTTTTATAGAACCTCTAGAGAAAGTAGGAAGACTTCACAAAATATGATGTGATATCTACTGGTGGAGACAGGCCACGAGGTGAGTGAAAATGGAAAAGTACTTGTTTCTAGAAAAAAAAAGTACTTGTTTCTCAGTTTCACATAAACTGATAGCTTAGTTTAAACGAGTGTACTTGTAGTTAGTTTAAACCAGTGCTTGTACTTCATTTTTGAAGTACTATACATTGCTTTGAAGAATTTTGTAACCCTTCTTTCTTTAAAAAAAAAATACATTATGGGATCTCTTTATTGTTATCATCCAGGGCTAATAGCCACCTTACAAACTAGCTATGTTTTTACATTAGACTTTTACTGCAAGTGTTTATTCACAGTATTGAGACAAAATGAACTGTTTTCATTGAGGTCTATTTTGGATGTCTTTGGGGATTGCAAAAAATCTTTAAAATAACAAAATTTACATTCAACTGGTATTTACTGAGTCCCTACATTTATGCTAGGCTTTGTGACATAATAATTATGTGGGATAGGTTAAGTATTACTCTCGTTTTTACAGCTGAGGAAATGTAGGCTTATAAAGGCTAACTAATGTTACCAGGGTCACAAAACTTAACAAGTAGCAGAGCTGGGATTTGAAGCTAGATGTCTCATGCGCTTAAGAAAGAGGTCCCATAGTTTAAAACAGTATTTTTAAGCTTCAGAATTAAAAAGTATGCATTGTAAAACAAACAAGCTTGATCAAGACAGAAGAGCCTAAGTAAAGTTTGATAAGCCTTTACCGCCCCTACCCCCATCCCCCTTTCCAAGCTTAATTACTATTAGTAGTTTGGCATAAATCCTTCCATATCTTTCCTTTGTTCAGTTAATTTTTCACTGTATCACACTTCCTGTCTACTTAAAAACATCAATTAGTGGAGGTTGAATTTACTATATATCTACTCATATAAACATCTACCTTTAAATAATAACTGAAATGCTCATTCAGCTAACATTAGGCATCTAACTGTAGGATCAAAGAAGAATAGAACTCACTTTCTGTTTCCTAGGGACTGATAATCTAGGGAAGTGGTTCCTAATCCAACTTGAGAGAGTAAACATGGGCTCCTTTGAGAGTCTGGTGTGATCTCTGAACCTTCTCCCCAGAAAAAAATGGACCTATATAAAAATTTGCCTGTAACTTAGGGGTTTTTTCATGGACCCTCTGAGAGTATATAGACCACCGCTCTTGTAGAAGTAAGATTTTTAAATTAGTAATTTAACGTAAATTCTATAATAGCGGTGTGGGCGAGGTTCTCTGGCAGCACAGCAGAGCAAGGACATGACTTGTACAGAATCTGGAAGGACACAAGGAGCTTGACAGCTAGTCCAGGGCAGGGGAGAGGATGTTCACCAAGGAGCAGCATTTATAAAGCCCAGAGGCCAGAAAGGACAGGAAACCACAAAAGCATCCTTGTGATGGGAGCCCAGTGTGTGTAGGGGGGTGACTGAAGATGAGGGTGCAAAGCTGGCTAGAAGCCAAGGAACGAAGGCGAAGGTCTACTGTATTGGGACGTTTGACATCTAGGAGTCACTGAAGGATTCTGATCAAGATTTTCATAGGTAGCTATTAGGTCTATGATTAATGCACGACTAAATAAATGATCATGGGAATAATCATAAGATAAAAAGGATGAAATTAAAAGATAATTCAGATTTGTTGGGGCATCACTGATGAAATCATACACTGCTAAAAAGCTATGTTGCTAAAAATCAGATGGAATTCATTAGAAGGTCATTGCTTTTACAAGGGAAATTGGGAGAATAAAGCTCTGAGACAGTACTTGTAAGATAAAACTCAGAATTCAAGCAGCACATTTGTCCCCCTGCTGTAGTGAGTCTCGGGCATAATCAAGCTAGTGTCAATCACTCAGGGTTTATCACTCATGCCCGGTCTGTCACACCCCCAACGCCCTCTGCTGTCCTCCAGGAACTCCTCCTAGGCTATTTGGTTTCCCATTCCGTGCAAGAGTCGGAAATAGAAAGAGGGTAAAATGGGCCAGGTTCTCAATATTTCTACATTGCGCATGTATTCCTTCTATAATTATTTTTGTAACTTAGTTTTTAAAGTAATGTAGTTTAAAGCAAGCCTTACAAATAATGTCATAGCTGGTTCATTTCTGTTTGGATGTACTTAACCTAATATACCTAACTAAAAATCCAATATTAGTCTCACCTCCTACTTCTTGGCAGTGGCTTCATAACTGAGGCAAGACTATAATGTCTCAAGGATATTTTACTAGATAAGTATTTATTTCTCATTTAAAATTTTACTTATCAAATGCTGTAAGGTCTTTGAAGACTAAACTTGTACACATATTGCATATGCAACTTTGTATGTATGATTTGTCATAAATTTTTTTCAAATACAAGTATTTGGTCTTTGCTAAAGGGTAGTGTTCCAAAAGATTTCTCAGTCTACATGTTTAGCTAGTGAACTTTTGTTAAAACAAAATTTGCAGTTAAGGTGAAATAGCATTGATTTTTCCACCTTCCCTTTTCTAGCTCATTAATTTTTAAAAAAAATGAATCTCCTTGAATGAATAAAGTTCTGTTTTGTTTTTCTTCCCCAAATTTATTGAGGTACAACTGACAAATAAAATTGTAAGATTCTTAAAGTGTACAAGGTACTGATTTGATATACATATACATTGTGAAAGGATTCCCCCATGGAGTTAATGAACACATCCATCACCTCACATATTTAACTTTCTCTTTTCAGTGAGAACATTTAAGTTATGTTCTCTTAGCAAACTTCAATTATGCAATACAGTGTTATAAACTATAGTTACCTATTACACATTAAACCCTCAGGCAAAAATCATCTTATAACTGAGAGTGTGTGCCCTTTTACCCACTTTTCCCTATTGTTTTCTTTAGGGAGAGAGATCCTTAACCATAAACATCCCCTGGAATTTAATTAAACTCAATTCCAACTTGTGTTAAATGCCCACTGAAAAAAGTTCTCAAACTTATCATGTCAGAAGAATGTGAACAAATGATATAAGTGTATTTATCTTTAAAACTCAATCTAATTCTACATGCTTCTCTGTAAAACATATAGGCATTTAAAAATATATGATAATTTTTAAAATTGCTTACCACTGAGTAAAATTGCTACTATAAGGAGATAATCTGTGTTTATCCTGAGGCTTAAAGTTTGATAAGAACCAGATACCCACCAGGTACAAAGAATATAAATAAGAAATGGTCCCTGCCCTCATGGAGCTTATAGTGTTGTGTGGGAAACAGACATAGAGACCAGTGTCTATAGTTCCCAGCAGGGAGAGATACTAATAATATGGTATGAGAATGTAGTACAAGAGGGATTGACAGATGATGACTTGGAGGGTCAGGGCAGGCTTCATAGAGAAGCAGGTGCTTGAACTGAGCCTTGAAGGATGAGAAATATTTCATTAGGGAAGGAAGGAAATTTGAGGCATAGAGGATGGGAGGAACAAAGCTACAGAGGCAACTGCTTGAGGAAATGCATGAGCTATGATCATCTGCACATCTGTATCATATATATTAACTACTATAAAGTTTAATTTGAAATACTGTGAAATAGAAAAACAAATCAGGTAGGTTCAGCCAGTGCAGTCATTAGCTGTTACAAGTTGCAAAATCATATCAACTGATGTCTAACTGGCCACTTCTCCAAGGCTCGGGAGAAGAATGGCCTGGAGGATATGGTGAGGTAGTACTTGCAGAGCTGATGAGCTAGAGTTAGTGAGGAGAGGGATTCCTGAGATATAAAATTAAGATCCTAAGATATAAAACAGGAAGAGCTGGATCAGCAAACCCAAGGCAGGCTAAAAATCTGGTACTCATTCAAACAGGTTTTCTTTCAATAGTCAGCATTTGAATAGAGGAGCGGCTGATCCCTTGGTGGAGGAAGGGTGGAAAAGAAGGACCCCCAAAGCAAAGGAGAACTCCCATACTCTAGGACTCTCACCCAGGATCAGTAGCAGTTCAAGTCTGGCCTCTCACTGGCTACACCACTCAGTAAAACAAAAATCCTGTAAGAAAATCACACTACCCTTCTCAGAAGGTTTTTTGGTGACCATTTGTTGGTATGCAAGACAGCATCTAGGATAGCTCATCACCCCAACTCCAAACACATACATATACATACATACTCTCAAGATGTTTATTGAAGTGTTCCTTTCAATCAGTCAAGGTATTTCCTTGACAGGAGTCCTGATAAATATAGTTTTCCCCCTCTGACATTTCCAGGGCTCTTTTAGTACTCTTAGATTGGTGCATGTGCAGTTCCTGAATCCAGCTCTTACCCCATTTTCAGACCTGAGATTGCCAAGCAATTGATTGCTGGAAGCTGGGGGCTCCCTTCCTCCCCCACAGCTGGGCTGAGGCTGCTTCTGGGGATGCAAGCTCCCGATTCCGGCTCTCACAGTGGGAACAGTGCCTACGAGTTACTCACCTCTGAGCTAGGTGCTTCAGACAGCAGAAGGAACTTAACACAAGGTCCCTACCCTTGAAGACATTTGAATCTAGGTCTCTCAGGAGGATCTAGCATTTGCTTTTTCTCTTATCTCTACTGATCTTAGACTAAGGCTTCCAGCTTAATCCTAGGCCATACTGCAAAGAATAGCAGTGATCGCTATCAGAGATATAATCATACCAGAGACTGAGCTAATCAGATTCTTAGTAATTAATTACTCACTCTTAGTTAAATAATTTCCCCAAGATAAACTGATTATTAAATCATGTATCTGGGATTTGAATCCAGATCTTCCATACTTTAAAACTCAGGTTCTCCATCCCCTGTTGGTACCAAGCCTGGCTCTCAGTATTGCTCCCAACTAGCTACAGTGTTAGCTGACAACAGAGTAAGATGTGTTAAAAAAAATTCTCAAGATCCAAAGGAATAAAGCCATAGTGCCAATGACAGGCAGCGAGGTTGACACATTTGGCCAAGGGGCTGACCTGACAGCCATTGCAGTCCACTTACTTACAAGGCCCACCTCACTGAGATTAAAGTAGTCTTATCAAACTCCATAATTTCTGTATTGGTACAAGAAATTGGGACTTTGTAGTGAACCATTTTAGTATTTCTGTCAAAACGGGTTTATGACTTAGTCAAGTCACTTAACCTCTCAACCTCATTTTCTTTATTTGTGGAGCGACAGGGTTTGGCTGGCTGTTCTCTGTGCAGTTCTTCAGTTCTTACTTTCTTTGCTACTGTATGCTAAATCTTTAGTTTATATTGCAAGTAGCTCTGGTGGGTGTGGTATTCAATACTTATTTATTTAGGGCTTATTCTGTACTAGACCGTGTTTTAGACCCCAGGAATGCAGAGTGAACAAAAATGCCCAAGCCCTCATGAAGTAGAGGTGGCGGGACAAGGTGGTTAATGAACATAAGTAGATAGCTTTGTCATTTGGTGGTAAACACTGGAGAAAAATAAAGCAGTAATGGGTAACTGTTGGACTACTCTGTTGTATATTTGAAACCCAAATAGATTGTATATCAACAATACCTCAAAAAAAATAAATGAATTAAAAATAAATTTACAAAAAAATGGGAGATAGGCAGTGGAGGCTAGGTCCCACTCTTACATGTGAGTTCAGGGAAGGCCTTTCTAATAAGGTGACATCTGAGCAGAGACCAGAAGCCTTAAAGCTTTGTATGATCATGGAATATTGTAAATTTGAGAAGACCTTGACGCTGTTAAGAGATAGGAACAAAATAAGCCCTGGTGAAGGGGCATAAGAGCTTGAGTTTCAACCTAGTTTTTCCTCCTCACATCCTTTGTGTCCCAGGATTTTCAAAATGAGTTTGTCTTACCTCTGTGATTCTAAACATTCTATTTAACATTTTAATGATTTTTAAAATATAATGCAACTTCTTATTTAATTTCTGCCAGTGGGGATTATGGCTATTAACAGTAATTTTTAAAAACTACGGTAACTGAACTTCCAGGTTTTTATGAAGCAGGGATTTGTTTTACATGTGAATTTTGTGTTCAGATTTATACCATTTTTATCTTCACAAACCACAAGCTAGAGGAAGGGCCTGAGCTAAAGAATGTGTGGGAAGAAAACAAACAAAAGCAAAACAAAACAAAACAAAAGAACGTGGAGGAAGGAGTTAAAAACTCAAGGACTATATTGGAAATACTGCTTTCAAAGGGGTGGAGTGTTTTTTGTTTTTGTTTTTGTTTTCTATATTCATCTTGCATGTACTGGCTCATTCACTGCCTATCATATAATTTGTCTGGGAGACTAGAAGCAGGCTAGAGGCTAGAGGCATGAATCCCCAAGCAGATGAAGGGCAGGCACTACAGGTGGAAGGCAGGGTGTTAAAAGGAAAGAAGTGGGCAAGCCCCAGGCACTGAATTTGCTGGGGTGCATTCCAAAGTAGATGAAGAAAGACAGGGATTGACTTTGCCTTTAAATCCAAAATCTTAGAATCTATTATATATAACAAAAGCTAAAAAACTGCAGATCATCCTATTTTATGATCTTGCAACTCTGAGATGCCCTTTAGGGCCGAGGAACATTAAATACCTTTGTTCGATTCTCTTTGCCTGGATTTCCTGCAACCAGATCCTTCCTCCCTTATTCTATATTCACGACAACTGACTACTAGATTTTCAGGTAGGAGAACATTTTATCAACTAATTATCAATAACTAATTGACACCTAATGAGCATATTAGATTTGGTGTTAAATTTAGTTCCCACTGACTGGGGAACAGTGTTTGGCTGGTTTATCATCTCAGTCAAACTTTTATTGAGCTTCTACTCCATGTAAGAACGAGGGATACTGAAGAGGAAAAAATAGCCTCTTTTCTCAAGAAACTTATCAATTTAGAAAATGAAATTTTTTATACAGGATGAATAACAGTAGAAAAATCATGGCTTTGGTTTCAATCGAGTTCTACAGATATTCCAAGAAAGGAGGGATAATTTCCTATTGGACTGAAGGGGAAAGTTCCTGAGAGGGAAGGGGCCTGAGTTAAACTTTGGGGAGTGAGTGAGGATTTGACAGCAGGAGGAGAGTAAGGAGGGTAGACCAGGCAGCAGGGAAAGGGAGTGCCAAGGAATAAAACTCAGGCAGCTGGGATATCTCCCGCCTATTCGTTGTTGCTGATTGTCCTGTTTTGTTTTGTTTTCGATTGAACAAAAGGACAGCTCTGGAAGGCTCTGGGGACTGGAGGGCTGGGGAAGGGAGGCCATTGGTTACTACGTCACCATGTGGCTGAGGACTCTTTGAAGATGCCCTGCTAGATTTTAGCCTAGCATTTTAGAGCTGCAAGGGTTTTGAGAGCCTCCTCCCACCAGAGATTAGGAAAAGCCCAGAGAAAGGACCTGCAGAGTGAGAAGTCAGGATCAGATTTCAGTCCTGTCTCCTTCCCATCCCCTGACCCTGCTGGTCAGCAGGTCCACTGCCTTCCTGAGTCTTTGGGGAACATTTTTACATAGGTCGATAGGGGGAGGCCTGATGAAAATGTTCAGAGAGTGCCTTATCAAAAAGCAAAACGGATGGCCTGTGAAGAGCAGTACTTTCATGACACTGAGGACAGGAAGTGGTGTGGGGCAGCATGGTGCGCCCTGTCCAATCTGCTTGTCTTCAGGTAAGGGAACTATTTTCAAATGACATCAGAACAGGCTGAAATGGGTGTAATCTATGCAAGGAGTGGTTTCCTTACAGTACATTTAAGCAGCCCTTGAATAGATTTCAAGTGATCTTGTTCAGTGTCTTTCCATATATATCTTTGAGGTTCTGAAGAATGAGACTGCTATACAACTGTCTGGGATGGAGGAAGTATGTAACTGATTCAGAAGCAGGAAGATGAAGCACTTCTATTTTGTGTTTTATTGACTTATTTCTGTCCCAAATGTTCCAAAAAGGAAATTGAAACAGTGCAACAAGAAATTTAGGAATTAGAATATTGCTTCTTAGCAAAATGAGCCCCAATATGTTCTGGTCCTTTAGGGAATATTTCTAGGCCTTTCTTCCTTGTGCCAAATTTATCAGATGTGATGAGAAATTACTCACTGATTGCATTTAGTATGCCTTACCCCTAGGGAGGGCATGTATGAAATGGGTTGAAATGATAAAATAAATAAACTAATTATGAGTTCATTTTTCATCGATGAGTAAAAATGTTGAGTATTTCTGATATCTAGGTTAATATGCTGTTGGACTCTAATAATGACAGGTTATAAGATGATTCTTGCCTTAATAAGGATAGGTGACAGTTGAGAAAAATGGCCAAGACAGGCTTAGGAAGTGTATGAGACATGAACTGGCCTTGGAACGCTGAGCAGGACTTGGGTCAGCACAGTGCAGAAGGCTTCAAGCAGGAGACGTGCAGGGACTGAGGTGAAAGTGCGTAAGGCCTGTGGGTGGACCAGTTCCGCAGGGAGTCGCCTCTGTTGGGCAAGAGAACATCTCTGACCCCTGCCACTAGTGCACAGGCTAGTCTTCTGACAGAGGTTATAGATTTGCAAGGAGCCTTTGTTCACTGGGAGGTACTGAGAAATTAGTCATTCTGAAGATTGGATTTTACTCTATTCCCCTTCCTAGCAGTTCTGAAAGTGCCACAGGCAGATCCAAATTGGATGTCATTTCATCTGAACTATGAAAAAATTCTCCCAGGAGAGTCAGGCACTAACCTGGTTTCCCCTCTCACCTAAAAAAGGCTTCGGTGACTGATGATCTATTTCACGAGGCACTGCTAACTTGGCCACATAATTCAGATCTTGCCAGTCGTGCGACTGCCTCTGCTTCAGCAGCAGGAACACTTCCTGAGGGCCAGTCAAGGCTCACCGCGTTGGTATGCCCCTCTGCCAGTTAGGGCCGCCCGTAGGGCTGGAGGGGCTCTCTCTGGAGCTCAGGGCTCTTGCCCTGGACGCTCTCCCAGCGGCCTCTCGTGCCCTCCACTGTCTGCCCTCTCTTCCGGGCAGGACCTTGTGAAAATATAGTGACAGTCACTTTTTTTCTTTTCAGTAGGTATTTACCTTGTCCTGGGGCAACACTGTGCTCTCTGCCACAACCTCCAAGAGGCTCTTAGCTTCCACTCAGATGAATTCAGGGAGAGAACCTATTTGAAAGGTTGAAACTAAAGTGAGTCAAACCAAGATAAGAGATAGGGCATGTTTTCCAGATCAGACCTATTGCTCATGAAGCACACAGGGTCACAAAATCAGATTCTGACACATTTTTGTATACAATCAATAAAATGAGTCAGAAGAGTCCCTGAAAATAATATGGCCTGAAACTTCTGAAAGGTTTTGATGTCTTAAATGAGGCATTCTTGAATTTAAAATAATTATCTCTCTCTTGCTACTGTGTTGTTCTTTGTGTGAGATAGCATACTGGTGTTCTTTCTTTTCTGATTGATATTAACATACAGCAACTCAAATTACTCTATCCTGACTGATATTAGGTAAACAAAACAAACAAAATCAATGTGCCAGTGGAATGGAACTGAGAGGGTCTGTTATTCCATATTCTGACAAAAACCTCTTGGTGTTGCCCAGCTGCAGAACTGCCTACTCTCTGGGCTTTGCCCCTCTTCTCACTGGCTCTGAGCACCTCGATGTCACTGGCAGTGATGGAGTATCAGTTAAAGTTCATTGTTTGGGACCATTTGTTAGGAAATCCTGCCCTGCCTTGATTCTTCAAGTTCAATAGTGGGTATGTGGTGGGATGTATTTCTGCCAGTGACACTTGCGTTTGTTTTCCTAACAAAAATCACCACCAGGCTAAACTCTTTCTATATTTACCACGAATTGTTTTTTGCTTGTGATGCACGTGCGGTAAAAAATCTCTTGTAGTATTGGATGAAAATTCAATTCACTTCCACAAATATTTGTTGAGCACATGGCCAGCATGGGATAAGAAGCAGGGGATACAAAGATGAATAAAACACCCCCTCAGCTCCTGAGTTGTACACAGTCTCTTGAGGGAACCAGCATTCAAGCAGTTAACCAAGGATGTGATTATGGCCTTATGACCTGGTTCAGTGGTGGGGCCACTCTGTTTCCAGCAAAACCCATATTTGAGAAAAGATCAAGAAAGAGTCTGACTTGAGGACCAGGGTCCCTTTTCAAAATAAGACTACTTATTGTTTGGGATGTCTGGTGGCAGAGTCCTATTTTAATTCTTTAATCTTACTGCTTTTGCTGCCATAAATTGCTATGTATTCAAGGATGATTTGAATATATATGTATATATTTTGGAATATATATATATATATTTGGATTATACCCACCTCCCTGCACCCCCTACCCCCCTACCACCTAATCCCAGCACCAAAATGAGAGGGAGGGGGTAGAATGGGATTATGCACATACATTTTGTTTTAAATAAATAGTTACATTATCACTGAGGTATCCTCATTTTAAACATTTGCATACATACCTATGCATTGTGAAATCTGTATTATTTCCTTATCATTTTGCTTCTAAGGGTCACATTGTACTCTTTGTTTTCTTGCATTATGTTGATTAATGAGTTAACATTAACAGATTTATAAACATCAAGACATTTTTATACTCTAGAACAAATTCTTCTGGGCATAGTGTTGTATGTTTGCTTTCTGATATTTTATTTAGAGTATTTGCATATTTATTTATTTAAGTTATCTTAAAATAAATTTGGTATCAGAACTTCATAGAATGGATTTAGTGATTTACACATATTTTATGGTATGGGTTAAATAAAATAGTCATTGTAATTTATAGAAATTTTCTGTGATGTTATCCTGGGTTATTTATTATTTGGGGGTAGGTATTTGACACCCCACTTTCAATATCTTCTATAAGTAGCAAAGATGAATAAAATAGTTGACTTTACAGTTTTTAAAACAAAGGTCAGCAGTTTGTTTTCCTAGAATATTGTCCATTTCATCTAGCTTTAAGAAACTACTGGCAATAAGGCAGAGAAAGACTAGTGCCAAATGCTTTCCCTCATTTGTGGAGTATAACAACGAAGCAAAAGGAATGAACAAAATAGCATAAGACTCAGAGACTCCAAGAAGGAACTAGTGGTTACCAAAAGGAAAGGGGTTGGGGAGGGCGGGTGGGGAGGGATGGAGAGGGGATTGAGGGGTATTATGATTAGTACACATGGTGTTGGGAATCATGGGGAAAACAGTGTAGCACAGAGAAGACAAATAGGGACTCTGTGGCATCTTACTACACTGATGGACAGTGACTGCAATGGGGTGTTGGGGGGACTTGATAATATGGGTAAATGTAGTAACCACAATGTTTTTCATGTGAAGCCTTCATAAGAGTGTATAACAATGATACCTTAATAATAAAAAAACTACTGGCAATAAATTACACATAGAATTTTTAAAATAATATTTCATAGCCTCTGAATTGGTGGTTATATCCCTCTTTTTTGTCCTGTTTTGTGTTTTCTCTTTTTCTGTCTCCCTCTGTCCCATCAGACTTGTCAGAACTTTTCTCATTATACCAGTGCATTTAATCTGTTTTTTAAAAAATAGCTATCAGAGCCCATCTTGGGACGCAGACATTTTTTATGACAGTGAAAGTGGTACCTTATAATATAGTGCTTTGAAATCCTGTGGCATGAAGTAGTTCATTTAAAGATATGGACTAATAAAAAGAATAATGGTCTTAATACTTCTTGTGTAACTTTGGGTAAATACTTAATTGTTCAAAGCTACAGTTTCCTTTTGTAGAAAATGGATGGTAAGGTGCCCTGTCCACTACACGGAATTGTTGCAATGATCAAGCGAGATTATATATGTGAGAGTGCTTTGAAAACTATGACACATACACAAGCAAGGTCATGAAATAAGTCATTTCATGAAACATATGTTGCTTCTAGGCTGTATAGCAAAAATAAACAACCCCTTTCATACATTTTTAAAGCATTTTTCTACATCACATAGATCATATAGACTCTCCTCTCTGAAAATGCTTGCAGCATTTGTCCTGATGAATTACTTTAGTTTCAGGGGAAAATATTTTCTCATCACCCTCCCCCCAACATAAAAAGTTCTCATTCTACTAAATTAGAAATGTGCACTAAAGACACATTCAATAAAGGACACTGAAATGGAAATTAACTCCACTCTGCTTTCAATTAATTTCAATTCCCCAAAGTGCCAAACTTTCCTTTTCTGTCACAGCAGTAATTGAAAAGTAATAGACAATCCTAAGCTTTGTGGTCTTATGCATGTACCTGTGTTGGGGGTATACATTCCAGGTCAATCTGGGGGAAGGTCAGGAGATTTTTCAGTATTCTTTAGGCTTCTATTAAACTTTATTAATATAATTAACTTCATTATTTGAGTTAATTTCATAAAAATCTGGCTATAACTTCTTAGGTTCACATTTCAACATTCTTACTTCTCTATAGCAATAATTTAAAAACCTTTGTTTCTAAGGAGCAGAAACCAGTTTTAGAAGGAAACCCTCCCCCGAAACTGCAGTACATGAATCAGACAAGAACTCTGGTTGAACGGAATGGAAAACGGAGCCCAGGACTCCACCAGCTTGATGGCTTTCTCTCTGCTCCTAAGGCAGGCCCACAAAAGCCTGAGGGTTTCAAAGAATACAGACTGAAAACCATTGTTCTACATAATGATAAGGCATTGTTTAGACACTAAGAGACTTTCCTAAAAACTTAACAATATTTTCCCAAGGGTCTGCCAAGACCCGCAAGGGTGTTTTTAGAGGCTAACATTCCTACTGTAGAGATGGAAAGAAAGGAGGAAGGCTGGGGAGGAGTAGAAGCCATATTAATTTGGTAGGAGGGATGTGGCAGATCTGATGCTTATTCAGAGGTAGGCAGTGATTCCAGGACTACGAAGGGAAGAATTACTGGGTTCAGAGAGTAAGGGATTCCCATGGAAAATGAAGAAGAGACTGCAAGTAAGATCTCAAAGGGCATTTCATAATTTGGTAAGGTTTTTTCCAGAAGAAGTCACACTATCCTTTGCCATGTAATCCTGTTGTTATTCTCCCTTTTAAAATGTGCCTTTCAAGATATATATTACTAATTAATATAATCAGAGTCTTCAAACTGGTAATTCTCTTCTGGAACCTAACCTAAGAAAAAATGTCTTCAATATGAAAAAAATACATTCCTTTTAATATTCATTTATTGTAATGAAAAATAGAAGACTATCCTAATATTCAATAATGGAAATAAAATTACACATTTCTTCAAGTAACTGTTTTTCAAAAATTAAATATAATGATTGTGAAACTATCTGGAGAAAGCCAGGAAAGCTAAAAGCATCAGTTCTGAAGTCAGAGAGACCAGAGTTCCAATTCTACCTCCCTCTGCCATTTCTTATCCATGATCCTGGGAATATATTACCTAATTTCCCAAGCCTCAATATTCTCATCTATAAAATGAGAATGATAATCCATACACAATGGAGGTTAATGAGGATTCAATTATATGTGACAATATAAATAAATATGAAGCATAGTGCTTGGCACATAGCAGCTGGTCAATAAATGTTAATTTCCTCTCCACCATTCCTTATACAGCACACAGAAGGATGCTTATGCTCTATCAACGTATTTGTTGACGAATTTAAGGAGACACATATAGATTTTCTAGGAAAATATAAATTACATTTAAATAGAGAAACTGAGTAGACCTTTGAAGAACTTGAAAAGGGTTTAAGGATTTGTCTACCTTTAAAAAGAAGCACCAGGGCCAAATGGTTTCATAGCTATGATCTATAATCTTTTAAAGAACAGATAATTCCAATTTAACTGAAATTTTTCTAGATCATAGTAAAACATTGAAAACTCTCTAATTCATTTTAAGAAGCTAACATAACAATTCCAAGAATAAAAAACAAAAACAATAAACCTTCCTAAAGTTAATTCATGATTAAAATCATTCATGTAGGTGGAAAGTATCTAAATATTAACAAATAGAATACAGCAGTACATGAAAAGAACTATATTCTGTGAACAAACAAGTATTCCAGGCATGTAAAGATGATTCAATATCATGGAATTAGCATAACTGATTATAATAATAAAGGATAAAAAAGCAAATCTATCAATGGCTACCAAAAGGACTGATAAAATACAGTATCAATTCCTAATAAAAAATTTTAGTAAAATAGGACTAAAAAAATTACTTAAGAATGATATATTCACCCACCAAAATAGCAAATAACATTCTAAATGACTTTACAGCCTTCACATTAAAATCAGAAAATGGATAATGATGTCCACTGTCACCTTTATTAATAAACATTATTCTGGAAGCTCAAGCAAATACAGTAAGATAGAACAATGAAATAATAAAAATCACCTAGAAAATTCAAGAAATACTTATTTTTTAAAAATCATCCATAATTTTAATAAAGGATTTTATTAAAGTGGCTGAATATTTTAAAAAATACAAAATAATAGGGAATACATAAATCAACTAGAAATAGATGTGGAAAAACTGCCATTCAGGGTAGCAATAAAAATTATAAAATGCTATTAAGAAAAAATTTCACAGGAAAAGTACAGCATCTTTAAGAAAAAAACCATAAAATCTAATTAAAAGACCTAAAACAAGATCCAGACAATTGGAAAGACCTATGTGCTCTTGGACGACAAGATTCAATGTAACAAAAATGTCAGTTCTCCCAAATTAATATGTAAATCTACTGTAATTCCAATGAGAATCCCCCTTTTTTTGGTAATGGGTAAAATTATCAAGTTCATTTATTCCTATGGAAAAATAAATGTCAGGTAAAGCAAAAATTTTAAAAGAGTTCTAGTTGACTTGCCCTACCAAATATTTTAAAAATGCTAAAGAACATGTATAATTTGTGCATTTGGAATAGGCATCGATACCTAGACCAGAGTGATATAGAGGGCCCACAATAGATCTCAGTGTATATGAGAATTTATTTATTTATTTATTTATTTTATTTTGGTATCATTAATGTACAATCACATGATGTATATGGGAATTTAATATGTGATAAAAATGATATTTTAGTTCCATGGAGGAAAAGAATGGTTTATGTAATAACTGACAGGCACAAGTGGCTATCCATTTGGCAGATAAGGACATTGAAAACTCCCTTGCCCCATATATGAAAACAAATTCCAGATGAATTAAACACTTAAAAAATAATAAAATCCTTAGAAGCAAATTTAGGAAAACATATATAAAACCTTGGGGCTGCAGAGAGCTTTTAAACCAATTCAAGAAATCTAAAAGCCATTAAGGAAAAACATCTATTTGCCTTTATAAGTTTAAAAACATTTCAATACCAAAAGTGACCACAAAGTCAAAAGACAAAAAGATAAATATTCAAAATTCCTATGACAAAGATTTAATCTCTATCATATAAAAGACCTTACTACTTGATTTTAAAAAAAGGCAGACCCAATAGAAAAATATGCAAAGCAGAGGAATAGGTCATTACAAAAGAGCCCATCTAAGTGCCCAGTAAGTATGTGTAGAGATGCTCAATAGCACCAGCAATCAGCAAAAGTCACTATGATCCATCGCTTGTCACCCATCTGACTGGCAAGAGCTGAAAAGTGTTCTAATCCATTACTGGCTGGGATACAGGAGAAAACGTAGTCAAGCAATATTCCAGGGAAGAAATAAGAATAATCATAGCATTTTGGAAAGCAGACTGACCATATTTATTAAAACCCCACATAAGTAAAGCAACAATATGTAAGGTTCAATGTATCAAACTGTTTGTTGTGGCATTGTTTGCAGTGGCAAAATAATAGAAATAAAGGGACTGTACATCAACACAGGAATGACTAACAGGTCATTCATACCATGGATATTATGCAGCCATTAAAAATAATTTGTGAGATCTATACCAATTAACTTGGGAAGACTGCTACTATATTATTGAGAAAGATAAGATGCAGAGAGGTTTAGTGTGAATGTACAGTGACAGCCCCACACCATATATGTATGTTCTGTATATATGTGTATGATTACATGAGGATGGAGAAAGGAATGGAATGATACTACAGATTGTTAACATAGGTTGGGACTGGGGAGAAATGCTTGTGCCCTCTGCTTAAATGGCCATGATAAAAACAACATGAACAATAATGATCTAATTTTTTTAAAGGAAAGTAAAATGCTTATGCTATAATGTAGGTGAAAAAGTAGATACAAAATTATAGGTAGGTGCCATTAATAATCATGTAAAATATTCCAAAAACAATTGGTAGGCAATACAGGTCAATGATCATGAAGGTTGGTTAAGTAGAGGCGTTATAGTTGTTTTTTTCCTCTACAATCTCTAAATTCTCTCTAATGTAATTAAATTAACAAAATAATTAAATAAAATTTGTAAATAAATAAATAAAACAAAAATTCTAATTTACTTCCATTAACCACACACCTTTTATTATATCTTGAAATCAGTGACCTATGTACATATGTGAGTTTGATGACATCCTAGCTCTGAAAGTGTGTAAATTTATATGTTTTCTATGATATATGGAGGTTTTTATCATTTATTTTCAATTAGTTGTAGGTTAAAAACTAAATCGCCAGGAAATATTTATCTGTAAAAACATGACTTTACATATATCAAGATTTTCTTCCCAAGCAGTAACAGAAATCTCTTCTAACAATAATTTTCAAAGCTCTGTGCATTTGGACAGGTCCCTTCTCCCCTCTCTAGACCTCAGTTGTTTCACCTATAAATGAAGAAGTTGGATAAAATAATTTCTCAGGGCCTTTGGATTTAATATTCTGTAATTTAATTATATTCATCATGGAATGCATTACATATCAAATAAATGAACCATTGCTACAGAGAAGAAAGGTTTCATCTTCGTAAAGCTTTTATCAGTTGTGAAAGACATTCAGATAGTGAGGAGAGATGCCTTCCCTTGACATAACTTTCATGTTCACATGAAAAATGTGCAAGATTCCAAACAGCATATAGCCTCTTTAGATCCTTCATTTATATCTGTGTAGCTGATGATGAGTGTTTTTCATCTATGTGTACCCTTCCCTTCTGCCCCTGCCAACTTGCTATTTTGCTTTATAGGCCTTATGTGAATGAAAAGTTTTAATTCTACTTTCTTGAGGTATAATTTATATAGAACAAAACACGCCCAATTAAAATATACATTTTGCTGAGGTTTGACAAAACAGCACCTGTATAATCACTAGCATAATCAAGCAACAGAACAGTTCTAGCACCCTAAGAAGTGCTCTGTGCCTTTTCCCAATTAAACCCTCACCTCCTGCCCCAGGCAACTACTGATCTGTGTTTTGCCACTATAGATTAGGTATGTCTTTTCTAGTGATGAATGAAGTTTTAACTTATGTTTTCTCAAGCTTGGATAGCGATAGTTTGATAGTTTCAATCAGGTTTCTTAGTTGCAAGCAACAGAAAATGACTCTGGCTAATTTCAGCAGCAGAGGAATTTGTTGAGAGGATCAGACAGTTAGTAGAATTGCTGGGAGATTGGAGAACCAACTCTGAGATTATGCAGCCAGCAACAAGGCCCCAAATCATAGAGTACAGCTGTTCTGGTAAGGAAAGCACCAAAACCAGCAGTTTGTTATCTAAATCATCTGCACCAGATCATCCACCACTATCCTTGCTACCACTGCTGTCTGAGGAACTCTTCCATTTTAGAAAGTAAAATGACTGACCTGCCTTAGGAAATGCTTCCCCACTGCCAGTGTCAAATGGAGTGGGTGCACCTAAGTGGCATAACCTAGGGGGGGCATCTGATCAAGTCTTGTAAGGTGGGGGAATGCCCCAGTCATTGGAAAGGGTTAAAATTTTAGATGGCTAAAAAGAGGGCCAGTGTCCACACCACTGACAGTTTTTGTTTGTGAGATTGTATTCTGAACTTGCAGCTTCTTGTCTAATGGTCACTACAGCTGGGCCACATTTGATAAGCATCTCCTGGATATAAAGATGTCCACCAGATGCTGAAAGTGGGGACAAAGGCATCATGGGACTATCTGCTTAATGAAATAGAAATAGCTGTGTTCGTTTTCATTTTTCTAAGTTAGCAGAGAAAGTAAGTCCAGTTACTTCATCAGTTCTCCCTGCTGTCCCTTACTCTTGATTTCAATTGACAGGCCCGGGGGAGAAGGGGTGGCCTGATCCAGGGACAATGAAGATGTGATGTTGAAGAATAAGCTGGAGGAGAGAAGCAACAGGCACCATGGAAAAGACTAAAACGAAGCAAGGTTAGATTTTTCCCATGTCTTGCTTTAGGTCTCAGAATTTAAGAAATTAGGTTTTAGTCTTGTGTTACCAGTGTCTCAAAACATGATAGTAGGTTAACTTGACTATTCTCATTTCCTTATCACATAATGACCATAAAGAACATAGACTTGTTGCTAGAAAAACATGAAATGCTTTATGTATAATTTGGTCTGTCTGAATAGTCACCTTATATTTCTTAGCAATAACTTTAGGACTGCTTCTGAACAACCTGCTGAATAAGGCCAGACACAATCTCAACTAACAGACCTCCAACACTTTATTGGCTAGCCAAGAACAAAATGCTTTCTGTTTTAATTTTTAGCATATAGAATCAACCATATAGAAGTAGGTTCTGTTATCATCTCCAATTTACACATGAGCAAACAGAAAAGTCAGACTACAATCAACAAGTGCCAAAGTTTGATCTGGGAGCCTGGTCTCTGTTCCCAAGCTCTGGTTCTTGCCATGATACCAGGCTGTTGGGACATAGTACAAGATGGGCTAAGTAATCTTTACTTAAGCTTGTGTGGGGAGTTTTGGTAATCTCAAACCATCTGGGTTTTGTTGGTACAGCCCCCTGTGTGTGTAAATTCTGGGCTGAGATTATGTATTATTTATGAACCTAACATACTAAAGCTGTTTCCTCCAAGGAAGGGTTTCCTGTACCAGGGTTTCCTGTCTTAAGAGAACAATATACACATCTGCAACCAAATACTTGTAACCAGGGTTTCATTTACAAACTGCTTGATTCATAAAGTGTGACACAATGGAGATGTAGCTAAATGGATGAGCAACGAGCTCCATGTTTTACGGGGATCACCTTGTCTTCATGGCCAGCCATTTTGGTTCTCAAAGGTACATTCCCAGCTAACATTTTTTCTTCTTGGGTTGTAAATCATGTGTATAACCTACTACTTCCTTTGGGTTTGCCCTGTGTTTCGCAGTCTCTAGTGTTGACGATACTCTTTTCTTTCTGCCTGCATCCTTCCCAGAACCCTACCACTGATAATTCCCTTCTATCAGCTCTCTTGCTCTGGAGGACAGCAAGATTCTCTTATCTCACCTGGGCAGTGACAGGAAGTTAGGGTTCAGGAGTATGGCAAAGATCAGAGGCAGGACATCTTATGCAGGCCTCCTAAGAACAGTGGAGTGATGAATGGATAGGCACCCGGTGGTGAGCAGCCTTCCTGCCATAGAACTATCCCCCTCAGGTAACTTCAGTCAGCCCCAAGAACATGAGGGAGACCCTTCATGGGCATTCTCCTCTGGCTAATTAATGATCATTAATCATTCAGCTTGGCTGAGAAACTGTCATAGAACATGGTTTTTTGCTACAAGAGTTACGTCAGGTAGATATGGTTTGGTCATTAGGATGTGACCTACACCAGCTTATGTTTTGTTCTTGTTGTATCATTGGTTTCTTGTCATGCAGGCACAGATTCAGGACCCTATAAATCCCCTTGTTCCCCACATGCATCTGAAGATGATAGAGACAGAATGATTTGTGTTGACTGAACAAAGCTCTTTCTCCCTACAGGAGAGAATGAACATATGCCGATGAATAATCCTTCCACACAGATTTACCAGGTAAAGACGATTAGTTTGTTTTGAACACTCCTGTGTGTAATAGTGATGACCGTCCTTCATGTATAAAGATTTTAGCACTTACAAATGTTCCCACATATATCACTGTGTTTGTTTACTTAAAAAGATTGTGAGATGGGCAGGGCAGAGAACACTGTTCGCATTGTACTTTTAAGAAAACTGATTCCCGAAGGACCGCTTATCCAGTCTGTGCAGTGCAGGACGGTCACTCCCACGTGAGCAGGCTTTTCTTGCCTGTGGTCACCATCACTATGGACGTTACATTGCGCAATAACTTTTCCATCTGAGAGAAGGACAGAGCAAGGTTTGTTTTTCTCAGCTTCCTATTTTAGCAGGGAGAATTGAGAATGAAATGGGCATTAACACTGCAAATATTCAAATATGCTGATAGAAACTTTAACCTTCTTTAAAACAATGGGAATAATCTACGAGGGAGATGAAAGTTACACAAAACACTGGGTAATATACTTCAGAGAGGGTCACATCGACTACTCTGGCTCTTGAAATAGTATTTATTTGGCCTCTATCTTCCAAATGTAAATTTAAAGTAAATTTCTGTCCTTAAAAATCATGAAAGTTTATTCTGACATAATTTGTAATATGAAAGTAGCTTGGGCTAGGGAAACCCATACTCCTCTCTAGAATTAAGTCAGTGTTCTCTGGAATATATGAGAAAGGAGGAAAGAATTGACAGGGCTTGGTGGATTAGGAGAAAGGGTGATTTGAAAGTTGGCTCTAAATTTTAAGCTCTGGTAACAAGGAAAAAGACTGGTTTCCTGAAAAGAGATATAGAAATCCAGAATTGCTGATAGTTTAGGGGGACTGTTATTAAGATGTGTTGAGTTTAAGGGACAGTAAAATGAAAATAACAATTAGTTCCAAGAAATAGCATGTAAGAGATTGTAGTGTGCTCAGTGAGGGCAAACCAACACAAGATCATGAAAATATTTTTTTTTTTATCATGTTGCTTCTAGACCCACATAACAATGGGAGGGGGTGGAGAAACAGCCTCATTTCAATTTAATGCATATTTATTGAGCAGTTACTATGCGCAAACTCTACTGCTTGGCCTAATGAGAGAGGCAACAGATGAAACAGACATTCAGATTGATTTTTAAGCTTTCATCACCTGGAAAACATGTACAATAAATAGCTGTTGGAAGGATTACAACAGACATTGACAGAATTCTACAGGATGTGGAGGAGGGATGAATGAATACTGACTGGAGGATTTGAACCAGGTATTTAAAGACAAATTGATCACTTGGTAAGTGGATATGGGGAAGGATACTTCAGTCAGAGAAACCAGATTGAACAAAGATGACAAAAAGGAGTGGGTCTTTACTCAGTATGAATTTGATGCCTCACTTGTCCAAGACCTCCAAATGCCTTCCCTGCACATCTGACCTGCGTGTGGCATTTGAAGGAGTGTATCTCTTTAAACTTGGGAATGATTTAAAGTCTATTAAAGATTGTATGTAGGTCACTCTCTGAATGTTGGCTAAATATAGCTGCAGTGGGGGTGGCCTCATTCTTTTGTTGTATCACAAGTCCAAGTACATCTGTTCACAGTGGAACAAACGAAGCAGTGGAAGTGAAGTCGGTCTGTATGACCTCTGTGATGCTGTTATTACAACCCCATCCTTGTTTTAAAAGAATGCTTCCTAAGCCCCAGTCTGTTTACTCCAAGCAACATTTGACCAAAAGAAGATGAAGGAGGAGAAGTAAAGAAAGAAGAGGAAGAGGATGGAGGGAAGCAGGAGAAATTACCTATCATAGAACACAATATATACTAAAAAGGGAGAGTAAAACAAGAAATCTGAAGCAAAATATGACATTTCATCCATTCTCTATCTCTTTATTTTCTTGATAGACTCCCAACCCTATCTAACATTATAGTAATTATTAACTTGTTTATTTTTTAATGTCTGTCTCCTCTAGAATGTAAGCTCCAAGGGCAGGGATTTAGTATATTTTGCTCTCTGTTGTATTCTCAGCATAAAGTATAGTGCCTGGAATATAATACATATTCAATAAATATTAGTTAAATGAATGAATATCTGCAAGATGTCTATATTGCTTTGAATCAAAAGGTCTGATGCACTCATTCAGTCTGGTGCCAAATGGTGTTTGGAAAATTGTCTGGTTCTGTGGGAAAAGAAAAAAAGAGATCCTTACTTTATACCTTAATCAAAATAAATTTAAAAGTGGATTAAGGGGTTAAATATTAAAACTCAAATCATAAAAGTTTAGAATTACTGAATATTTATTTTGTCTCTGGATGTGAAATGTATTTCTTAGTAAAAAAAAAGCACTGGAAGAAATCACAAAGGAAAGGGTTTGAGAGCTCATCTATATTATAATAAAAAATTTTTTCAATGTAAATATATTTCCAATACATTCAAAAGCAAATGACAAAATTGGAAAAATTCTTATGAGAAATATTACAAAGGTTTAATGATATATAAATAGTTCATAGAAATCAATAAAAAAGGAAACTTCTGAGATGTCAGCAGAATATGGGCAAAGAACACAGTTTACCAAAGTAAAATTAAAGATGGCTAACAAATAGAAGAAAAAGCTCTTTTCTTACAAAAGAAGTAGAAGCTCAAAGAAACTATGACTAAAACAAGGAGTATTATTTTTGGCTACCTAATTAGCAAATAATAAAATAATTAATAATAGTTAATTCTGATGAGTGTGTATAAACTGGTGGAAACTTTTATGAAAATAATTGGGTACAAATGCAGAAGTACTAAAATGTTCAGACCCCTTTTTGCCTCCCTGTTCTTTGGATGGAGTGGACCTCTTCGCTAAGAGTAAGGTACAGTGACCCAAATCACATCATAGACATCGACTGGAGAATGAGCACTGCCGTCTCCTGGTCCATTGCAGGGAGAATTACTGCCAGATCAGGTGAAGGAAGCAGTGTGGATATACTACCTGCTCTGAAGCTTAGTATATTCCCTTTTATTTGAGCCCAAGTCTATTTCCTTTTCCTCTCATCCTTTGTCCACTGTACCTAGGCTTTTCAAAGTCTAATCCAGTCTCTTTTCCAGAGTCAGATTGTGCAGCTTCATCCTTGATTACCTCATTTTGTATATGGATTTTTAAAATTATGATTCCATTAACTTGAGAAGAGGGGGCACCCCACAATTAAGGCAACAGATATGGTAATTGCAGAATTTAGTCCTAGCTCAAACCTCATACAAATGATTTTAACTCTGTGTTTTTGGCTCACTTGTACCCTTGGGAAGGTAAACAACTGCAGCTTCATCCATTTACATTACTTATGTTTCATATAGCTTGTCCAAGATACATTTTTCTAAATACACTGATTTAGGACATTATATCTCATACAGTATGTTTCTGAGAATGCACAACCATGGCATCCTAACTTTTCAAACCCTCTGGTCAAATATATTTTGTATACTTACTAATTAATTGAATATATTGTCTCTGATACAGTAGATTTCCCTTTGGGTCAAATACTACCTAACATCTTTCAACTTATAGTAATTTCATATTTAGGAATTAATCTTAAGGAAATAATGTGTAACACATACAAAGCCTTATATGAAAAGCATTATATGTCAGTATTATTTATAATACTGAAAAATTACCAACAACATAAATTTCCAGCAAGAATAAATGTGTAGGTAAACGCTGGCATGTCCATGGCATGGAATATTATGTAGTCATTAAAAACAGACACTTAGAAAAAAAGTGAAGGCTTATAAGAATGTTACACTAAAGGAGGGGGCAGAATCAAAATATTCTGTAGTGTGATTTCAACCATATAAATATCTACGTTTACATGCATAGAACATAACAGAAGGAAATAATGCCAAAACACTAATGGTTATATTAAAGAAATGAGACTTAGGGTGATGCTTTTTCCTTTTTCTCTATAATGAAAATAATTTTTTAAAATGTATTTTTATGTGCCAAATTCAATTTTATCTGTCAGTTTACATTTATGTTCCAAAAGGATCTCTAATTGAAAAGTCATGGGAACCAGTCCTACAGCAATAGGTTTCATTGTTAAAACTGCTATAGAATGTTTTCTAGGATTTGCAAGTCCTGTTTGAGCCTCAGTCTCTTTTTTGCTGTTGAGGAATGTTTTCAAACACTAGAGGCGTTAACTCTACTAGGCCTGTGATACATCCAGGGATTGATAACAAAAACTTCCAGCGCACCAGGCTTCATATCAGCTTCAAAAGTTCCCTGTAAGAATGACTTTAAGGGTCCACCTCTGTAGGGAGTGTAAGAGAGTAGATTTGAGAAATTTGTTCTTGACTGTTCAAATGATTTGTTGCCCACTTTGTTTTTTATATTGTTACACATCTAGGGATTAATAAAGAGGGCTAAAATTAGGAAGATGGAAACTGGCAGAAAGATCATGTTTCTTCTGTACAAACCCTGGTTTAGGGGGAAACCAAAGCAATTACCCTGGCAACCTTGGCATCGTGTACTACTTCAAAACACCTTGGATTTTGCTCTTATAGAGCCTGTAGCCAGGTGTTGTAGGTATTTGGCATGCCTTCTGGAAGTTTCTCAAATCATGACATGTAGGCCTTTGCAGAGTTCTCCAGACACAGGCTCAGTCCCCTCAATTTGCCTCCTATTAGCCTTCTGACCTTGATAATAGAACAGAAAGGAAGGAGAAATCTGTGTAAAAACAAGTTGGAGCAACTTGCATAATTCATAAAAATTTAGATTGAGGGATCTTTAGTGGAAAAATATTGGAAGACATTGACAAAAATTCATCTTAAGAAGAGTTAAGAAGCCAAGCAAAGAAAATTGAGAAACAGCAATTAAGAGCAGGAAATAGGAAGAATTCGGACTCCTCCCCCCTATTTCTTTGAGCCTAAGATGCCCTCTGTGGTGCCCTAGGCTTCCAAGTACAAGTCTTCCCTGAACCTGCCTCCAGTGGGAGCCCGCCTCCAGCGGCAGGATGGAGGGATCATAACCTCTCTAGAGCAGCTTCATGAAAAAATCAACGAGATGAGGAACGTGTTCAACTCGCTGGAGAACAAGGTAGACACCCATTTCTAATCCTTGGGGAGGGCTGTGGACTGTCAAACAACAAAGCTGAAGAGAGTGCAGAAAAAAGACCTGAAGTCTGTGTCTTCAGAGTATTGTATTGTTCAAAAAGGAATGGCTAGTTGTTACTAGAAAACCAGTTTGAAGCAGCTAAAGATAACAAGAGCCCCAAGCACCCTAAAAGTGATATGTTGTCTCTGGTGTGTGATTGTGCTATGGCATCCCCACCCTGGCCAATCCGTGGTTGTGGAGCTGTTTATAAAGCAGTCATGTTACTTCAGTGGCAAGTAACAAGGGGCTCCAAGTAATATATGGGCTCATAGCTCAAAATAGTTTCAAAGTTCCCAAAGTCCCTACATAAGATGTCTGTTAGGGAAAATTTTTGATAGTTCTTAGTTTTTTGTGAGCTGAGGTTCTACAGGTGAGAAAGTTTACTTTCCCGTAGGAGCCTGCTGCTGCCTTTTGGCTCCTGGGGAAAACTCCACACATATCCACCTAAGGAAGCAGTGGTGATGAAACCTATTTCTGTGGGAGAGCGGTTCCCTTTGTTTTTTCAAGCATTCAAAGCACCTGAATGAATGTCAGGTTTCCTTTCTTCCTTCAATGTTAAAACCGGCATAAATTTGCTTTGATATTATAGAGCCGTTGATTTTGTTTATTTGGCTCACAGCAGATGAATTTATATAACAAGAATTACCAGATCGAAAGTAGTTGATCTGGTGATTTAATCTATCAAGATGATTAAATTAGGACATGGGCTGAAATCCATCACAAAGATTTATTAAAGTTAAAAGTGATTGGAATGAAAAACAGATTAATTATGTTGTTTCCTAGTTTTATAGCCCCAAACACTTGACAGGTCCTGCTTTTTCCCTCTGAATGACCTCTTTAGTTCCTCTTATTTCTCCCTACTCCTACCCTTTGAAAGCAACCTTTGTGAAGGACAGGGAGCCACAAAACCCTTTATTTTAAAAATATGGTGTAGGAAACTAAGGCATTTTATAGGGGGTGGTGCCATTGCAAGTTGGAATCATTTGGATAACCAGACTCTGAAATGCTTAGAAATACACATTTGAAGGAATTTTGTTAAGGTAACTGGGCTTTAATTTCCATCCCCTTTTTTAAAATTAATTAATTAATTTATTTATAATTAATTTGGGTATCATTAATCTACAATTACATGTGCAATATTATGGTTATTAAACTACTCCCTTCATCAGGTAATTTCCATCCCTTTTATAAGGATATTTGGTGCGTACGTTTATTTATAGAATGAATCTTCTAAAAAGTTCTGTTTTAAAGAGAGACCTGGAGCTAAGAGTTCCTCTACTGGCCAGAGTGTAAAATCATAAATTCCAAGAAAGTGATGTTATGACAGTTGACCCTTGAACAATTCAGGGGTTAGGGGCACCTAACCCCTGTAATCCACTATAACTTGATTCCCTCAAAATTTAACTATTAATAGCCTACTGTAGACTGAAAGCCTTACCGATAATACAGTCAATTAACACATGTTGTGTATGTTATGTTGGGTGGGGGTTGAGTTTATTTTCCCCTGTTCTTGTCCCTGCTTTAACAAAGAATTGAAGGGCAGATATAGAGCAGTGAAGCAGAGTAAAAGTTTTATTTGAATACACTCCAAGAGAGGAGCAGGCCTGAGTCAAGGTAGATAAAGGCAGGTTTACTTGAATAAAGCATAAAGAAAGGAAAAATGGAGGAAAGGGAAGTTCACTGAACTACTACTCAGCATAAGGGCATAACCCCTTGCCAACTCCTGAAGCCAGTGTCACCTGGGTCCAGTGTCCATTTGGATCTGCACAGCATAGGAACTAAGTTCCTAACACCCCAGGATTTGGGGGAGCCACGGAGCACTGGATGGAGTGAGATTATGTTCTGAGAACTTCCCAAAGGCAAAGAAAAGAGATTTTCAGGCAGGCTTCTAAGGAGCATGATCATACAGCTGCAGCCCTGTCCAGGTCACCCAGGCGACAGTAAGCCCCAGATCAGAGCTTTTAGCAGCCCCTCCCTGCTTATCTGAAGTAGAAAGAGAGTAACACACTGGAAGAAAGGCGAGTGTTGGCAACCTCAGAGAGGAGGCGTGCTTAAGGGTTTGGGGTCTGGGGTTTTACAGGGCTTTTTCGGGTAGGAGTCAGCATAAGGCATAATGTGATTCATAATTCCTTCGGAGTTTTGTCTTAAGAATAGGGTTACTTAGGTGACTATGTTGGTTTGGGACTTCAGCGTTCTTTGTCCACATAGGTTTATTTACTCTCTGAGGTCTGTCTCCTGCCCTGGTTACAAAGTTTCTTGATTAAGGGCTGGAGGAAGAGGAAAAAACAGCATATAGGTTAAGTCAAAGAATGAGCTGGGCCTTTTAGCAGACTAAAGTAAATCTTACAATGGCATGATCTAATTGATATATTGAAGACATGGGCTGTGCTCAGATATTTTTCTTTATCTGGAATATCTGAACATTCCAAGTTGCTCCCGGCCTTTGGACCTTCAACTGATTAACTCATTAACTCAGTGAGTCCTTTTTGGCTTCCTAGTTTTATCTGGTTAACTCTCTGAATCCCTTCTAGTGGGCTTTACTGGACTATTCTCCCTCCATCCACCCATCTCTATTTTCGGGCTAACATGTTTTATATACTATATACTGTATTCTTACAATAAAATAAACTAGAGAAAAGAGAATGTTTTTGTAAACTGTTTCAAATTTCCAAAAAATTTTCCAATATAATTTATTGAAAAAAAATCTCCATATAGGTGGACCCATGCAGTCCAAACCCATGTTGTTCAAGGGTCAACTGTATTATCTTTTTGTTATAATTATCTTAATATTCTGTCTGTTGAAAATGTATTTTTCATTTGTTCAATAAATAAAACTGAGCTTTAGAAGTGCTCCATTTTCTCCACATTTCTGACTGTGCTTAACTTTTTGATGTGCCACTTAAAGGAGAAGAATTAACATTTCTTGAACACCTTCTATGTACCAAGCATGCACTATGACAGGCACCTTACCTAATTTATTCATTTAATTCTCAAGATAGTCCTATGAAACAGGTGTTACTACAGTTATTTTATGAGTGTGGAAACTGTGCAAAAAGGTTAACCAACTTGCCTAAGGTTTCAGTACTTGTAGGAGAGAGCTAGTATTTGAACCCTATCTGACTCTAAAATTGACACCCTTTTCTTGGTGTGGAAGTTCACAACAGAAGTCTGTTATATGCATTCCTACATGCCCAGGCTTGACTGCTGGAGATGCTTCATTCCACCATCAACAACGTGCTGAGCTCCTTACCATTGCAGTTATTTCCTGCCACTGAAAATGCCATTATTTCCTTTTCTATGATATCATCCAAGAATAAATACATACATACATATTTTAAGTTTCTTCCTTTTCAAAGAAATTCTCAGATATGTTGGTTACTACTCTTTTTATCATTTAGTTTTTTAAGGAAAAAAATAACTGACTTTCTTTACCTTCCCATAGCAACCAGGAATAATATAACCCATCCCTTCTCTCATGGAATTCAAAGAGTTACTGGATCAAGACTGTCTTTCAAATGCATATGTTGTTTTTAAGTTAATCTCATTTTAATGAAAGGTATTAAAATAAATAGTAGCTTGCAGGACCACTTGTAAACCTAATGGCTTGCTTTCTTGTCATTATCAAGTTTCACCATGTGTGGTGTAAAAGGACCTTCTTTTCCCTAGAATGGAGCCAAGGTTGCCTTAAGCTGTCCAGACTTACATCCACCAGTAAATAAGATCTGTAAATTTTTCGGAGCCTGGTTTCTCAAAAAAAAAAAAAAAAAAAAATCAAAGGGTCAATGGTACCATTTAAAATAATTGATAGCAAATTGAATTCACTCTTCATGTATTATTTAGTTGCAGGCCCTAGCCTCGGAACTCAAAACTGGTTTCACAGAAGCAATGCAAGAACTGTCAAGAATTCAACATGGAGAATATGCTTTGGAAGAGAAGGTTAAGAGCTGCAAATGTTCCATGGAAGAAAAAGTTACTGAGATGAAGAATTCGTTAAACTATTTCAAGGTAGACCTCTCTGCAGTTTGCCTGCTGAAGAGAGAGCCTTGGTCTTAGCCACAGAAGTAGAAAATTTGCCTTTTCATGTAGCAGCCAAATATAAGAATTTTCTTTCTGGCCCAGTCATTAATTGTCATGGTAAAATATCTATTCCGTGTTTTTCTTTCTTGGAACTCTGTGTTAAAATCAGAGACCATAATGGAAATTAAATTTTCATCTGTCATTCATTCATTCAACAAATATATATTAAAAGCTTACTGTGTACTAAATATTATGTTATATACTTTTACCCCACATACTAAATTAAATGCATATCAATTTTTATTTTCTAGGAAGAGCTGAGCAATGCTATGTCAATGATTCAGGCCATCACTTCCAAACAAGAGGAAATGCAACAGAAAATTGAACAGCTTCAACAGGAGAAGCGGCGAGAATCCAGAAAAGTTAAAGCTAAGTGAGTGTCTTATAAAAAAATGACCAAAGGCAAACACATAAGCAATGGATTGTAAAGGGCATTGAGGACATCTTTCCTACTACCAGTATATAGTGAACTGGTCAGCATATGATGGAGGTTATAGAGCCATAAAAATTGGTTAATACTAAAAATGGATGTTAACTACTACATGAAAGATGCACTCAATACAATAGGAAGTGAAATGAAAATGGTATAAGCTGGCATGTAGAATTTGATTTCAGCTGTAGAAACATGTAAAATAACTAGAAAGATGTATTTTAAAAATAATGATTGTATTAATATAGTGGAGAGACCAGTGATTTTCTTTTTTTATTTGTTTTCTAAAATTTCTGTAATGCTATAATTTTACTTCTACCATTGAAAATAAACTTGTGCTAATATCTCAATCAGGTTAAATCAAATTTCACAAAGTTAAACAAATAGAATCTTAACTGTTATGTTTTTAATATTACCAAATGTAAAATAGAAATATGACAATAATACTTGTATGACCCTGGAGAATGGCTTATTTCTTCAGTTGAAGACTTGGAGCTTCCTGGTACCTTTGTATTGTTTGTTAAGTGAATATAAATCATCCCAAGCAGATTTTCACCACTGCAAACTCTGTACAGATCCTGATGACAGCAAAGCCAGTAACAGAAAAATAAGAATATAGATATTGCAATTAGGAGGTGATTTATGGATATTTGATTTTTTTTCTCCAGCTTTGGTGATGAATTAAGTTGAGCCATAAGAATTGCTAGTATTTAACTGTTTTAAATTTATAAAAACAGCAATTCTGTATGGCTCCAACCTAATAACCCAGAAATTTTCTTGAGTTATTCTGAACTGAATCTCTTCTTAACCTATCAGGTATTAAGACTCTTCATTTCCCTTCCCTAGGAAAACTCAAAAAGAAGAACATGGCCCCCAGGCTGGGCCAGCTCAGGCGCAAGGAAGTCCCTTCCGTTCAATCAATATCCCTGAGCCTGTCCTTCCCAGTGAAGACTTTACAAACGTTCTGCCTTCTCAGGCCTATGAAAAAGGTACAGTTCACAAATCACATTGAATTAGTCAAGTGTTTTTTTCCCTGATGCCTAGGGCTTAAGTAATAGTGAGAATGGGCTTAAATCCTGCATCCTTATTAGAGGAAAATGGTGTATTGCTCAGGGTTTTTCCTCTGGTAACAGGAATTTAGAAGAATCCACAGAAAAGTCTGCCTAATTTTAAAAGATTTTTGGGGGGGAGGGGGGAGTACTAATCTGGGTATTCTAAATTTCAAATGAATTAGAAATAATTTATTGCACAATAACACTATACCAACCCTAGGAGAAAAATCTTTTAAAAATTATTTACTCCAATAAATCATTTTATTTTTTACATTATTTTTCAATCCTCATCTCACTGCATAGACATTTTTAAAATAGTTGTATTCTTAGCATAGATAAAATTGTGCTCTGCTTTTTTTTTCCAGCAAAGGTTACACTCATGAGAAAGTCCTGTCTGCCCTAACTGGCAGGCAGTGATGTCAGTGGCAGGCCAACTCTGTACTACTCTTTCTCTGGAAAACCAGAGCTGGTGCTTGTCTGTGAGCTCAGTCGCTAACCCGATTCCTGATCTGAGGGATGATAGAACAGATGCTCAAAAATCATACCTGGGCAGTACTAAAGAAACTGGCTTTCCAAGGGATGTCTGTAACCGTGTTCCATTGCATGTTTGCTACATCTTTGTATCTTCAACAATGTCTAGCAAAGGATCTTGTACATAGGAAAATGAATGTAGATGGTAACATTGTTAGATAAATTTTCCTTTGCATGTAGAAAGTCTCCAAAAAAGGTTCAGGGACTTCTCAACCAACTATAAGCTACTCGAGGGCAGGGCTGCTGGTTTTTTACCCTTATGGCTTAAGATACAATTTGGCTCATATATTCATAGATAATAAATAGGTTTTGAATACCTGAATTTAAACATCTAAATCAGATGGCCTTTAAGTGGTATAACTGCAAGGTATAGATATGCTTTTTTATTTGTAGTTTTTTAACCCTTTGAGCAGTTACTTTAGAGACTGTTAGAATTGTCTAGGAAAACTTATGTGCTCCATCTAGGGAGTGGATTCCTCACAGGTGGCTCTATTATCTTTGCTTCATGTCACAGGGAGCTTGGTAGAAAACGATAATCTCATTAGGGAAGAATACAGGATGAGCTTGGAAAGCAGAGTCAGATCAATACCATGTCCTCTTGGAACATGTTCACAAGAGGAAAGATTAAAAATTATATTTACAAAGTGCCCAGATGAATTTAAATTAGTTGTTTAGTGGTAAATCCTCCTTTCTTCCCTGTTATATAGGCATGACTTATGCAACAGTTTATTCAACCAAGTTGCTACAGAAATTTGGGAATAATGTACCATAATAAGACATTCTGGATACTATTAGTTGTAGGTTATGTTGAAACTCAGGGTCACAGGGCCAAACTTTCAGATAGAGTTGGACTACCCACTAATAATAATAAAATGGTGCAATTGTTATCTATTGCCCCCAAATTCAGCAGCTTATAATGGCAAACATTTGTTATGTCACAGTTTCTCTGAGTCAGGAATCTGCACAGCTTAGCTGGGTGCCTCTGGCTCAAGGTCTCTCATCTGGTCGCAGTCAGTGTTGGTTGTTCCACCACCCATTTATCCATCCTTCTGTCCGTCCAGCCACCCATCCATCCACTACTAGCACTGATTTAGGGTGGGATACAGTAATTAAGGAAACAATGAAAAGTCCTGCCCTTATGGAGCCTTTATCCTGAAGGAAGCACACAATGAACAAGGTAAAGAGAATATGTCGTGTGTCAGATGGTGGTAAGGAAGAAAATAAGGAAATGCAGGTATGATTTTAGAGAGCATGCCAGGTAAAGACCTGAAGTGAGAAGGGTAGTTTATGGGTCCTGAGGGGAAGACAGGGAACAGCCAATGTCAAGGTCCTGGCAGGGACATGACTAATGTGTTCGAGGAATAACAAGAAGACCAGGTGGGAGGGGGAGGGATAAGGTGGAGTGAACAAGGAAGACAGTGGGAGATGCAGTTTAAAAAAGGAACAAACAGCATTCAGGGGACGATGGCAGATATTTTAGGGCCTTATGGTCATTACAAAGTCTTTGGCTTTTATACTGACAGGGGAAACCACTGGATTAGGCAGCGGTTTGATGTTAGCATTAGGCAGAGGAGTGATGGGGTCTCACATAAGGCTTTAATAGCCTCATTCTGGCCCTTTTTATCATTACCACCATAGTTAAACAGTAATTTAACTCTTATCATGTGCCAGGTACTACTTTAAACAGTTTACAAACATTACCCGATTTAATTCTTACAGTAGTCTATGAGGTAAGTACTACCCTTATACATTCTTTTACAGATAAGAAAACAGCACTTGCCACACTATATTGTAATTTTCTTCCTGTCTGTTGTTCTGTCTGTCTCTCTTTTACTGCTCTGTCTCCCCCAGTAAACTATACATTCTGAGTCTGTTCCCAGTGCCTTGCTCATAGAAGGCACCAGTCCATGCCAGTGGAATAGACACTGATCGAAAGCTTTCCTTTCTCTGCAGCCCAGGAACCCAGATCCATGCATGTAGGAGACAGTAATATGAAAGGAATGATGGGTCCTGGTAAGTGGCTCTAATTTGAGTTCAATTTTCTTCTAGCAATTCCACCCTACCCCTTCTTCCACCTTCCTTGCCTTAACTTCCTCAGTCCCAAACCAAGCATGAAAGAACTCAAGCAAGAATAAGCATTATAGTTACAAAGATTCCAGTAAGTGTGCTGGTTAGTGACTCAGGTACCCCACAGAGAGAGAAGGGGTGAGGAAGTTTAAGACTAAACTAGTATTCTGGCTCATTTCAGTCACCAGTGAATTTACATTTGCCGAGAACTCACAGGTATATGTAGCCATGACGTAAGTTTTCTATGCACTACACATTTTAGAGTTTACTTATAAGTTATTTACTTAATGGACAGCTCGCCAGAATTTTACAAATTATTTGATCTTCCCTCCCTCTCTTCCTCTTTTCTTTATGCGACTTACCATCATCAGGGCCAAGGAGGACAAATTCCAAGACACTGTCTTTGGCAACCTTCCTCCTCCTCTTTCTGTATTTTCTTTCCATTAGTGCTGCGGGCTGGTGTGTTCACCTGCAAGGAAGCAGATCGAAGGTGCCAATGCATACTACTATAACTGGTCATATTATTTTACAAATTCGTTTTCTGGAAAAACCCCTTATTTACTAGAGACTATGTACAAAGTTTAGAGGATAAATAGACCAGGAAAAGAGAGATGTGACTATGCAACTGTGGAAATGTTTAATCTTTAATTGATATATTTAATCTTCAAGGAATAGTTGTACCCAGACTTGGGCATAATATTTGAGAGTAGTAACAAATATAATTTTTTTAAAAGTCAGGTGTTCATTTTTTCAGGAATGAACCCAACAACTCCAGAAGCAGAAGAAAACCTTAAGTCTTGCCTCTCAGCTGATATCCAACCCAAAGGCCATCTGCCGTCCGCTGTGTGGAGACAGCCTAAGGATGGTAAAGAATGGGGCGAGGAGTACGTCACGAAAGACCACCCAGATAAACTCAAGGAAGCTGGCCAGGGCAGACACAGCTCCTTGGAAAATGTTCTCTGTGAAACCTCTTTAGCTGGTAAGTCTCAAGAGGATATGATATGCAGACTGAACGTTTAAAGAACAGGAAGCCTAAGGGTTGGAGTACTTACAGACGCCAAAGATAAACTAGTCTCTGGCTCCTTCTCCCGTGAACAATCTAAAGCCTATAGGGAGGAAGGGCCTCACCTGAGGTCACGTGGCCTGGTGGGACTACCACCTTGATTCTGGGTGGTCGTGACATTTAGTAATGTAAGTACTTTGAGGGAAAAAAAGGTATAACACTGGTGGAGAAGAGGGCAGAGTTTTGAGAACTATTTGGTCAGTGATGTGGATTCTCCAATGTAGGAATGTTTTATCAGTTGGTCTACCACCAAAACATCAAACACGCAACAGGGTCTGTCCTCCCATCCTCCCTCTTTCTTTCCCTCTTTTTTCAGATCATAAATCATAACTGAACACTTACTGCATGTCACACAATGGCATTTCCCTCAGACTATTTTGTGAGAGGTAATTTTTTTAAATCAATTTTTATTATCAAATACATGAAACACTAAACAGTATTAAAAAATTTACCCTGAAGAATAGCAGCAACCACTTTAAATTCTTTTGACTGTTTCTTCTGGTACTTACTTCCATGTTTAAAAATAGTTCATGCTGCTATTTTTTTAATCAGTACTTTATTGATGGTTAATCTACATAGAGTAAAATTCATGAAACTTAAGTTTAAGCTCATTGGCTTTTCATGTTTGTATATCCCCTTGTGATCACCCCAAATCAAGATATATAGTATTTCTATCAACCCAGAAAATTTTCTGATGCACCTTTCTAGTCAATACTCATCCAAAGATCCATTATTCTGAACTTTATCACCATGAATTAGTTTTGTCTGTTCTTGAACTTCATATAAATGGAATAAGGTAATATGTACTCTTTTGTGTGTCTTTCTCCTCTCAATGTAATCTATTGTGGGTAATTCATTCCTTTTTCAAATCACATTAAATGAATTTACTACAATATGTTTATACATTCTCCTGTTAATGGACATTTGGATGGTTTCCACTTTAGTGCTATTTTGAATAAAACTGTTATGAATATTCTTGTAAAAATCCTTTTTTGGATGTATGCCCTCATTTCTCTTGGGTGTATACAAAGGAGTAATATCTCTAGGTTATAAGACAGGATTATGTTTAACTTCAAAACATCAAGCAATTCTCCAAAGTGGTTGGAACATTTTATACCCCTACCAGCAATGTATGAGAGTTCTTGTTGCTTCACATCCTTCCCAATACTTAGTATATTCAGTCTTTTTAATTTTAATCATTTTCATGGGTGTATACTGGTCTCACACTGTATTTTAATTTGCACTTCCCTGATGACCAATGATGCTGACCATCATTTCACATCCTTATTGGCTATTCATAATCTTCTTTAATGAAGTGACTATTTTTAAGCCCTTTACCTAACTTTAAAATTCGGTTATCTTTTTATTACCTATTAGTAATATTCATAATACACTTTGGATATGAATTCTTTGTTAGCTATATGAGTTGAAAATATTTTATTTCAGTCTGTGGCTTGCCTTTTCACACTCTTAATAATATTTTGATGAATAGGTGTTTTTAATTTTGATGAAGTTTAATTTATCAATTTTAAACTTTTAAAATAGATTGTGACTTCTGTGTCCTTCCAAGAAATCTTTGCCTCTCCCAAAGTTGTGAAGATACTCTAGTATGTTTTCTTCTAAAATCTTTGATGTTTTCGTTTTCACATTTAGGTCTATGACTTACCTGGAAAAAATTTTGATGTGTGGTATGAGAAAGAAGTCCAGGTTCATTGTTTTCCCATATGGCTATCCAGTTGCTTCAGCAACATTTATTGAAAATACCCTTCTTCCTTCATTGAATTGCACAGGGAAAGTCAATTGATCATATATGGGTAGCTCTAATTCTAGACTCTATATACTTTTTATTTCAATTAGAAGAAAATTGACATCTTGAAGTATTGAGTCTTCCAAAGAACATGGTATATGTCTTCCTTTATATAGGTCTGTCTTAACTAACTTTTTTTCTTATTAATTTGATACTATCCTCTCATCCATTTCCTTTCTTTTCTCTGAAACTTCTGCTAATTTGATGTCGGATGGATTTTCTCAACTACCATCTTTTCTCTTCTGTTTTTCTTCAATATGTCTCTTTCTTGTTTATTTGGGGGTGGAAGGTGAATAGACAGATTTCCTTGACTTTATCTTCCACTCTTTTGTCTTTGCAAAAAATACCAAAAAGTTAATTTTTTTAATTGCATCTTTTTAAAAAAAGAGTAGATTGTACTTTATGCATTTAATATTTAATCTTAAATGGCTAGAATATTTTTCTTGTATATCTTTGAGGATATTAATTATAAGATTTTAAATAGTTTTCTTTTGTTTCTGCATTGTTTTTCTTTGAGTTATAATTTATATATAATATCATACTAGTTTCAGATGTAGAAGAGGATAACTTGATATTTTTACATATTGTGAAATCACAAGTCTCATTAACATTGTCACCATTACATAGTTACACATTTTTTCTTCTGATAGAACTTTTAATATCTACTCTCTCAGCAATTTTCAATTACATAATCCAGTATTAACTATTGTCACCATGCTGTACATTACATCCCCTGCATTGTCTGTTTATTCGGGGTTCCCGCTCTCATTTTGAAAAAATATATACCTATATGCTTTTTCTTCTTTCTTTTATGGTGTAAGCTTGAGTCAAGTGTCTGAGGATCTGGAGCTAATTATTTATATGTAAGAGAGAGGCACTAAAGAAAAAGAATTCTGTATTGGCCAAGCATATCAAGAAATGGGCTTTGTAATAGGCTAGTCAGGTGGCAGATTGGATTTTTGGTGGGCGGCCTCTCGCCGTCAGCGTCTGTGGGCCTTCTTCCCTTGGGCGTTCGTTTTCTCCAGTGGCAGACCCCCCCCAGTCTCCTGCCTGGAGAGGAGAAGTCTGGCTGCTGGCATGCTGGACCCTGCCAGGGAAGGGCCTGAGGGGAATATCAAATAGAAGAGAATAACTTGATATTTTTATATATTGTGAAATCACAAGTCTCATTAACATTGTCACCATTACATAGTTACTCATTTTGTCTTCTGATAGAACTTTTAATATCTACTCTCTCAGCAATTTTCAATTATGTAACACAGTATTAACTATGGTCAGTGTCTTTAGCCCAGATCCCAGAGAGCAGGGCACCTCTACCTTAACTTTTCCCATTTCCCATGGGGTGGAAGTGAGGCAGCCGCCTGGCATGGGTGCGGCGGCCTGGAAGTCCACTTGCAGTTTATGTAGACTGTGTCTCCTGTTTTCAGCATTGCCCCTCATCTTGCTTTCTGTGGGACCTGATGCCTCCAATCCTCAAGCCCCTCTGCTTATCAGATTTTCCATCTGCAAATGAGAACACCAAGGTTTCGTGCTCTTCACTCTACTGAATTAACAACCGTACCTCCATTCTGTGTTCCATCTTCCAAAAACTTGCTGGTGTCTCTTTTGATTGCTTTCAATGTCATTTTATTGCTTCCTATCATTTAATTGGGTTTGGGGAAGTAGTCAACAAAAATTCCCTCTTTGGTTTATTTTTAAAGCTAAAAGACAGACTGTGGCTCTAGAACTGCTTGAATCAGAAAGAAAATATGTCATTAACATCTCTCTGATCCTGAAGATCAAGGCAACATTCCAGGGGTCAGATGGAAAGAGGAATTCCAAAGAGAGAAGGTATCCATGTATTCATTGCTTTGCTTTTCAGATTGATTAACATATAAGGTAAGTTGTTTATTGTTTTCACTTTGGGAATTCTGAGACCTGTAAAGAGTTCTAGAAATACACTTTGAAAAGAGAATAGGAAGTGACAGCAGGAAGCCCCTGGCAAGTCTCAAATTTAGATCTTTGGCAGACAGGAAAATAAGTGCAGTCTCCGTGGCCTCAGTGTTCCTGGCATGTCTGCTAAGAACCTAAAGGAAGAACACGCGCTGCATCAAGGCACTGCTCTCTGTTGCCGTCTGCATGTCCCCTGGGATCACAGGTCTCATGGAGATACAAGGGGATGGATGCAGTGGAAGGCTGACACTAAGCGGCCATTAGATAAATGGTATGCAGTTGATAGAACTCTGGACTTGGACCTTTCTTACTACTTGTTCAGGTGATACCTTGGTACCACATAATACATAAGTGTGTGTGTGTGTGTGTGTGTGTGTGTGTGTGTGTGTGTGTACCTGTGTTGTGGGGTAAGGCTTCCATGGGGGCTGCAGTGTACTGTAACAGTCACCATGGAAGCCATGTGTACTGCCAGCCACCAGATCACAATACTCCTTGATCTGTATCTGCTCATAATCTTTAGATTTGTTGAGAGAAAGCAGGAAGGAGGAAACCATGATTTGGTAGAAAAGACTAATGTAATGAAGATGGAATTAATTCAGATTAATTGAGGAAAAGGCTAATCAAAAAAGTATGGAAAGTCTGGATTATGGACTATTTTGGACAAATGTAGCATTATTACTTTAAATATTCTATCAGGTGAGCTACACGGGTGGTTCATACATGGTGAATCTATCTAGGGAAGCCCTTAATTGTATTTCCCTGCTCCTTACCACCCCTCCAAGTTTATTCGGCTTTGCAGCTGCCAAGAAAATCACCAGTGCACAAGCTCCCCCTTCTAAATGACCGAGGTGAGAAAATATTCCCGACAAACTCAAAGTGGGCTTCACTATTTTCAAGAATTATTTTACTACAAAACTGAGCTATACAAAATATGAGAAAACAACGAAGGACAGAAAGAGACACGAGACACAGCCAAAGCTGAGGCCAACAGAGGCTCTGACTCGGCTTCACCTTCTCTCAGGGGCCACCCAGATTTTTACCCTGCTTCCTTCCCTCTCTGGCCACTGGATTCCCCCTCCTCGACTCCAGTCCAGCTTGTCTTCCCTCCCGATTGCCCCTTCAGCTTCCTGAGAAGGCTCTAGGGCCTCCAGCGCTGTCGCTGTTGCCAAAGACTTGCTCGGTTCACATTAATCAGATCTAATGGTGAGCCCACCTTTTGGAGTGGCTTTGCTTCCACATCTGCAATTCTAAGCCAGCAGCATTTCTTCCTAGTCTCTGAAAGTTTGGGGACAGGGCAAGGAGGAAGAGAAAATTTGTTACTCTGGAACACAGTAACCATGCCCTGTGCTAGGCTCTTCATTTATAACTTCATGAAATCTTCACCAGAAGCCTGTGAACTCTACCTCATAGATGAAGAAACACAGGTCCAGAGGGGCTTAAAGCCAGGTTCCATTAGGGCCAGAATTCAAACCCAGGCCTATCTGACATGGCACTTTGTGATCTTTCCATATCACACTGTTTCTCTAAAGGCCTAGTGCCTTCAAAGACACCACTTTGACTAAGAGCAATGTCAGGTTTCTCAGGCAGAAGCACACTTTGCCGCTTCCTATTTCAAACCTCAGGTTTCCTTCTTAACAGCCCACAGGTTTTTTCTTCAGATCTCAGCTGACTGGTCAAATAGGGATGCTAGAAACATTCTTAGCTCACGGAAGCTGTTTTCTACTTCTCGTCCTTTCCTACTGCTCCAAGACATTCTCTCATGACCCATTACTAAGGAAAAAATGGACCTCTCTCCCAGATCTTGAGATTAAAAAAAATTAAAGCTATCATAACATCCTCAATGAGTGTAAGATAACAGTAATTTCTCCTATCCATAATGATGCTATTCATGCTAGTTATTTACTAAGCTAACCCTCTTCTTTCTTTTAATAGACCAAGAAAAGAAAAACGTTAATTCAATACTTAGTACTAATACAAAGTCTCGTATTCTAAGCCTTGTCCTGTCATCATTTTTCTACCCTAGGGTTAGATTTTCATTATCTTTCTTCATTCACTATATTCTTTTTTCTAAGCTTTTCTGAAGCCTCCATGCATGCTTTACAGAGATCAGCTGAATGAAATTCAAAACAGAATGAGGTTATTCCTTTTCCCTACTGGTGTTCTTCCTCATTCAAAGATGAAAATGAATTTAAGATCTACTATTTTCCCACCATAAACTGTAAGCCTTCAGCACTTTCTACCCCCATTGAAGAGTAACCTGGGGCAGAAAATAAAACCCAGCACAAGTACAATTCGACCTTCAAACATGAGGTTGCCTTGTCTTCTCAAACCTATAAAATAAAACTTTAGGTTTTCCCTAGGAAAAAAAAAGTGAAATGCTTAAGAGCATCCTCTGCATGTTTCGAGCCCAACAAGCTGTATACTACAGATCACCACCAGGTGGCATATGTTCACTCACCAATGCCCATCAGATTGGGCTAAAAGCTATTGCTGAAGCTCAGGAATTATTTTGGCCTAAAACTGGACGGACAAGGGCTGTTACCAGTTTGGAACTATAACTGGGTTTTCCTTGATTGATGTTAGTTTTTCTCCCTCATTGTTTAAGAACTGTATTGTGGGAACTGAAATAACTTTGAAGGCTTTAAAAAGAATATACTACTCATGTTGCCACGATTTCACCCCTAGTAAGGAACAGAAAAGTTGAGCACTTGTTACTTTGACCTGCATGAAGCAGTTGCTTCTGGGAGTCAGGTTTGGCTCTAGGTGAACAGTGAAATAGGATAAATGTGTCTATACTTCTGTACTTTCCCCCTCTGTTCTCCATCTCCTTGGCTCACATCCTCCACACTCCTCCCCAATTTCAAATAATAACCTTATTAAATAAAAAAGTTTTTTAGAGATGTTTTCAATATTTGGTTCAAAACCCACCAAAGGTCAAGCTTTTCATGTAACCTATGTGTTTCCATGATACTCGATGGGAGCATTAGTCTTCTCTGCTCTGACCCTGAAATCTCAAACTATTATCTCAGTGGACAGGCCAGGAGGTACCTGGACTCCAAACAAGTTACCAGCTTTTCAACTCTGCAAGAACACTGGCCACAGTGTAGAGAAGGCAGATTCCTTAAAAAAAAAAAAGGAAGAAAGAAAGAAAAAGAGCAGAGGGAAGAGAGGGGAGGTGAGGCAAGAAGAGGAAAAAAAGAGAAAAAGAAACGAGATAATCCCAGACACTTTACAAAACCTGTATGCAGAAACCATCCCAAATCAGATCTCACCATGGTGCCCTAACATCTTTCAGTGTCATACCAGAAATATTACCCAAAGTCTAGCCTCGGTGGGGAGAATCTTTCACACCTGGATCTTTGTGCACATGCAATGTTTCATTCTTTCAGTTGTACCAGTTGTGCTTTCCTCATTCAGCTTTATGGTCTTCTCCCAGGCACTCCTGAAAATTCCCTCCAATCTGGACAGGGATTTCTTAGATCTTGCAAGCCCATTCACCAGTCCTAAGTGCTCAGATCAGGGGGCTCCTCTTCTTATGCTTACAGAGCAGCTGGCTTTGATGTGAAGACCAGTGACTGGCCTAGGAGGTGGAGGGTGGAAGGCAGGAGTGGAAGGACTCCTTGTATCTTTTCACCAGGGGCTGGTTACTGTCCTGGTGTTTAGGTGTCTGCTCTGAGCTACAGCCACAGGGGTCTTTGTTTTGCTCAGAGATGGGTTGAGAGACTCTTCTCCAATGGGAATCCTTCGTATTGTTCTCAATAAGGGTCTGCTTGTTCAGGGTTGGCAAAGCACCCAAACTGTCCACGAATTTATTCTCACTAGACCCTGGGGAAATATCCAGTTAATTTGGCTTTCTGTGACAAGTAGGCTGTCACTTTCATCTTTGTTAAATTTGTGGTCTTGAAAGCACAGGGGAATCTTTCAATTCTCTTAAGTCACCACGTGAGAGCTCAGAATCCTTTTGTGTCCCAGCAAAACTCTATTTCCTTCGTTTCTTCCTTCCTTATTCCTATAGCCCACTGAGTACCCTGCCCTTCTCCATCCAGTGCCCCTTCCTCCTCCCATGACTCACTCCTTTTCCTTTTTCCTCTCCACCCATCCTTCCCTGACATGTCTCTTCCTCCCTTCATTTCCTCTGAAAAAAATGAGGCACACTGAGGGATGGGGGAGAAGAATGTGAGAGGAGGAAGGGGGCGCTATGCATCTCCAGGGAGGAGCAGGCCAGGCTTGGTCTGCAGCCTACCCAGGCAAGATTCTATCCTTGCCCAGGGTTCCTCTTAGAAACTGAAGGAAAGGGGGAAGGGAACACTTTCATACCCCCATCCCCTGAACTTCTGGTTGCCAGCTTTAAACAGATTTTCCTACTTACTTAAGTAGCAGTCTCCCACCCAGTAGCTGAGAACGACCAAGTGCTTCCTTAATGGTGTCAATCTCCAACATTGATTAGACTATTTTGCACATCAAGTGGGAGTAACTTTACAACACTGAAAAATATTTCCCTTAGAATTTCCACTGTCCCATAAATGAGAATGTACCAGTTTGGCTTTTAAAAGGCCATTCAAGTGATGTACTTTTTATTAGTTCAATACACATTGGAATAGAATAAAATGTGTAAAGAGGTTCATCAGTAAAGGGGCTTTTACATCCTGAGAACATCTCCTGTCAGGTCTACAATGACAAACATTTTTTTCAATCCAAAATGCAGACCTATGACTCAGAAATTTTGAGTATCTGGGAAAATGGGACCTGCTGTATATATTCTTGCAGGGTTTTTTCTCCTCTACACCCGGTTTGTGTGACCCTCTCTCTTTTCTGTCTCAAGCCTCTTCCCTGGCTCTTTACGGTACCTTGTCCAGCAGCACCTGGATTTGCTCCATGCTTTGCAGGAAAGGGTCCTGAAGTGGCCACGTCAAGGAGTCCTTGGGGATTTATTCCTGAAGTTAACAAATGATGAGGTAAGTTTTAAAAAAAATTCTTTATAAACTTGAATTATATGCATTTGTGTCTCCTTTGCTTCTCTAAATGGAATCTAGAATCAATGAATTTCAGAGTTAGAGGCACCTCTGATCCCTAGTCTAACCTCCTCATTCTACAGATAATAAAATAAAGTTCAGAGAGATTAAGACTTGGCTGAAATCACCCAGCTAGCTAACTAGTTGTATATGTTACTAGAACCCCAGTCTTCTAACTTCCAGTCTACCACTTTCCACTGTACTATAGTTGTCCCCACTGAAAGGTACCGTATGTGTGTGTGTGAACCTGTGTATACATATGCATGCACATATATATCCATACATGTAAAATAAATACATGAAGGCTTGTATGTATGTATGTACTTCCACACGCAATTTCATTCCTTGTAGGTTTCTTAAAATGCATGGACAGCTATTTTTCTTTAATGTTTTGTGTTTTCACTTCCTTATAGAAAGGGTACTAAGTTTTGAAATGTTCTACAAAGAAAATATGATCAAGGCCAGGAATTTCAAAATCAAATGCCTACAGGGCCAGGTAGTGATATAAAGGAGAAGTGAGCTGAACATGGACTGTTGGGAAGTGAGCTACATGGAACATACATGCTTTTCTACAGGGAAAAGCCACTCAGCTTAATCCAATTATTATTCAGGAAAAAAGACTAGAATTGCCAGGTCTTCTGATATTTTAAGAGAAGCTATAATTCCAGAATTCTGTGTGAAATTTTCTTATTTTAAAAATATTGTATGGGCTAATTAAAATTGATCTGTAAGCCAGATTTTGCCTGCAATCAACCTCTGTATATTAATGATACTCAACTGTGGGTAATACTACAAAGCTTACAAATTAAGGATTAGAGGAGATGTAATCCTTTCCCTCTAATAGCACTTTCACTCATTTGTATTTAGTATGCTTTCTTTGGCTGAGAATTGTTATAGCTATGGGAACATAAATTTGGGAGCTGAGAATTATTTTCCTGAGGGCATATTGCATGGATGAATTTGCAATTAGTGGAAACAGGCAATTAGTTGAGAACCACTGTTCTAGACACTATGAGGCGGGTTGGACAAAGTTCCTCATTTGGATGTAGATGATTGAAATTAAAAGTAATTTAAAAACAAAATGTGCATTTTTATGACACACAATTTAAAAATACTTTTCATCTTACATGAACCCTCCCCACTTCCTTGGTTTACGATTTCGCTTTCCTTATTAAAGTAGGGCTACTGAGTTTGGTTCCCAGATCCATAGGGATAGATAGTTACCTTAAAATGAAAAAGATTTAAAAAAATTACAAGACTGAAAACATATTAATGATTAAGATAATCTCTGCAAAGTACTCCTTTTTGATATACATGATTCTATAAATACATGAGCTGTTATCATTCCTGTTCCCGGGTTCTTACCATGCATTTTTGTGTTTGTTTTCAAGAATAATTTCTTGGATTATTATGTTGCCTACCTGAGGGACCTGCCTGAATGCATCTCTTTGGTTCACGTTGTTGTTCTGAAGGAGGTAAGGTAACTGTGCTCACTTCCCTTTGGTTACATGTGTGTCTGTGTGATGTTGCTCTTCCACCCAGGAAATACAGCACATGCGCTCTGAGTTTGTCTTCTGGGCTGGGGAACGGCTTGAACAGAGCCACGGACTCTCCTCGCTGGGGTTAAAGGAGCCACTCAAGGACCACTGCCTCTGCTTTGGTCTTTGCCCCGCCTTACACACCTGCTGCTCCTTTCCACTGGAAGTTTAGACAAAGTACACAGGTGTTCTAAGCAGAGATCTTCAGGCTGCAGCTTGCACAGTGTATGAGAGGATTTTCTTTTTTCACAGTCAGAAAATATGAATCTGAATATTAAACTCAAGCCACCTGTGTCTCTCAGTTTATAAGATCACAAAGTGGTTTTAGTCATGTAGCTTTAAGTGTTACTACTGCAGTGATATATTAGGTGCTCAATAAGCACATATAAATATAACAATTCTTGTTATTTTGGTCAATAGGAAGAAACCATATCAGAAGCCCTTAAGTTAAAAGCTAACCAAATTTCACAAAAGGTGAGGGGCTGTCTTAACCCCTCACTATTTCCAGTGCAGAATGATGCCTCCCACATGTTAGCAATCAGGGAAAGGAAGAGAAGAAAATAAGTTCAACATATTTCCTGCTGCCAGGCCAGCTGACCAGTTTCTAATCACACTCTTTCCCCACTCTCATTCCGGTCCAATCCACCGGTAATGCCTTTTAGTAAACCAATGGAATGATTACTTACTGGAGACTTTATTGAACTCATTCAACTCAAATATAATTTATTGAGTGCCCACTTCTGTCTAGTGCTGTGCTAAGGTGGGTGGGGGGAGGAGTGGGTAGTTCGGAAGGTTGGGTGGATTCAAAAGAAGTATATGATATGCTCCCTGCTAGAGAAGTTACCTCCTTGAGCATGTCATTAAACAAGTGGCCTCTCCAATGAGCGATCAATGCTTCCTGACACTCTGGGGGAGAATGCTCTGGAAGTTAGCTCTTCCTACTCTGGTGGGATTGACTCTGGGTTCTGTTGCCAGAGCTAAGGGACACTGAAGACTGACTCTACCTTTCTTTCATTCAGGGTGATGAAGAGATTAAATCTGACATCTACACACTGTTTTTTCACATAGTCCAGCGCATCCCTGAATATCTGATACATCTGCAGGTAGGCATGGCTGGGCAAGCCACCAAACTGATTTCTGGCTAACCTATTGCTTTTGGCTTCCAACTGAGAAACACTGTAAATAGTCAAGGAAGGACTCATTAGTATTTCTAAGAAGTATTTAAATGACTGTTACGATTACCCACCTTGTGGTATGTGCTGAAGTCTCAGTCTCTAAAACTTTTTCATTCATGATGACTGCCTTTGGAGTTCTGTCTTCATTTACCAGCAATCTCCACTCTGCTGATCCAGGATCTTTCTATGGCAGTTCCTGCTAGTCTCTGAGTACATATTCAGACCCTTCCACCTTGGTTCTACAGTCATCTAAATGTACTTCCTAGCTCCACCCCAGCCCCCCAACATCTAAGGAATATCTATATCACCTGCTGTAACTCCAGGAAAAGGAAATCCTGGGACAAAATACCTCTAAAACTGAAATCAGTCAAAGGGAGAAATAAAGTTTACAACCCACTTATTGCTCACCAACTGCAGTCTGGGGCCGTCTCTCTCTTTTGCTCCAGAAGAAGCAAACCAGCACTCCCGCTAACCTCTCAGGTTCAGATAATTACCCACTGATATGAAGATAAACTTTTATCTACCCCTGAGGAACGCCTGTTGATATGCAGATGCACTAAAGCCAGGCACGATATTCTGGAAATATTGTCATTCTACCCACACCTGCCCATTTAACTGCTAGTCTGACTACTTCCTTTTGGCTTGAGTCCAAGGTCTGTCATACATTTCTTATATCTTATGTCACAGAAGAAGCATGAACAGGCTGACAAGCTGACATCACACCATTCTCCCACAGGGTTTGTAGCAACCTGGAGGAAACAGAGTTGAGAGAGGCTCATCAATACCCCTGTCAACCCCTCTTCTTCCCACCATCCACCTATTTTGGCTTAACTGCTGACGGATCTTCCTGAATTACTCAGTAAAAGCATCTTAGAAATGTTTGGGACCTATCTCAGTTAGAAGTAGCCCAGTATCAGTATTCAAAAAGACTCAATTGTATGTGGCTTTAGATCTTAAAATCATTTTCTCCCAATAATTATCTTATTTAATCCTTTCAACAATCCCATGAAATAGGTATAATATTACCATTTTTGTGGTAAAGAAATGGAGAAGCCAAAGAAATTAAGAAACTTAGCCAAGTTAACCTATCTAGTAGGTGAAAAAAATTTAAGACTGAACCCAGGTCTTGCAAGGAGTATGATAAATCAGAGCCCTTATTCTACTGTCTGACCTGAGTCAAATCCTGGCTCTGCTACTCATTAGATGTGTGACCTAATGAAGATTACTTAGCTATACCTTGATTTCCTTATTTGTTAAATGCAGGTAACAATTTTATCTATCCAATCAGGCTGTGGTAAAAACTACATAAGAAAACATATTTAAAGGGCTAGTGCTTGGCAATAGGAAGCACTCAATAATGTTAGCTTTCCCAAATCCAATTAGCATGCATGTTCTACTATAGCACACTAGGCAATGTAATAGGGACCACCAGGCAGGGCTTGATCATAATCCTCCTCTAAACCTCACCCCTTCCAGCCAGCCTTGATGCCTGATGTTTTCACCTTGGTCTGACTTGTTCGAGTTATTAAGCATTGCCTATAGACAGTAATTGTTAGAATGGCTCCATTACTTCAGAGATCTAAGTAGTAGATCCTTCTAATTTTTCATATGGAATTATCTCACGTTCACATCCAACTCAAGAAAAGAGCAATAGTGATTATTATTTTCCCTTGGTGTGATGCACAAAGAGAACAGCAAGTTTGACCTTTTAGCTTATAATTAGACTGGCTATATGTACTGTTTTGATTAAATGGCTCCCAAACTCTCATAAAAGATCAAGGCAAGGTGCAAAAGAGACAAAACACCTTTTCATTCTAATTATTCACTGCTGCTTCCTTTTTTCCTCCCTCCAGAATGTCCTGAAGTTCACAGAGCAGGAACACCCTGACTATTACCTACTTCTTGTGTGTGTTCAGCGCCTTCGAGTATTTATCTCACACTACACCCTGCTGTTTCAATGCAATGAGGATTTGCTTATTCAGAAACGGAAAAAGCTCAAGAAGTAAGGATCTGATGGGGCAGTCCAGAGGGCTGATCAAAGGTTCATGAGACAGAGGCAAAATGTTGGTGTCTGTCACAAGAAACCACATTGATTGTTAAACGACTGAAATGCAGTGACAGGAGGTAGAAGAAAAGAGAGGGGGAGGAAAAAGAGGTGGCCAGGATGTCTACAGGGAGGCACCTGATGGAAATTACTTTAGAAAAATAAGCACTTTCACTCTACTGCCTATGTAGAACCCCCTCTTATCTATGTTGCTAACCACCTTGAAAATAGTTTCTTTAAACTTGCCAGGTTTAAAAACGCAGTTTAAAGGCCAGAATGTGGTTTCTTTCATTAATTCAACAAATATTTATTAAGCACCTGTGTTGCCAATGGGTTTCAGCCCCGGGCAAATTCACTATGGGTTCAGTGAGACTTTTTTATAATAACCTTTTTATAAATACAGCCCTGGATGATTTTCTTCCTATAGAGAAAAATCCTAGAAGTCCTATAGAGAGAGAACTCCACAATGAAAATAAAATCTCTTGGACGGACTGTAGAAGAGAGATAGGCAGGAAGTGAATATTTACTTTGTGGATCACCAAAGCTCTTACAACAATGATAAAACTATCATCTTTAAAGTAAAACAAATAGAGCCCCCAGAATGAAGTCCCTAGAGATCATACCCAGCCTGAGCAAGATGGCTGATATTGCACTTTGGACAAATAATCAGAAAAATGACAGTGGAACGTCTTTGGGGTGAAAGGGTTTGTACCCAACTTCATTCTCATGGTGGCAGGTCAATCACTAGAATCTCATCCACTGGGAGGAAGTCTGCATGCAGAATGCTGGTCTCTGCCTCTGAGCCTCTTTACTCCCACAGCTGTCTCAGTCTCTGTCCTTGGCACTGCCACCACTCCAGCCTCTATTCTCCTGCAGGCGCACAGCCCTGCAGCCATGCAGCAGCCCAGAGTACTGGGCGGAGCTCTTTATATAGGGTCAATAACAATGTATTGCCCACACGTGCATAGTGAGCAAGCCGACCAGGACCAGGTGAAAATCCTGGCCATAGGAAACTTCACTTTCTCCACAGCACCTATTCTGTATCAGGCACTGTTCTACATACTGAATATACCACAACGAAAAAAAGACAAAAATCTTTGCTGCATGGAGAAAGCTTACTTTCTAGAGCTAGAAAACTGGTTAATAAATGTTAGATGCTGATAAATACTGTGGATGAAAATGAAACAAATAAAGGAGTGGGGTGGTGGTTAAACAGATTTCATGCTAAAAAGCAGCAGAAAGGGCTGATTAGGGAGAATCTAGACTTCAGAGGGAACAGAAGAGTCCACAGCAGAGCTTACTAATGACTTGATTTCATTCAAACTCATCCTAACCCAATGAGGAAAACAATCACTTCTGTGGGTGCTTCAGACCAGAAAATGAGGCTCTCTCTCCAGCCAGGGCTTCTCTAATGCAGGATACCTCCCTCTACTACCTCTCTTCCCCAAACTCAATTTAGCCAATTAATCAGCATCCCAATTTCAATTTCCTATTTTGCAAGCAACTTGGTTTGTAGAGGGCCCTGGAGAGAGAGAGAAAACTTCACAACTGACCTTCATCTGAGAAATGTTATCTTCCTATCTTTTTTGACATAATGTGTGTGTTCAGAGAGCCAATTTCCCACTGTATACGCTGAGAATCATTACTTCCATTCTGTTAGGTCATCCATGGCGAAGCTGTACAAAGGCCTGGCTTCCCAGTGTGCAAATCCTGGGCAAGATGCTTCCCCCACTGCAGGCCCTGAGGCTGTCCGTGACAGTGGAATCCACTCAGAAGAGATGCTGCAACCCTACCCTTCTGCTCCCAGTTCTGGCCCTGCTGTCACGTAAGCACCTGCTGCTGTGGAAAGGTTCATCGCAATGCCCTTGGATCCCAGGGGGTCTGTGCGGGGTAGCAGGCCAGCCTGGATTAGGAGTAAGACCTTCCCTCTTGCTCCATCATACCTGCATGTGGCAAGCAGGAGAGCCAAGGCTTGGATCACAGAGGAAGGCATAATACTAAGAGCCAGGCCTAGAGGCTGGAGGTTACTCCTCAAAATTTTACCACCCATAACGACTGTCCATCTACAACATGAGTCTCTTTGGGTTTGGACAATAATCAAGCAGAAGAAAGTGCCAGAATGCAGGAAGGCATTTTACAGCCCCTCAGAAGAGTCGGAACCCACTCAGGTCTCCAAAAGATAGAGCGGAAAGGGAGTCTGAGTCAGAGGTCAGTGGAAGTCTGGGCTCTGAGAAAGAGAAATAAGTTTGAGGTGATGCAAAAAAGATGTTGTTTAGCCTTTCCCAATTCTTCTTGAAGCTTCTTCAGAAAAGGACTTCATAAGCTCTGTTTATTTATGACAGCTTTTCTGAAAGCTATTCTGGGCAGTGGATGTATCCGACAGCTTTTTAAATTCTCTGCACACAACCCTGTAGCACACTAAGTTGGATTCTTATTCAGCAAACTTCTTGATGGATCTTTTGGGTAAAGATTAGGCCACTTACGTATCTGGAACTCATTTTACTTCTGAAGGATAACATAAACTCAGTTTGGCTAGTTTTGAAATCAGGACTTCTGGAAGGATAAAGGAGACCAAAACTCAGAATTCTAAATCCCCACTTTACAAATAAAGACAATTCTCCTTTTTTATTCTATAATTTCTGCTTTAGGTTTTAGTATTTTAAAGAAAATTTAGAAGTCATGCAAGAAGCTACTTTTCCTTCCTAAAATTACAATGAACCAAGAGGTGGGTAATTGAGATTATTTCAATTTTTAATTGCTAGTTTTTAGAATGCCACTGGAAGGAGCAACTGATCAATAATGCAAAATGAATAGTTTCCTTTTTTCTCCTCTCATCTCTTAAAAAGACTGAGAACATTTTATCAGTCAGAGATGGAAGTGCAAATGTGGAGAGGCAAGAGGGAGGAATTCCATAATCATTCTGAAACCTATCAGACATTAATCTGTTTATAAATACAGCCCTGGATGATTTTCTTCCTATAGAGAAAAATCCTGTAAGTCATATAGAGGGACAACTCCACACTGAAAAAAATCTCTTGGATGGACAGGAGAGAGAGTGGCAGGAAGTGAGTATTTACTTTGTGGATCACTAAAGCTCTTACAACAATGATAAACCTATCATCTTTAAAGTACAACAAATAGAGCCCCCAGAATGAAGTCCCTAGAGATTTTACCCAGCCAGAGCAAGATGGCTGACACTGCATTTTGGACAAATAATCAGAAAAAAAAAATCTTCCAAGTTAAAAGAAAATTTGACTCAGGTCAGTATTTGATTTTTCTATTTCTTTTCACCTCTGTTATGTGAGACCTAACCAAAGATACTCAGTGTTAGCATTTACATCTATATTCTTTACGCATTTTTGTGGTAGAATAAAATTTGAATAAACAAACTAGCAGAATAACCAGTTTGGTCAGTGTATGTAAAAGTAGTCCTCTCACATTTGTCTGGCAATTAAATTCCAAAGGAACTAGCAGACTACATACAGTCTGATGGGTATGCTATCTTAGCATCCTATGTAAAAAACTCGTTCTCCGTGATTTAACAAAAAAAACCTTCCATGAAATCGCATATTCAGAGCGACAGACTTCATTTTGGTTTTCGTGGGTAGAAGTTTGAGGCAATATACAGCATGCTTTATAGCCACAAGGAATTTGTTAGTTTTTTATTATGAAAATTTCAAATATGAACAAAAGGAAAGTGTACAGTGAAGCCCATATACCAGTCCCAGTTTCAACAGTTTTCAAGATGGTACATTTACTTCACCTAGGAATTTGTTCTTAAACGTGAAGATCCATGAGTTGAACAAAGGTTGTTTTCATTATCTTGCATGACTCTGCAATAGCAGAAAAGGTAAAGAAGAGTGATAAGAGGTACCTGGGGGCCCTGATGCGTGGTGGGAGCTTCCACATGGGGAGTGACGACCATCCTGGGCCCGCCAGCCATCCCTACGCAGGGCCGCCTTGCTCAAGTGGATACTTCTGGCATCCGCTTTACTGACTGCCACTTTCACTCTCCCAACTGGGGGACCAGGGCTCGTGGGAACTCCTTAATGGGAGAAGCCTGTGGAGCATAGTAGGTAACACACGTAGGCGCCTGGGCGGGTACAGAGAGAGTAACTGGCAGTTTGGGCAGGAAGCGTGTTGCTCCAGGCCTTGCAGCACGAATAAACCCCGTAAGCACCTCTTTTGTATTCTGTTTCCCCCTTAAAGACATTTGATGGCCCCAGTGAAGAAAAGCCAACAGCAAAGCTTGATGGAGAGCATGCAGCCCGGGAAGCCCTGTGACTGGGAGATGGAGGGCAGAAAGCACGAGAGGCCCGAGAGCCTCCTGGCGCCGGCGCAGTTCTGTGCGGCCGAGCAGGACGTGAAGGCGCTCGCCGGACCCCTGCAGGCCATCCCGGAGATGGACTTCGAGCCCTCGCCCGCAGAGCCGCTGGGTAACGTGGAGCGCTCCCTGCGCGCCCCGGCCGAGCTCCTGCCCGACGCCCGCGGCTTCGTGCCGGCGGCCTACGAGGAGTTCGAGTACGGCGGCGAGATCTTCGCGCTGCCCGCGCCCTACGACGAGGAGCCGTTCCAGGCCCCGGCCCTCTTCGAGAACTGCTCGCCGGCCTCCTCCGAGTCCAGCCTGGACATCTGCTTCCTGCGGCCCGTCAGCTTCGCCCTGGAGGCCGAGCGGCCCGAGCATCCGCTGCAGCCGCTGCCCAAGAGCGCCACGTCGCCGGCGAGCAGCAGCGGCGCCTACAAGCTGGAGGCGGCGGCGCAGGCGCACGGCAAGGCCAAGCCGCTGAGCCGCTCGCTCAAGGAGTTCCCGCGCGCGCCGCCCCCCGAGGGCGTGGCCCCGCGCCTCTACAGCACGCGCAGCAGCAGCGGTGGCCGCGCCCCGCTCAAAGCCGAGCGCGCTGTGCCGTCGCACGGTCCGGCGGCCGCCGCCGCCGCCGCCCGTGGCGCGCCCAGGACCTTCTTCCCCCAGCAGAGGTCCCAAAGCGAAAAGCAGACCTATTTGGAAGTAAGGAGGGTAAAGTAAAACCGAACCCAAACCTACAGCCCCGACAGCCCCGGGCCTAGATCTCCAGGGGGCAGCCTGGGCACTGGGAGCGTGAGGGTTTGCCGAGGGCAGCAGAGGCCCAGCTGGGCGCTGCGGTCCTACCCCAGTTGCGTTCGAGGGCGAGTGCTAGCGCCAGTTATGCAGCACGGGACACATGGGCATGTCGTGCGTATGTATGACAGCAGGGAGGTAGCAGAAAAGACGTTGGCTCTTTTTAGACCTTAGCACACCATCACCCCCACTTAGAGTTCGGGGTATTCTTTGCCTTCCTGCTTATGTGGCAGAGTTGCCCTTCACTTTCAGAGCACCGCACGCCAGTCCCAGGCCTGTTTCTTCCCCTGCCAGTTAGGCACACCTTCTTGTTTAAATGTTCAAAACATTGAACAGTGTGCCAGACCACTCTGCTCCCCACCCTGCACCAGACCCGTTTGTGATGAGGGCGGAGGCTGGTCGCCCTATATCACTATGGACACCCAGCAAAGTTCCTGCAAAACTAAATTCACTTCTGTTCCCTTTTCTTTCGACTGGAAAAGTGTGTCCCATACAGATTCCAGTGGGACGGGACAACACAAAATAACCAAGGAAACATTGACTCACACCATCTTTGGCCTCTACATCAATGTGTAGTTGCTTGATGCCTAACCTAGGTGTTTGCAAGACTTGGGTCATTTAAAGAGGTGTTTAAATACATATCCAGGAAAGGACTAATAATGTCTGAGCAAATAATTTCTCTGCATGTGATTGGAACAAAGGCAATTTCTGATTAAGCAGAGTAACATGATAGCTCTGACCTGTGCCACCGTCCTCTGTTTAACAATATTTGAGTAGTGGTGGTTAGGCTTTACGGGGAAGCTCTGTAGCGGTACATCTTGAAAACGACATAGTCCAGGGCTGACTTTATCTGCACTATTATTTGCATCAAGCTCTAGGTATCCTTTGCTTAGGTTAGAAGGAGATTTCACAGAAATAAGGGCCCTTCATCCCACCTATTCCCATTTCCATGGAGCGGTAACAGATTGAGGATCACTGACTCCTTTCATTCATTCATTTTTTTCATCAAACACTGAGCACTTGCCTGGCACCAGGTTCTGCTAAGTGCTAAGGGTTCAGAAATAAATAGCCCCTAGTCTCTGCCCTCTAGGACAGAAAGGAGAGACAGAAACACTAAATTATAATAAGCTGCGGGAGCACATGGGAGGGATATTTAAACCCTCCTGGGGTGGTGGTGGTCAGAGAAGTCCTCCTAGAGAAGTTGAATGTCTGAATCTGATTTTTAAACTGTCTAGAAGTCATCTAGGTGAAGAGTAGGGTAAGGGAATATGCAAAAAGGTTAATGGGCCTTTAAAAAAACAGTAGGGTAATGCTTTTCTGCTTAAAGACTGTGCCAGGTGGAAGTGATGGACATTAGGCCAGAGGAACAGGATGGGGCTTGGTCATGAGCCTTGGATCTTGCAGTCCACCTGAACTCTAGGAATCAAAGCTTGTGTCTAGTTCCTGCAGAAGGCAAAAGCACTTTAGTGTGCTCAGCTAAAGTTGCTGAGGTTCCCAGAGTTCTCAGATTTCCTTCTGGCTCTGATCTTCAATTCTGAACTTTTAAAATTCTATTAGACAAAATTTCTTAGGCAAATAAATCTTAGGCATGTGTGAAAGTTTAAAAGTTTCTGAACAAGGGAACTAGAAAGAAAATAATAGTGTCAATTCAAAGAGACTTAGGATGATCAGAGATTTGCATACAAAACCCTCCAACTAGTATAGTCTAAGTTGCAAAGAATACTTTCAATTTACATGTTCATAGAAATGTCTTTTCTTTCTTAGTTGATAGGTGAGAAATGGGGAACTCAGTAAATTCCAGGCCAAAACCATCAGTCAAAAATAACAAGTAATATATCTGAGAAGCAAACAATGCATAAAATATTTGTGGCTGTTTAACAGACATAATAGAAAACAATAATATATTAGGGACTGTGAATCAGACATACTGAACAGTCTCATCCCATAACAGTCTCAGATTAGGTTGAGTCAGTTCAGAAAGTGACACTAAGGAGGTGTCAAATGGAGGTCTGTTAGGTCTTTTTTCTTTCAATTACCAGTAAAGTTTTAGGCATGTAAAAATTTTAAACTTCACATTGCTTATGTCAGTTTTTGTACTAAATTTTTCTTTCTAAAAACTCATAAGGTGTTGATTGTTGAGAATCCTAGAGAGGTGGCATGCAGAGTACAGGTGGGCAGAGGCTGTGTGTGTGTGTGTGTGTGTGTGTGTGTGTGTGTGTAGATGTGGCATGTACATGCATGTGTGTATGTGTCTGTGTATATATGTATATGGGTGAGTTTGAGGTGGGAGCAGAGTAGGGTTTTTAGTTGCAAAAGATTAACCCTTCAAAAGCCCTGTCTTTAAAGGGGTCAGCTCTTTCCTACTGAGATGTGCAAAGCTCCTGCTGTTCCATCTCCTCAGCTATGCTCTGTATCTTCCATTCTTGCCCTGCAGAGCCAGCCAAACCTAAGTCTTTAGTGTTCTTTCTCTAAGAGTGATGAAGACAGTAACCTTTAGTGCAGATAGCACCTGACTGGGTGTCAGGAGATGGGAGTTCTAGTTCTGCCTCTGCTGCCAAGTACTCTGTGCTTTTGGACAGTTCACCTGGCTTCTTTGCGCCTCCAGTTTTCTCATCTGTAAAAATAAAACAATACGTACCTTACCTACCTCACAGGGTTGTTGTGAGGATGAGGCCACATAAGATAGAGTCTGTGAATATGCTTTGTAAAGTCTGCAGTGCTATACAAATGCAAGATATTATCAAGAACATGATTCCACAGAAAGATTTTCTTAAACTACTGATAGGTTTAGTTTCTAAATAATCTCGAAAAGCCCACTTCTCAAAATGTGACTCTGGGGCTCGTTGTGAATGTATTACTTGGAGCTTGTTATAAATGAAAAGTTGGGGCCCCACCCGAGACTTACTGAATCAGAATCTGCATTTTAGCAAGATTCCAGGTGATTCATATAAACGTTAAGTGCAGATGGGCAGGTTTTCAGAATCTGTGTGTGCATAAAGATTACCTAGGCCTAACTCCAGAGATCTGATTCAGAAAGTCCTGGGGTGGGGCTCAGGGATCTACATTTTTAAGTAGAGGCCCTTGTTGATCCTGTAGCCCCCGACCACACTTTAAGAAACACCACACTAAGCCATCAAAATGTTGATCTCCATGGTTTAGTTATGAATTTTAGTAGAACCTCAGAGAATCTCTGGATCTCCTACAATGCCGAATTAGGGTTTCAAAGTCAAACCTGTATATTTCCTGGAACAAATTTACCCACTCATTGCTTCTCTGGCAGCAAGCAGTCCCCCATCCAGTTCATGAAACTTCCACAGTGGTTTTTGCTTTGACTTGTTGGGTTCTCTTCCTAGGTTCAAAGTAAAGCAGCTATTTTTGGTGGCTTTTACATTTCAATCACATGGAAGTAAATATTTTGTTCAGAAGGAATATAAATTTATATGCACATCTATTTTATTTAACACATCTCAAATTTTAAAAGAAACTAGAGCGTTCACAAAACATAGAGCCTTATTTTAAATTTATTTTTAGAGTCCAAACACCATGGATCAAAAATTGTAAAAACTGTATTAAAGCCATATTTGCAGGTTGGAAGTACTAGTCGACATTACTTCTAAACAGATATGACTTTTCAAAGACTCCTTCCCTCATTTATGGAGAGTTAAAATGGAGAGTTAGGAACATGAGTTTAAAACTAGTATTAAAATCAGGGAACTTGTTTTGTAGAAAGAAAAACCCAAAGATACGACAAGCAAGACATTAATTGGTGCCAGACTAAGGTCTATACTCTTGAAACATTTGCTGACTTTATTTCCTGATCTTTATTGTTGTATCATAATCCTACTCTAGACTGTTCTCCTTGATACATAGAAAATACTTCTGTATTTAGCAGAAAATTACTCTCTTTCCAACCACTGATTTCTTTATTGGCCTTGGTTTGCTTTAGTGGGAATAGGGTGTCCACCATTAGTCTTCTGGGGCAGGAGGGGAAAGTGACAACGTTAAAAATTGTCCCATAGTCAGGATACATGTTAACTTTTGGAAAGAATTAAAGAACAACCCTCTTTTGTGTTTTCAGGAGATGCACTTAGAAGACGCCACCAGATTCTGTCCAAAGGAAGAAAGAGAAAGCGAGCAGACATCTTTCAGCGATCAAAATCCCAGGCAAGACCAGAAAGGGGGCTTTCGCAGCTCCTTCCGCAAGCTCTTTAAAAAGAAGTGAGTAGCCCTTAGACAAGAAAGCATTGTAACTCATTTCCCTTTGGGCTAAGTCCTGAGGTTTTAACACTAATAAGTATCAATTAGCTTGGTTTCATACAACTGCTTCAAGCTCAGTTCCTGCACCCAGTAGCCACGATTCCAGGTGAAGATGTTTCTTGTTGTAATCTAGAGTAAAAACAAACTCAGCTCTGTCCACTGCCTCTTCTTTTAGCCCTATTTCACTGTTAACCAAAGTCATGTGCCCTGAGAGAAGTGAGCCGAGGAGGTTCCCCTGGGAAATGAGCTGGTGACAGTCAAATCCCTTGTAGGCTGGGAGGAGTGGGATCCACTATTGGAGTTGGGTGTGATGGGTGCTCCATCACAATCTCCCCACCTGTGGAAAGTTTTCTGTGGCATCTCAGCACTTCTGCCTGTAGGGGACCAGTTATCCTGGATGCTAGTACATGTTTATTAGGACTTCTGCTAGGGATTTTTCTAGCAGAAATGATTGAATGGATTTGGCTTGGGTCCTAGTTAAAAAAATCACCTAACTGGAGTTTCCAAGCTCCATGGGAGGCACAAAGAAGACTTTTTCCTTCTGTGGTCCTTTTAACATTCTAAGCCCTTGTATGGAATCAAACACCAGGCATTTGGGCTAGCACTTAGCAGCACTGCCTTACAGACTTAGTAGCCAAGCATGGAATGTAAGGAAGAGAAAACTGAGCATTAGCATTTGACCATAAAAGAGTTCTCCAGTCCGGCCACTGCCTGCCTGAGAGATGGCTGCCTCTAGCCCCACTGGTCCTCAGGCCTACTTCCCTCTCTCTTAAAGAGATATTCCCTGTTACTTAGATTCTCTTGATAAAGGAGGGTCCTTCTGTCCGTTTTAAATAGCAAGTCTTCATATTTTAGTGGATGGAAAAGTTAAAGATATTATTGCCTTGGGAAAATTGCTGGTAAGTGAGGAAGTGCAGGGAAATCACTTGCTCCGTGAGAGTACAGATTACTGGCTGATTTAGATCATGGTCTTGATGGAAGAATTGGAAGCAGGCCTGGAGTGAGGGCTCTTTTTGATGGGTTGTCTAATTCTCCCACGGGGGAGGCAGTACTGAGATTAGTGAGTCTCTGATTGTTGGTCCCCTCCTGCTTTTACTGGCAGAAGGGGGAGAGGAAGGCAGAACAACAGTGCTGCCATCAGACACAGCCCTGCTCCACTAAGTCCCCTTCCAGTTTTGCTAAGTTAGCCTCATGCATGCATGCATGACTATTGCTAGATCCTCTTATTGAGGGGCTGGGGAGTTAGGAACTGTATCCCTCTCTGTAGGATCATAGATCTTGCCCGGCCCAGTGCCTACCTCTGACGGGTTTGACAGGGGAGAAAAGACCTGGAAGCAGACAGCTCTCCAGCCTGACCTTGGGATTTAGGCTCTTAAATCCTTCTAAGGACTCCAAAATCCTAAGGGCACCTGCTTGAGCCTTTCTTTCTCTTTTCTTAAAACCACAGTATTCCCCAAACCAATAGCCATTTTTGCCCACTGCCATTTGTACCATTTATAATGACAGCTGGAAAGCAATGAGCCATGGATCCATCACTGGTTCCTTTACAAAATGCCATTCATCAGAGAGATGTAAGCAACTGCTCAGCCAGCTCCCTGAGGCAGAGGGAGTGGACTTGTTCTGTCTGTATGCAAGGGCACAACTAGCAGCGATGAGTAAGAGGGAAGAACTGTCTAAAGATGCAGCTCCTTGGAATGGGAGCTGGCTGCCTCGTGGAGGAATGGGATTTATTAAGTAGAAACTAGATGATAATCAGAGATGCCAGGAAAGGGACTCCTACACTGGGTGGGAGATTGACCAAGATAATCACCTGAGTCCTTTAGAGGGCTGAGATGTGCTTTATCTGTAGTTTGACTTTGTTGTAGATCAGTCTGAGTAATCACATCTTTTTAACACCTGAAACAAGAAATTAATATGACTTTGGGACCTATAATTTTAAGGACTCACCATGTAGAAGAGCAGGTTTTATCTTTCTCTAGTCCTCCCACCCCCAGCCCTAGGTACAGTGCTGAAGACTTGCTGTGGCTTCTTCAGATTCATGTTGGTTGATTGTTTTTAGTCCTCTTGCAGCTTTTTGGGATCCATCTTAGGGCCAAATGGAGCCCCTTAGTCCTCTTATCCTTTCTCATAAACCAGTCCTAATCATATTACTGCCACCAATCCTGGCACTGCCTTTGTATTTAAAATCTGGAGTGTTACAGGAATGGAAGCACTGGTGGTGCCACACAGGTGGCTGCTTCCTCAGGCAGGCTTTCTGGCTTCTTACATCTGGCATAGGCTGTGAGCACCATCAGGTGACGCTTGCTTATCACCTTGTGTCCAGGGTGCCACAGTGGGCAATTGGAGGACTTGGCATGGGATAATGAAGCAGCTTGAGTAGCTTCTTCTGAGTGTTTTCTCCCAAGAACCACGGAAAGTTTGCTCTATTGTGCTAAGGTAAGAGAGGAAAGGCAGGGAAGGCCCAGTATAGCACAGAAAGGTCAATGGCTCAACTGATAAGAACATGCTCTTCTTCTTATTAATTAAGCATTCTTTCTTGTGTGCATATACTGGGTGAGATACTTGTTTAGGAATCCTGAGTGACATAGCCCCAGCCATGATGCAGGAACTTGCGCTCTGAAGTCAGGCATGTGGACAGCACAGGGAGGAACCAGAAGGAGACATTCAGCTCATTCTCCTCCTGTGTGCTGGGAGGTCAGGCTGGCAGTAAGCCCTGTGACTTTAAGAAGTGGTTAATCCTGGGTACTGGAACCATGCCAGAGCCTGGCCTCAGAGGTCCAAATGGGCCAGTGCCCAAAAAGCCCCCTGTGTCACACCCTGGGCTCACTGCCTGCCTCCCCCACAGCCCTCTGGAGGCTCATTCCTGTCTACACTGACACACTTTTTGTATCCATAGGGGCTTGTTTGGCTGGTGGCCCCACACACCCAGAATGCTGCTTCGGGATGAAGCTAGGCATGGAGCCAGATTCAACAGAAAACCTGAGAAAGGGTTCTCTTCCCTCTGAGGCTGGGAGGGCCGAATGCTCATACCCACAAGGATTCAGAAGGGAGAGTCAAGTTGACATCATTAAAAAAAAATCCTGAAAAATGCCCAAGATATTTTGGGAAAAGGATGACCCTCTGATTGTTTCTATCTCAGGCACATTTGTCCTGGGTAGATACCAGGTCACATGTCCCTGAAGGCTGCCCAGAATTGATCAGAATAAAGACTGCATATCATAAAGTTTGAAAATGTTCAGTGACTTTAAAACTTTTAAATTAGGATTCTTAAAAGGCAGGAACAGATCTAATGTGATAGGCTGATGCTGGACTGAATCCTTAACTCCCTGCCTTTGAACAAACTGTTCCATTCTAGAAGGATCTATATGGAGGCTGTCAAAGACTTAAATCTAGACTGTCCTGAAGTCTGAGGCTACTTCATCTCTATATATAAATGTTGCACTTAGGTCAATACATATTCTTGGTTGAGGGTGTGGCAGGGGTGGAGAGAGTTCTGTAAGGCAGTTTAGGGATAGGGAATGTAGATGCTCTCTCCTCTTATCCTCAGATTTGAGGGGAGTGGAAGACAAAGGACGTGGCTTCCAAATGATCAGTCCTCTTCCTCACCTGCTCTCTTCCTCTTTAGCACTTTCTGACTCATGCTCCAGAGTGAGCCCTTCCCAGTCATCAGCCTCCTTCCAGCAATCACATCAAAACCTCTCTATTTTCTTAACCACATACAGAGAGAGCACTTCTGCAGGCCCATATATAATTGAATGCCAATGAATAGTTTTCTTTTGGGGTCTTATCAGCTGCTTTTGCGTATGCCCAGCCTCGGCTGTGGAACAGACCAGGTAACAAAAGGCAGGACTACTAATGAATCAACTGATAATTCTACCCTCACCTTCTTCTCTACCTCCTTCAAGCCTATCTCAAGTCCTCCCCCACCATTCTTACCCACTTTGGGGTTCTCTCATTTCCCACTTATTTTCCTATATAACTTTAAAAATGAAGGGGATGGTTGAAGGCATTTTAGATTACTTAAACCTGATTACAAGTGTTTCTCAATAGGTCTTTTGAAATCAGTCATGAAGTTAAGGGTCTCAGTGTCCTAGGTTGTTACTAGCACAAAACAAGTAAAAGAAATGACTCTAGCCCATTGGCGCTTACAGTCCAAATGTAAGGGGAGCCTAGCTGCGAGGGTTAGTACCTGGAACACAGCACTCAACAAATACATGGTGAATGAATGGTCATTTGTCACCCTGTTGATTGCCAGGGCTGACTGATTTGGCTGACAGGGTGGGTGTTTTCCTGTACTCTTATACTTCTCCACATGCATGTCTCCTAAAGCTTTCAAGGGGAACAGTCTTTCCAGTCAGAAAACCAGCCCTTCTTAGGTCAGAGGGTTCTGCTGCACTAGATTTCAACCCGCCCCACCCCCTTCTCCAGCTCTGAACAGTCTCACGGCTTATTTGTAGCCAATCTGTAGTTGTATGACCTACCCGACTTGTTATTCTCTTTGTCTTTGTCAGTTGAATGAAGGAAAGTTAGCAACAGGTCTGTTCTCTATCAAAACTTGGATGGCTGTGTGTCAGGATGTACTGGCAGCTACTGTAGCCTAACAGAGCAAGTGCCTGCCTGTCCCTTTAGCTGCGCTGCAGTCAGCTGGAATGGCCCCAGGAGCTCAAAAGCCTTTCCTGTTTTATAAAGAAAGGGAATAAAAGCAAATACACTGGCCCTTTCTCCTATATTTTGCAGGTCATTTCCAGCAATTTAGGTATACATTACTTCAGAGCTTAAGAGCCACACTTAGGAACAGCCCAAGTGTCAAGGTGGCTACATACCATGTGAGCATTATAAGGAGGTCAGGTAAAATTATCTTTAAAAGGATGAAAATGAGCTTTTGGTCGTGGCTACAATAGAATGTTGGATTTTGAAAAGGATTAGCAAATTAGCCATTAGTAAATTAATAGTTAATAGCAAGAAATGCAGAGAAATTCACACATCTGGAGATGGTTTGTGAGAAGAGCAGTTAAAAAAGAAAAAACTAAGCTGAGTCTGTGGACTTTGAAAACTAGACAGGGCGATTTTGGCATTTGTTTCAGAAATGGGAACGCAGCTGGTGAAGATTTCTGTGGTCCTTGGGGCTGGTGGTGACATCAAAGCTTTCCCATTTCCAGGTAAACACTAAACAGTTGCATGTTGGAACCATCAAAGTATGACATTGGGTTTTGGAAAGATCAGGTATAGATAAATGGGGAAATGTGAGGTAAATATTACAAGTTTTGACTAATGACTTCTGAGGAGAAACTGCCGTGTGGGGGAACAACTCAGAGGAAACACCAGCCAAGATTCATATCTTGCTTCCTACTTCCTGCCCCCAAAACTATAGGCATTCCTAGCCTTCTGGAAAACAGTAGATATGGGAAAAGAGTGGAAAGGCCCAAAATATATCTTTCTAACATTTTGGGCACAACTAGTAGTAATCAGGGATGATCTGAGCTCGTGGTAGGTAGGAATTCTGAGAGCTGAGATAAGGCTTGGAGTTTTAGGGCGGGACATGTGGAAGCTGTTTCAAGGGGAAGTTATGAGGGGGCTTCTGAAAAGGAAAAGCACTTTCACCCCACCCAGATACCATCTTATTTGATGAGTACCCAGATGTACTAGGGTAGACAGAGAAAATAGTTTTCCTCTATGCCCTGGGATATAGTGGAAAGTGGTCCTTACTGACGAGACGTAGAAAGGATGGTGGCCAGCTATGGCTTCATCTGTGATACCCAGTACAAAGTCACATAAATCAGTCAATCCATCAGGTTTCCAGACGTCAGGATTTCAGTCTTTGTGTGGATTCATCTTCTTTCCCTGAATAATATAAAGAGATGTTTGACTTCTGCCCAATTCTTCAGTAGATGATAGAGTCATAATTAACTTATCTAATAACAACAATGAGGATTTATAGCATACCAATGAGAGTGAAAAAACTTATCTTTCCTTTGTGAATAGTGGAAGCTCTGCCTCAGCATATGGAGAACTTGCTCAGTTGTATAGGAGCTTGGGACAAAGAACTTCATGTCAAACATCACTTTCATACATCCTGCATGAGGTCTTTTGATACTGGTTCTTGGTCACTGGGCTAGTTTTGTCCATTGTATGCTCAGAGTTTAAACTAGCCAAAGAGCCCTAGCGTAGCTTATCAGAGGTTATTTCCAGAAAGCCTCCTCCCTTCAGGGACTTCTGACATGAACAAACTGGAGAAGGTGCAGAGCTGGAATGGATTACCCAACTGGCTTAACCAAGATAAAGGAAGAATGCACCCTCGCCTGGGGACTCAATTGGACTGATTTGGGTTGTTGACTATTGATTGGGTTTGGTCTCCTTTGTGGTGGTTGAGATTATAGAATCTCCTCAATCTGATTACTGTACTAATTTCTGCATTCTATCAAATGTAGCAAATATGTGTGGCTGGCTTCAATAAATCTTTCATTTAAAAATGAAAACAAGCAAAAGTAAGAGTTTGTAATGTAATGCCCAAATTCAGTAAAGGCCCTCGATAACCTTGGTTGAGAACAGTTCTATCCATTTTAACTTAAGGGCCTTGGTAATTTGTGGAGTAGTTACTTGGTTGAATCACAAATAGGATTTCTTGAATTTTCTCCTTTTATTCCCCTTTTACAGTGTTATTTCACAAAATCTTACACTGACATACACAACTGTCCCCATAAAGCATTTAGAAAGGTATTCTCTTTATGTTCGTACAAATCTTAGTTACACATGTCCTGAACCATGAAATTCAGGGGAAGTGAAAATTATTCCAGATCTAGGAGGCAACTGTTTTACAAATGCAAAACAATTTGGATAGATAAAATATTTGAAAACAATTAAAACCAAATCAACCTGTACTTTATCTGTGTGCTGAGATTTTAGGTCCAGTGGATCAGAATACAGGGAAAAAACTAATGAGAATCCCTCAATGGATCCTTCACCCACCAAACAAGATTTCTTCCGAAACCGACTTGCTCTTGCAAATGACCTTGACCAAGGAACAGCTGTGTAAAAAACACTTAAAGTTGTATTGTCAAGTGGTAAGGTGAGGATGAAAAGCTTGTATATATCTGTGTAGGAATATATATATATATATATATATATACATATATATATATATTGATGTATAAATCCCTGAAGAAAACTAATATAAATACTTACATATGAAATTAAATCAACATACAAGACATTGAAGAGATGAAGATTAGTCTGTGGTTAAGAGCTGGCTTTTTGAACCTCAACACTTGGGAAGAGGGAAATAAAAACTTTTCACAGCATTACAGAAAAACACAAATTTGGAGGAGAACAAACATTCCTACCTTGAAGTCATTCCCCCAGTATAATACTGAGCATGTAATATGAATGTGAATTTTATGCTTCCTAGGCATTTAGCTTATTAATTCATCCTGGTGTTCTTAGACTAATGTACACTATGTTAGAGGCCAGTTCTGCCCTGCCATGTGTCTTCCCCAAACCCCAAGGCCATACCTAACATCCCTTATAGCAAAAGATCAATTAATAGAACTGTATGTTACAGGTTGCAAATCTGAATTATAGAGAATTTGTCCTCAAACTATGATAGAGAAGGTTCAAAGCTTAGACACATTGATCTTCAGCCAGGAAAAGAACCCTAAGAGTAGTAGTTCTCTTGTTGTATGGTTCTGAAAATCAGTACAGGGAACAGTAATTGCTCTCAAACCTGGGGGGCCAAAGAAACTTCCCCTTGTGTGGGTTGTGCTGTAGACGGGAACAGTTAGAGTCTGTGTTTTATTGAGTACTCAGTATTCAAAGGTCCATTAGGGATCCTGAGTGTCACACACACTCATGACCAGATAGACTGGGAAAAAAAAGCACTGATTTCAGCATATCCTCTTAAAAAGGCATTCTTGAATCTGGGAAGAAGGTGGCAACATCAGTGCTTTAACCTCAACATAGGGGTTGCTACAGGTACCAGGTCAGAATGAAACCTTAGGTCTGGCAGTACCTTATTCCGTTTTATAGAATTAAATTGTAAAGAAAGTTCTTACAGTTCAGAGAGAGGTATCACTGAAATAAGGCTTACCTGGCTCTGAGGTAAGAGAATGTGCTCTGTTTCCATGTGGCTGTGTCCCAGATGCTCTGTATCAACATGCCCGAAATATCAGAATCATAATAGAAAAAAATTAGGTTTAAACACTTTGTCTCTATTCCAGGCAGTCATCTGCAATGCATTAGGGGCACTTAGGCGCTGCTCATCAGAATCTTGGGATTCAAACTGACTTCTTCAGAGGCTCTTCCCCTAGTAATGCACCGTTTGATAAATCAGGGGAAGTTGCATTTGTTACCAGTTTTCTCCTATTTCTCTGATGACTAGGATCTCATCCAGTAGCATTCTGAATAGTAGGTGATATCGAACACTTAGGGGATTGCTGCCAAATTTCTAGTTTCCAATATTGAAGTTTAAGCTTCTCCTTTTCCTGAGATTAATGAATTTATGAAAAATTAGATTTCTGTCTTCAGGCTAAAGAAGTTTTGGGGGCAGTACTTGAAAATACGCCAAATTGGACATGTAAAGTGAAAAAGAAGTCACAATCTCTTAAATAAAATGTAAAAAACAAGAAAGCTTATTTCTCTTTTATATTGTTTACCATAAAAATGATCAATTACTGGGAATGTTTCAAAAATATCACATACCTCCCAAATGTTCATTTTGGTAACATCCTTTGAAAAATCTTGATGCTGTGTCTGTAGCACAACTCAGTTTTGTCATATTTTATGAAACTAGCCTAGAAAGCTACTAATAATTAATGCTGCTACTCTCAGGGTCTCCATCACCCGGTATCTGGATTTTTGTGGTAGCTTTCTAACTGCCCTCAAGTATTCTCTGCCCCCATCCATCCAACATGTCTCTTATACATCACTATTCCTAAATGTTGCTTTGTGTAAAACTCTTTGTTCTTATTTGTCTATGGTCAAATTCCAAATTCCCTAACTTGACATTCAAGGCTCTCTCTTTCTCTCCAGTGTGCAGTTCCAGGTTTCTCTCTGGCTACCGTCTCCTACTTTGCATTCCTGGTGAACCGCCATACCTCAACCAAACCAGGCTTTTATTGTTTCCTGACGTGCTCAGGCTCACTCTTGCTTCATGTCTTTTCTCTAGCCTTCTTCCTGCTAATCTTTAGGACCCAGTTTAAGCCCCCTCATCGTTCTGTGACCTCTTGTGGTGTAACTTGTCTATCTCCTGATGTATTTGTCTTGTCTTTCCAATGAGAAAGTAAGTCTGCTCAAGGGTAGGAGCTATGCCATATCTTTTTAAATTCCTTTCCACCTCCAGAAAAGAACATAGAAGGCTACAAAAAATAATTTCTACTCATAATTGGACAAGGAGCTTCAGGATTGTCACTGTACTTCCCAGCCTTTCATTTTTTAAAGAAAAATATCAGTCACAAAGGATACAGTTGTCTTCAGGAGCAGTTAAAGGCACCACTGCCATTTTCATAGCATCTAGCATTAGAAAACATATCTCCATTAAAAAAAAAGTTTGCAACTCCTCTGTGTTGTGTCCTGGCTCATTTCATAATCTTTTTAGGTAGTATTATGAATTGTCAGGGAATATAGGATCTTTAATGATATAATGTAATGTTGAACTGGGGATGAAGTCAAGGTGGGAGGAGCTTGGCAGTTGCTACATCTATGATCTCCAGACCTCTGGAGAAGTACAGTTTGCATAGGAGACCATAGCTGTCTTCAGAAAGTGTTTGAAAAGCAGAAAGAAGCACTCCACCAAAAGATGAAGTGGTTTTGCACAGGCTGGGGGTGGTAACAGGTCCCTTCTGCAGCCTTGTGGAGTCTGTATACAAGCTCAAGCAAGGTTTGTCCTGCTTCCCTGATTCCAGAACTGGGGCCTTGGAGAACCAGGGATTTGTGAACTAACACTCTAGGATTCTCTGCAGTGGGTTATTTCATCATATGGCAAGTTTAAACCAGTTGGGGCTTGAAATGAGAATGTTTCTTGCTTGTTCAGGGAAAACCCTTTGAACAATTTTCTATAGCACCTCATATGTCATTCCCTCACTATCTTCAAGTCTTACAATATGCTACTCTCTCCATGAGGGCACTTGTAAAAATGCAGATTTCTGGATACTATTTCAGTCCCACTTTATCGGAATATTTGGGAGTGCGGCCAAGGTACCTGCATTTTAAATGCCTGCTGAAATTTTAGAACCACTGCCTCTTAGAAGACCAATAAATTGAATGATCTAGTATGTGAACTTCAGCAGTCAGATTCTACATGTAGATTAGGACAGGATAAAGAATTGATTATGCTTACCTTCTAGTACGGAAGGCTGATAGTTCATTGAAACCCAAATGAATCTTCTGAATTCTTAAATTTACTATGTGTGAACTTTACTGTCATATACAATAAGATTTTGATTAAAAATATACATATACACATGACCAGTATTCTTTATAATAAACCATAAAATTGTATATTCCAGATAATTGCATGCACTTAGAAAAATGATAAAATGTATGTCTTACATTGTTCTATTAATAAAACCAAGTCTAGTTTTCATGCTAAACTTTCTTTTAAAACATCACCATTAATAATTTACTTCCTGGGCTTAAAACACTAATGCTTTTGGAACACTTGGGATTCTCATATCCTGAAAGTTGATGTAACTTAAAAGTGTGAGTGCAGCACCCTCAGTGTCTGAGCATCTTAGTGTTCATGGTATACAGGCTGTGAGCCCCACATGGAGACAAGGGTTGAAGGGAAAGGAAGGGTGAGATACAGTTTTTCAAAAAGAGAAATGGATTAAAAAAAAAGGTTGAGAAAACTGATGGAGGCCTATATATTTTAAGGAAAAACCCAGAAATTGATGTGTTAAGCAAAAAAAAAAAAATTAGACCAAAGTTTAAACATATAAGAACATAAGGATATGATTTAAGGACTGCTGAAAATATTGTTTGGGGGGTGATCACTCAAAATAGTTAAGATTTTTGTATGCAAACCAAATAACTTGTTTTCCAAAATTTATTGCTGTTTTTCAAGAGCTTAGTGCATAATCTTTGATAAATCATCTAAAGTTGTTCCTTATCTATGGAGATAGTTGTATTCCTTCTTGCCTCATTACCTGCAGATAGTAGCATTAAATGAACTTAATTCCTAGCAGGAAAACTGTTTCTTCCTTATGTATATAAATCTCTTCATACAAAAATAAATGGGATCTACTGTAAAGGACTGTTGCTGGATACCTTCCAGGTGGGTCGTTTTCACTACGCACTAGATCGAATCCCCTCTCATTATCACATTTTCAACTGGGGCAAACCTTTCAACACACAAACATTCTCTTTCTCCCACTTTTTTAAGCAAAAGAAAGCTCTTGACTGTTCTAGCTGTGCCTCAATTCTCTGCTTCCTTTGATAATAAAACTTGGAAGAGAAAACTTCTCCTCTCATCCCACTTTTAAACTCACTAGTTTAAAAACCACTCTCCTGAACTGCTAATGGCAAGATCATCAGTGGCTCTCCATGCTAAATGAGTGGTCCAGGCTCAGTTGTCTTACTCTCCCTAACAAATAGCATCTGACACACTGATCACCTCCTTTTTTTGAGACACTCTCTTACCAAGGCCTCAGGACAGACGCACCTGGCTTTCATCTTTCTTCAAGGAAACAAAGTTCCTTCTTGGTCTACTTGATGGTTCCTCCTTTCTCCTCCCCATTAATGCTAGCGTGTCCCAGGGCCCTCCTCTGCTTAGATACCTTCTTTTTCTGAACTGTACTTACTTCTTTGGTGAGCTTACCCAGTTTGCTACCTTTAAAATATGATTTTTTATGAAAGTGACTCCCAATTTTATATCTTCAGCCCAGACTCCCATCTCAACTGCCTCCTTGACATCTCTCAGATGTCTAAGGTATTTACTGAACTTAACTTCTCCAAGTCTGCTTCAGCCATATTTTCTCCAACTCAGTTAATGGTAACTGTCCTTCCAGTTGCTCAGGCCAAAAACCTTTAAGTCATTCTTGACAATTCTATTTCTTACACCCAATATCTAGTCTAACAGCAAATTGGCTGTCTTCCAACTACATCTAGACTCCGACCTCACTGCGCTGCTCCCACTGCTGTCACCTGGGCCCCCTGCCTTCTCCTGGGCTAGCCTCTCTGCCACACTGAACCCCTGGCTGGGAGTCCCTCTACAGCTGCTCTTAATCCCTAGCTGTTCTCAGTTTGACAGCTGGCAGCATCTTATTAAAATGTAAATCAGATCATGTCATTCCTCTGCTCAAACCCTGTAAGGGGCTCTATTTCTCTCAAACAGAAGCCAAGTCATTCCTCTCCAGACACAAGTAGCCTTGCTGTTCCTGATATATCCAAGTATGCACCTGCCTCTGGGCTTTTTGAATCAGCTGTTCCCTGTGACTTGACAGTATTCCTCTCCCAGATACTTGCACGTCTCATTCCTTCACCTCCTTCAGGTCTTTGCTCATGTCACCTCCACGAGGCTATCCCATTTAAATTTCACCTCCTCGGTCCCCTACATTCCCAGTCACCTTTTTGTGCTTTTGTTCACCGCAGTTACAACATTCTAACACATACCTATTTTCCTATTGCTTATTGTCTGTCCTCACTAATTAAGTCTGATGATAAGGATTTTTGTCCATTTTGTGCATTGCTATATTCCTAACATCAGAACTGTACTTAGAACAATACATATTCGTTGAATGTTGAATAGTCGGATGGGACCTTATCAAATGCTTATAAGTAAGGTCACTCAAAACCTTAAAAATTTAAGTGACAGTAAACATCAAAGGAAGAATCCAGTTTTGGAGACTTCAATATGAACCATCAACCTCTTAAAAGGTATTTAAAAATAGGCAGACTTTGAAAACATATCCCTCATACATATTAGTTCCATTTATTAAATACATATCTGTGAGACATTGGACTTTACACGTTACCTTTAAACGTCATGATAGTCCCAAATAGTAGTTTCATTAACCTCAGGTATTGATGAGAAACAGACTCAGATGATTTAAATAAGTTCTTCAGTCACACATTTTGTAAGAGTGGTTAACCTGAATGTGAACGCAGACACGTATGATTCCAAAGTGCCTGCTTATTTTACTCTACAATAGAGATTCTTCCTTTTCTTGTTGAGTCATGAAGGTAGAGAAACTAGCTTCTAAAAATGGGCTGTAGTTTTTCCTTGAGTCCATTGAGAATAGTCTGAAAATGCATTTTTGGAATTATCTCTATCAAAGTCCTCCTTGCCTCTGGAAGCCATGTGCAGTCTATCTGCAGAGAGACAGGCTCAGCTGTGGGCTGTACCTTAGAGATGTGAGCACCCTGAATCTGTGATGCACTAACATGGTTAAAATAAGTAAAAAAGCAAATCCCTGGTTAAAATAAAAAATTAGTGACATTTCAAAATCAAAATCAGGTTTAATATCAATAGTTATTTTCCTATAGTTACTAAATTAGTTACCTAGAATATACTCAATAATACATTCTTGAATGTCACAGTAGCCTACTAATGGAACTTTTACAAATTGATGATTTTTGCCTCTAGGCCAGGGCAGGGAGGTGGGAACACCAATCCATCTTAGCTCTTCCTGAAAGCAGTCCCCCATATACCAGGCAGTGAGGTGGAATCAATAGTCTCACTGACCAACTGCAATTTTAGTCGACTAAGTCATCTCACAGCTCCAGGCCTCACTTACTTCAATTTTTAAATAAGGGTATTGGATCCCTAAGGATTCATAAATTTTTACATTCTGTAGTTCACCACAAATGACCTCACATTTACAGTGTACAACCATTTACTGTATCTTTTCATGCCAAACCTGGCAAGAATTGCTAATGTCAGGCTGCCGCATTCCAGCAGATCTCAGCAAAACTTGCCTGTCAAGAAACTGTGATAACTTAAAACTTTTAAAAGTTAAAATTGTGGTATCTTAAAACTTAAAGCTTTGTGAGGAATACAAATGCCTCAGCTCTCTGAAACTTCATGCAGTTGACACCCAAGGTCACTAAAGTACTAATTTTAATCCCAAGGGCCTCCCACTCACTATAATCATAGGGATTGATACAGAAGGAAATCCTGAACATCTTTTATATTATACAGAAAAAGATCCTTCAAAGCAATATCATGATAAAAAGCAAGCTTTTTATATGGAAAGTATGAGCTAAAATGAGACTCACTAATGATATGAAAAATATTGCCCTTTAAAATAAATACATGCAGAAACAATACACTTGTGGGCTATGTAAGGCATTTTTATTTTTCAGTTTATCTTACTAATGCCAGAAAAATAACAGCCATTATTTTCACTTTAAATGCAAACCAAATACTGCTGCACACAGAGTACAAAGATTACCTACGAACATGGTTAGGTACAAAGGCCATATTAGATGTATAGAACGCACTTTGTTTTTACATCAAAGTAAGACTGACAGAGCAATTTTTTTTTGACAATTATTTTAACAAATATCATGCTACCAAAGGCAAATACACATATATATACACAAACAACATTTCAACTAAAATTACATGTCACTTCGACAAACAAAGGGCTCTTCTCTGGTGGGTTTCACCAGATTTGCACCCCAAGGTCCCCTGCCCTGATCCTGCCCCCAAATGCTGAATTAATCTGAAGAAAAAAATCAGAGATGTTCTTAATTAAAGGCACATTTGGCAGCTACTGAAAGTGGCATGCATCTGGCACAGGTGCGCTCGCCCTAAAGCCACACGTGACCTCCATTGGTTATGTGTCTTGTTTGAGTGGTAGTCCAGTGTGATCCACTGGTAGCTAACTTGCTTTATAATTTTGCAGCAATTGGCTACTTAATACGCTATTTTCATTAAAGGCAGAAGGGAAATTTGCTCACAGTCGACAGAAAATGCACTTTACGGTGTCAAAATGGAAAATAAGGCATGACATTTACAAAACAAGTTACAAATGCTTTTGTTGTTTAGATTTATCATATAGTCCTCATGCTTAACTAGAGCTCAGAATATGTCATTGGCTCAAGTATAAGGGATTATGAAATTATTTAAAAAGTAATGAGATGTTTTAAAAGAAAAATATTGAATAAATAAACTAAGTCATCAATTTCCCCTATAATTTTACTGCATAACTTATCCAAACCGATATTAACATTGTGATGTTTATTTTACTGGTAAAGATGTGCAACACAACAGGACCTATACTTGTACAGCAGTCAATAAAGGTTAAAAAAACAAGTGAATATACCCATAGCAGCAGAATACTAAGAAATAAATGGTTCAATTTGTTTCTTTCTAAATCTGGAGAATAAAAAGGTTTTCCTCAATATGTACAACAGAAATAAATTGGGACACCTCTCCCTTCATTTCCATTATTTGTTTTGCTGAGCCACTTAAAACTCTGAATTCAAGCTGTTATTAAAGGACAAATGATGAAACACATGACTAAAATAAGGTAAACTTGAGAATTAAGACACGATCATGACCATAGATACCAACTAATTTTTGTGTTCCATGATTTTTGACTTAAGAAAAAACCCATTTAGGGAGAATTTAATAACATAATATAGCCTCCAACTGAAATGTACTTGTTCAGTATGCTGTTCTGTTGATCACTGTAGTTAGCGTGGCATGCTCCTTGCTGAGTTAGACCCATTAACACATACTTGAGTTGTAGAGCATAGTAACCTGTGAAATATGTAATTTGATACCCAAACTTTAATTAAGCAAACTTTCAATGTTTGTCTATTTCCTGTTAATTTGTACTCTTTTAATATACATTTGGATGACTTGCAAGAGTAAATAACCTCTCAATAAATTTAGAAACATATTTACCTGTTCCTGTTTTAAAAGTGCTTAGATTTAAAGCATTTCGATTATACCCTTTCTACTATATTGGCTACCAGCCCACTTAAGTAAATTCAACTTTGAAATATTTTCATTTTGTGACTCAAAATAATGAAACATCTAAGAACACTTCCATTTCTAAAAGAAATGTTTCACATTTTAGAATGTGGTTTAGAAAAAGTCATACTACATTGACTGTCTTGTAATACATGGATTCTTTCAAAAGCAGAATTTTGTGGTGATACATTTATCTTCTCAGCCACTTCTTGTCCCTGATTAAGTATATTTTACACAAAGAATAAATTTGTCAGCTAATGTTTCACGTGAAGAAAGCACTAATATAGTTTTCTCTCCTCCATTTAAGAGCATCCAATTGGAATTTTTCTAATCACTTATCACTGCAGAAATTTTTTTTACCCATGTCATTTTACCCAAATGTTTCAGAATAAAAATACCCTCTATCCACAATGCATATAAAGCTGATGCACAGTGAAGTGGTTTCCTAGAACCACTGGGGTAGAAGAATGGTTCCCTTTAGGAGAAATATGATTAGAACTCCCAAGTTTTGAGTTTTTCCTCTTCATACATCAGGCAGGTGGAAAAGCCTTATTGAAGGCTAACACACTTGCTAGAGAGACACTGAATGGGCTATAATGTGACTTTTCTCAGGTTCTTATTTGGAGTGTGGATGGGTTAATTTAAAAAAGAAGTGATCAATAAGACATATAAAGGGAAAATCTAGGGAAAATGAGGCTGGTCTAAAAAAATCATGGGAGATTCTGGAATGTGTATTCTGATTAATTGTAGCAGCACTAGTAAGTAGGCTTACATACTTGTTGAATGAATGGTCTTATGGACACCTATATACAAGAATGGATTTGAAGTTAATTTGGGGGGACTTTTAAAAGGAGACATTTTACAAAGAGAAAAATTAACTACCATTGTTTAAGCTACCATTAAACAAAAAAAATTCAACCTAAATAAATAAGAAAGGATATGACAGGATAGATTGCTTAATGATGATGCAATCAACACTCTGGTCTTAAAGGACTATATATTGTACTATTATGATGTACATTTAATGCTCTAATAAATATCACAGGAAATTATTAAAGTACTAGGTTTTCACCATGATGCAGTACTTCTAAATATGTCTCTAATGACATGGTTAAAAGAATTGCTGAAATGTTGCTTCATTATTCAGAAGACACATGCAGACACTGATGAACTGATGACTCTCTAAGGATGGAAATCTGCACATTTAATAGACATTTTAGTGTAGATAATAAAACTTTTTCTCTTCAATGAGTTGCATGCATTTCAGTCACAGTATTAGACTCAGGAGATCAGTACATAGGTGTAATGAATAATTATATTATGGTACTAATGATGTAGGTGATGTTCTATTATGAATAGTTCTGTTAGAGTGAAGACTTCAAGCAAGGCAGAATGTTTAATGTATACATGTTGCCTAGGAAATTAAAAACTTAACGTAAGTTCTGCTTAAAAGATACCCATCCTTTTCTAACCCAATATTTTCCTATGCCAAACTGCAACTTTAGATTCTTTTTTAAGGTGAATACATACATCCAGAACTAGAAACCAAGGCGTACCACAATATGTGCTTTTATGCTTTGTGTGTGTGTGTGTGTGTGTGTGTGTGTGTTTCAACTGAAAGAAATAAGAATCAACCATTTTCTCCATATAATAATTTAATATTTGCCAGCCAAACAAAGTATTTGTATCTTTATTCAATTAAATTAAAACAGACCTGCCAGGTTTATTATATAACATTCACTATATATACATGATTTAGGCAATGCAAGGTAATTCTAGATATGCTGATTACTCAATTATCAGTAAAACATGAATGCTCCTTTTCACACTGGATGACTGCATTTCCATAGGATGGTTAGAGGGACAGCTATGAGCCAGGACATAATTACCAGTAAACTTTTGTGGGAGAAGGGTGGGGGGAAATGACAATCTAGCATAGGTTAACAGTCTCCTAAATGTAAATCATATATTTGACAGTTACATTAAAAAAAAAGTTGTCATGTTAATGACACAAAACTTCTCTTGTTTGAAGGCAACACCACCATGTTTTGTTTGTGTAGGGAGGGTGGGTGGGGGAATGCTATTGAAATTGGTATAATTATTCTTAAAAAAAAAAGTACCTCTTTGGTGAAGCCTTGGTACCCACTCAGTTCACTGTAGTAATGTGTAAACAGGACCATAGCACAGTGCTGGGCCTTGATTCCAACAAGGGCAGGTGCCACAGCCTTTCCTCACGGTCCTTTGAATGATTTTTAAGAAAATATTCTGAAGTAGGACGAGTAAAAGCAAAGGAAAACAAAGGAGGACATGAAGATCCCTGTTAAAGATTTCTTTTTAAAAAGTGCATAATAGTTTGAGTTACAAAAACTGTCATCATATGGGTCTGCTGGACACTAGACTGTGTTTTCCATCCCTTTAATGATAAAGATCATTTCACAAAAAGAAGACTCCTGTCTATTGGCTGGAAAAAGTACTTCTACTTGATTTTCAGGTGCAATCAGTTGTCCAATTCCTCTAGATCAGTCTTTCCATATTCTAAGTGAATATCATTTTCATTTTATAATTATGTCTAAGTTAAAATTCATTGTCTTATCCTGCATCTTGAAGTAGAGTCGTTAGTGTTTGGAGTTCTCACTGTAACTCCTCAGTGCTGGCACCATCAGTGCCTCCATTGCCAGCAATGGATTTGGGGCTGGGAAGTGTACACCCCAGAACAGAGGAACTCAGGAAGAATGAGCATTCTCCAACAGCGGTGGCCCGTCTCTGTGCATGCATGGGTGTGTGGGCTCCCTTTTGTAAGTTTTTGGAGGGAGTTTAGGGATATGCTGAGAAGTGCTTTGTCGTGGAGGAACAGGTGGCCCAGCAATGGAATGAAGGTCCACTTCTTGTGTTAATGGTGGTGATGGCAGATGCCTTCTCGTGCCATGAGGAGAAGGTGTTTGAGGAGGTGGTGGTGTAAAAGGGGAAGGGCTATTTGGGAAGAAGGCATTGCCATGATCACTTTTTTTGCCCAAAGGGGGAGGTTGGAGATGTAGTGGTGAGCTTGAGAAAACATCAGGTGTCCTCACAGGTTCTCGTGGTGGTAATAAGGGAGGGCTTTCAGGAGGGTCTGAGAGAGAGGTCCGGTCTGATATCGAATATCGTGGTGAGTATGCTTTTGATGTGGGTTGCCTAGGAGGAATTGCTGGGGGGCTGTCCAAATGCTTAGACATAATCTAACACAAATGAAAAAAGAATAAAGCACACGATTATTAATAATTTATGTAGTACCATAAATATATTAAGAATTAAGTTGGGGTTTTCAAACATGTTATTGGAAGAACCTTTGGTGTGGATCAGGGAGTGCTGCTTATGTTTTAAATGGGAGGTTATGCCAATTCATTAAACCTTTTCTTTTCTCACTATTAAGTTTTTAGTTTATTTTTCTCAAAATTTTGTTATTTGCTACTGCCTACCTATCAGTCTAGTATAAGATCATCTCTGATTTAACATTAGTTACCTGTTTATCTTACAATTTTAAACTTAATATATTAACATTTCATGATATTCTGCAAAGTATGTGCCTTGACTTGTCCAAGTTCTCTGCCCTGTCTGTGCACACTTTGAGAACCACTGAATCAAGTTAACAGTTGGCAAAGTTAGAAATATAAATAACTGGAAAAAATAGCTATTATGAGCCTTTAGGTCTCTTCCAACCTGGAATTTTCATGAAAGTCCCATTTAAAAGCATGTCAGATTCACTATTAAGGGCTCAGATAGGTAATGTTTAACATATGCTAAAATACAGTTCCTCTTAAAATGTGCTTTCAGATAAAAGCTTCAGACCTCTTTCCTTCTTTCTCTCTCTATGGTTTTAAAGAACTGCTTGAGACCACATTACTCTAACTTCATAGATTAAATTTATTTTTTCCTTGACAGTATGAGTCATTTAGACTTACAAGGGTTTTGAAAACATACCAGAAAAACTACTTTCAGAAGAAAGGAAATAAACGTTGCTGCATAGTAAATCCATATTTAATCCCACTAGACTCTGTTAAACCGAAATATTCTGAAGTGTTAACCTAATCCAGTGAGAACTAAGCTAGATACAAGCAACTGATTATAATGTAACTATAATAATTCCACTTTCCAGATAACAAGATTTTCTACTTTACCTTAGATGGCGAAGATTCCGCTGGGGCAGATTCTGGTCGTCTTCGTGGAGGAACAGGAGGGGGGACAGGCACTTCATCAGTGCCCTTGGTTAAACTTATAGATGATACTGAAGCAGATCCTGTAGGATGTTAAATTTTTTTAAAAGTTCACAGGAATTTTATTTCACCTATTAATCCTGAAAAGGTTAGCTGGAAACTGCTTATATTTATTAAAAGAAATGTATGGAAGTACCAAAAGCAGTTCAGTAGACCAATATCCAATAGTATTTTCTTTATTAAAGCAAAATGCTATAAAAGCATGCAGAAATTTCTCAGCAGAATTTTCAGAAAAAAGGCTGCCTAAGATATTCTGTTATTTTGCTTCTTGAACAAAATAACATTCCCACTGTTAATCTACTATTGGAATTTTTTATTTTGGTGGGATTCTCAAATTTCTGAGAGATAGAGCAAACTATTAAAAACCTTTAAGATGGTAATTTTTGTTAAGCTTTTGTGATGGGTTCATATTTTTCTCTCAATTTATTAGTATAGAATTTCCCTACCCTTACTGGATAGCCCTTACTTAAGACAGTCTGATCTTAGCCACTCTCCCCAGTGTCTCTTCCCCAGCAATTCTCTCAAAGGACACAGGGGAGAGAATCTAGTGCCTGGGGACAGGAGTGGGGGTGTCGGGTCCCCTCGTTTTGCTTAGGTAAAGGCTTTCCTTGGCAGGTAAGCAAACTCAGGCTTATAATATTCTAATCCAAATATCTTAGTTGTGATGGAGCTATTTAAGATGACTGAGGCAGTCCTGATAATAAACACAGAAATTACACTAAAATCTAGTGAACTTGATTTAAGAATAAATTGATGAACTGGCACAAAAAGGTAAGTAAAGCTTCTAACTGGAACCTATTTTACAGACATTTATGATGGCAAGAGCATAATACAAGCATATAAATAATTACACTTGGAAAGACAACATTTATGTAAGTTGTTTATGAATATTATAAAAAAGATATGAAAAAATACTTAAATGATCGTTGAAAATTATTCTTGGCAGGTTCTTTTTTTCTGTTACGCATTGATAGCTTTTATTTTGTCAATTAAATATTGTTATGGCAATATAGAACTTAAAAAGATTACTTTGTGTACTGATATTACTTAGATGAGCATTTTGATTACCTACCTTTTTTTCTTAAAAGAGACTATAGTTAATTACCTTGTAACTATTATTTTCCATTGTACACATTTGGTGTCATTTGTATTAAGGGCGGCAAAAAAACAATCTATTAGCTTAAAATTTATGGAATAATTTGGTGAATTACTTTAAAATCAAAAGCAATTATCTATATTGGAACTTTATTTTGCTTAACAGTGATGAATATTTAGGCTGTACTATTAAATAGTTAATGACTGTAAGATCTTCCAAAGTCAGACAACAATTATCTGCCAGTTGTTGCCAAGCTAAGTGTATTTTGTGATGTAGACACTGCATGTAGCTGCCAGCATTCCCATATGCGCATGCATGCTCTTGCTTTTTAAAAAAGTTGAGCATTAAAATATGTTTAGAAATCTATAGTTGGAAAACAGAAATGGTTTTAAATGTGGAAGCCACCCGTATAATAATATTCTTTTAAAAGAGAAAAAAGGTTCTACAAAAAGCTTGAAAAGTATATAGGTTTAAGCAAATAATTTATGATTAAAAGATAGCACAAGTGAAGGCCTCACTTCTGAGATGTTGCAAGCATGTTACCAACGCTGCCATACCCAAAAGAGTTTTAGCAGGAAAGGTTACACTTGGTTTAATTTTTAAAGCCAAAGCGAGAATTATGAGTCTTAAACTAAATATACTAACTTGGGCCATGAGGCAGTGTAACTTGGATAAAGACGGTATCGCTGCCTGTGAAAGGAAACAAGAACAAGTAGATTTTTTCTTTCATTGATATATTCAACTCATCTGTAAAAATTTATCATTCTAGTTTTAAAGAATGGCATAACAGTCTTTAGTAAAAGCTCATTACTTCTTACTTTAGAGAAAACGAATTAATTTGAGTTAATATATTGGGAATTTTGAAGAGTCCTTTTAGAGTCACTACTTGATATAATAATTAAATGAAAAGCATCCACAAGAAAACTAAAATATCCTATATTAATAGTAGATGACTTAAAATATATATAAACCAAATCTGAGCAAAGAATTCATCTGGACATATAGAAATATGCCATTTACTAAAGATTATTTTGAAAGCTCAAATTTGTGGAGCAGTAAGTAACAAATTTGTTATATAAATTGAAAAATAAATTTCTTACTAATGTTATTATGCACCTTTGAAAATGTTCTTGGGGCATACATTGTCATCACAAAAGAACTACAGCTTTGGATGTTACGAACAAGCTTGAAAGTGATACAGCTTTTTTCCTTCTATATTCTTGAACACTAAAAATAATAAACATTTGGTGCTTAGACACACTTTAAATAGGAAACTAAATAATAAATTTTGAATGTCTAATTCCAACTAATTGTTTTAAGAAAAAAACTCAAAATCATAAAAGCCAAAGCCCCAAAAACATGAATGTAGAAAAAGTGAGACAGAAAGATTAGATGATCTACACTGGCTCTAAATCAATCTAACCTGTTTATGTTACACTGCCTTGATACTACCAACATATTGAACGGATAATATCCAAGAAACTAAAATAATTTCTGTAACACCTGACTGAACCGATTTTTAAAAATTCAGTCTTTCTGTCATTTTTGCACAAGTAATTAGTTAAATAATTTAGACTATTTTTTTTCAGCTTTTATGGTCTGTATTCCAGGTTCAGTTGGCAAGTCTATTAATTTGAATGCTTATATAGGCAGAGTGGTCTTGCTTCCCAGACAGACCCAATTTCAAATAACCTATACTCCTTTCCATATGTACTGAGGCCATGGTTACTAAAAGTGGCAATCCAGCTAATTCTAATAAGTCATCTCTCAGAAGATTAAAACTCACTTTTATACTTTGATATTAAATGAAGCCATTGTTCTGTCAATGATTCCCTTCACTATTTATTATGACATAACAGGGGTTAAGAGAGTATCCAGGTCTAGTGTTTACCTACTTAGGTATTTTCCACTTCTCTTGGAAAGGAAATAAATATTCTCTCTAGAAATAAGCCTCAAGAACATGGTAATACACCTAGTACAATATAGAAATAAAATCAAAACCCAAAGCTCATAACAGCTACAAGCTACAAGCTTTTATTAGAAAGGATGATTATACCTGTGAATACATATTTGTGCACACAGATAGCACAGACTTGGCTTTGATGATATTCACATATACAGCACAGGCTTAGATTCATGCATTTGGTAAATTTGGGGCAATTTTCTGCTACATCACTGTAAACTAATTGCTTGGACTCACTGCCTGGAAAATGCTCGTAAAAAACTCTTTTAGAATTATACATGCTCTAAGAAACATATACTAGAAATTCTTGTCAGCTAGATACTGAACAAATTTATTGATAATGACTTAGGTAGTATTAAATTGTAAGTACAAATCCCAGACAACAGATCAGTGGTTCCCAATCTTGGTTGCAAATTAGAATCCCCTGGGGAGCTTTTAAAAAACACTGATGCCTAGGTGCCAATGCCAGTCTAATGGGCTGGGCATATAAAGGGTAAGTTTACTAGGGGATTACACTGTAGTCAGGGTTGAAACCATTCTTGAAGATACTCTCCAATTTATAAATGAGTCACTCTTGAAAAAGGAACAAATATTTTCTACAGAAAAATATTATATAGATCACAGATAACTTAAACTCATAAAAGCCTGTTAAATGCAAATGTATTTGAGATTAGAAACTGATTACCTCCAACAACCTTCTATGAAGAAAAGCGTTGCACTCCAGCTTGAAATGTTTGCAATACATCTCTTCTTGTCAAAGCTTCCCCTTACTAAGGGATGGAACTAAAGCTCATTTGCAGCACACACACCAGGTCAGCTTTCTGGCTCTCTCTTCTGACTAGGCAACTTCCAAATAGGAAGGTACCAAGAACACTTTGTCTTCCTCCCCTCCTTCCAGCAGAAACAAAGTAGCGAGCTAGAAGTGATCTTTCCCTTTCCTGACCACTGTCATCACCACCTCAGAGGTGGACCTGGCCAGGGCAAGGGTGGGGCAGGGCTCTGAATGTGAGGGACTAAGTAGGTGGACAGTTGCCTTCCCTGTTTTTACCCCAAGGCTTTTCATGACCATTTTCGCCCAGTCTGTGATCATCTTTGTGTAAACTTCTACAACATTTATGTCTTCACCACTCATTGAGCATTTTGCTAAGCACTTACACATCTTCTCCAGTAGAGTTTGCAGTCTTACTGACAGATGAAAGATAATCACAGTGCAAAGTGAATCATAGCATTTAACAATGGCTAAGCATTTAACTATGATTTTCTTTGTACTGTGATTATTTTTCATCTCTCAGTAAGATTGCAAGCTTTACCATATAAGATGTGTGAGTACTTGGCAAGGAGTGAGATACCCAACAGATACTGGCTGAATAAATATTTGTTTTAAAATAAATTATTTTGGGAAAAAAAACTCTAAGAAGCCAAAAAAGGACTATGATAACTGATCAAATATTCTAGTTAAACTTTGCCTTTTGAAAAACTTAAGCAATGGAATTTTCTGCTGCTCTGTATTGAGTAGAACACCTCAGATGATGAAGGAATGTAGCACAGCAGCTCTTTCCTGCCAGGCCCTGAAGGAAACAAGGAAGCAGGTGTTCACTCCAGTGGCAACGTGGTGGGCAGCAAGTTGGGCACTCCGGTGACCCCCCAGCCCCGACAGTCCTAGTGTATGTGTTAAGCAGAAGTGGGGTCAACAGCAGATGAGGACCTTTAATATACATAGGCCACCAATAAGTTTTAAGTAAAGGACTAACTGAACATACAGATGGTTTCATATTATGCAGGCTTGATTTCAAAATCAGTTATTTTAAATTTTTACTAAGAGCAAAGGGAGTAGAATGAGTAGTTTTCTTTATCACAAAGAAAGAGAAATTGAGAAAACCCTCAAGGCTAAGATTAGAAAGCCTAACTACTGGAATAATGGGTTTCTCCACTTGTTTAGCTGCTGAAATTAGTTTGTTCCACTGCCACGTATGACAAAGCACTGATCCAGAGCACTCTTTTCAAAATGATTCCTCCTTCCCTGCCTAATTAATCATTTAAAGATTTAGCACTAGTAAGGACTGTAATGTACTTATCTCCTGTTTTTTCCACCTCTCCCATTTTTAGCTGCTTTTAAACTAAAAGAAGTAGAATTTCCAACAGATGGTTTTCATGTAATTTCTATAATTAACTTATGTGGGAATCTTTATAATATAGGCCATATCCTTCTGCTCCCGAGAAAAATCCCTGCAAACAGTTAAATTGGTCAGAATGAATAATGATTTTAGGTCAGGTATACTTCAAAAAGTGCTGACTTTATTTTATTATTTAATTTAGCAGGTTGACAGCTGGAGAAAATAAATGGGAATTTTTTTACCTGGTGTTTATCTGAACATATCATCAAAAATATCTGATAGCTTACTGTGTGTATATATAGCATGACTCCATAATCCTTAGTAGCCAAATAAGGCTAAGATGTAATAATCCTTAAAACAAATATACTTTAGGCAGTAAAAAGACAAGACAAACTTCTGGGTAACTACAAATGTATATACAACAAATGTAGGAATAAATAAATGGGTTCTGGACCAAATCGCAAAATAATATGCCTCCAAAAAATAATTTTAAGTCAATTTGTGTTAAAAAGTTAGATTTTCTGAGTGGGAAGAAACCTTAAAAATCTATTTTGATCCCCAGAAGGCACAGAAAAAACCTTTTAACCAAAATCAGAAAGCTCACTAGCAAACTGGGATGACAAGCCAAGGTTCCTCACTCCTAGGTCAGTGCCCCTCAACTTCCTCCCCTACGATACATCACCATGCAGGTGCCTCTCAGTACTGGGCTCTATGATGCCAAGTAGTAGGGCAGAACACGATCCGAACATTGAGCTAAGCCAGCATGTGGCAGTGGCTGTGACAGGATTAAAGCTGGCTGTATTCAAGTTTTGATTTAATAATGAAAAAATGAAAAAAGGTGTTCTTAGTAGAGCTTTATAGCTTCACATGAAATTGATTAGAAAATTAATGGAAGCAGGGTGATCTAGATATAAAAAATAACCTCTTCAAAGGGCTAGAGCTGAGCTGTACCGTTTGGTAGCCACTAGCCGTATGTGGTTTCTAAGTACTTGAATGTGGCTTGTCCGAACTGAAATGTGCTGTAAGTGTAAAATGCATACTGGATTTTGAAGATTTAGAATAAAAAAGAATGTAAAGTATCTCATTAATAAAACTTTATATTAATTTCATGTTGAAATGACAATATTTTGCATATACTGCATTAAATAAAATATATTGAAATTAATTTCATTTAATTCTTTTTGCTTTTTAAAATGTAGCTATAGAACATTTAATGTTACACATGTGGCTCATATCATATTTCTACTGGACAGCAGTGACCAAAAATAAGAGGGATGAGCAGTAGTATGCAGTCTGTGAGATTATATGGCTGCTTGGACGCGCAGGCAGTGTGTTAGCAGGCACTATACACCATCTGACTTTGAAACATGTCCAAATCAGATACAGAGTTTGGTCAGAAGGGAATGATGTACTGGGTAGTATTCAAACATAATTTTGGAGGCAGCATTTAAAGCCCTGGACTGACATTCCTTGCACATTTTGAGTTATCTCTATTTCTGTTGGATAGAAGGGATGCATTTTAAATTCACCAATTAAAAAAATACTCAAATGAGGTTGAAATTACCAATTTCATTACCAGGCCTTTCAGTAAAGTATAATAAATTTAAAGAGGGCTGTTCCAACAGGTATTTTTAAATTTTTAGGTTGCTGGAGTTTAGAATTTGTTTTAGAGTATCTTCTGAAATGGTATTTGACATCTCTACAAATTTACAAAAAATAAAAAAAATTACAGATTCTTTTTTAAATCTCTAGCACATATAATATTAACAATTACTTTAAAGCACTTAAATTTTAGCACCTACTTGAATGAAAAGGGCTCGAATGATCAGAATCAAAGACGCTGCAAACATCTGTGGTACTGGAAGCCCCAGAAGCAGGAGGAGGTGTTAACGGTGTCCTTGGAGAATTTGGTGCAGACGCTGTACTTTCTGTCTCACTTTCAGGGATCCTACTATAACTAATTTTCCGTGGCTCCTGCTGCAGAGGTGTGGGGTGTCTCATGGTACCTGGTCTTGGGTTTGATGGACGAACACCAGGAGATTTTAGGGGATAGCTATATTTTTTTGGCTGTAGACATATCAAAAGAAACACAATACTTAACACTACCATTCTAGAAAGGAAGGTTTTTCTATATATGCCTGGTAAAATTCAACTAATATCTAGGAAAACCATAACCCACTAATAAATGAATGCATTACATCATGATCCAAATCAAAGTGTCCAAGTTAAAACATTAACATCCTAATTCCATAGAGCCATGGCTATCTAATTTATTAGGGAATTAATTTCATTAAATAACTGAGTCTTAGTCCTATAAATATCAGAGTATTTGTCATTTTAATATTTCTGAATAGAAATCTTTCTAAGATACTTTGTATATTTCTCTGTTTTTTTAAACAGACCTTGTTGAATTAATTTAACCTTGCTGGAAAAGCCAGGATCATTATTTTGAATTATGCTTACTATGCTGTAATACAGTGATGCCATCAGAATTTTTTGAGTTATTTACAAATGCATTAAATTGCTTAAGTTTTCATCTGTGTGTGTATATGTTAGCTGTATGGAATTTTCTTACAGAGTGGTCATTTCTCAGTGGTATCAGGATGCCTCATCTGGAGATGACTACATGGCTATTTCCAGTTGCTGCTTTTAACTCATCTTTTAGAAAATTGTTTTAGGTCTTGAGAAGTTTTCTTCTGAGGTAATACAATAGTGTAAGTTTTAACTCACAGACATTATAAAATTTATCTTGGTTACTTAGTAGCCATTTATGTTTACTTCTTGATTCTTGATCTGATGAATTAAGAGAGATTATATTTAGAGCAGTGAGATTATATACACTGTATATAAATGTGGTCAGGCACTGACAAGTAATAAAAAACAATGGAAACTTTATTTTTGCCCCAAAAAGCATCTTTAGCGAATCTGTTTTTATTTTTTATGGCTAATGATTCATGGTTAAAAGTTCTAATAAGTCATTACACTATTAAAAAAAAAGGCATAAACACATTATTTATTATATTTGTTGGTGTGAATTAATCAAATTTCCTGCCCTTAAATGATGAATGATTTGTTTAAAAAAAATTAAAACTTACATAGTTGCCCAATTTCTTCATCTATTATATTAGGATTTATTCAGATTAATATTAATGCCCATTTATTTGGAACGAAGTGGGATATTTATAAGAACTTTTTCTACTACTTTAATTTGTGTACTTTATCCCTGAATGCCTTTATAGAAAACTAATCAGTGTAACACATAGTAGCAATGACATCACCAGAAATAGATGACAAATGCAAAAAATATACAAACGTAAGAAATACATGAATGCTTACAAATCTTGGGAGAGGTTTAGGGTTTCGTGGTTCTATTTCTAGGGATTTGTTGAAAAGATAATCTGTAAATTCTTTTTCCATGCTACTTCCCATTGGATTCAAGTTTTCAAAGAACCTCTGAAATAAATGCAAATTCATAAATAATTATTAATATTAAATACTTTAAATTCAGTTTGAAATTCATGAAAATAATTTAAGAAAACATTTAATGTAAGATGAATTATTTATTCTGAGTTTTATTTCTTTTTCTCTTCCTTAAAAATAAACCTGCCTTTCATGAGATGGCTTATAAAACTTAATCAGAAACGTACTCTCAAGTAATTCAACTTACTTTGATATCTGATTCTACTCGTAAACAGTAAGGCTGATTTTGGTACTGCTGGATTTCTCCTGTTATTTCTGCTACTTTCCTCCTTTTGCTAAAGTTAATAAGCTCTTTTCCATGCCTCTTTAGGACCTCAGGGTTGCCTTCTTCTGTTTTCAAAATATTAGTTAGATAAATTCCTAGAAGATATAGTGAAATTATTTTAAGGTTAAAGAAGGAAAAAGCTAGTTTTTTTTCTTTCTCAATAATTGTAGGCATATTACACCATACCATATCAATCACCATAAGCAAAGATTCAAGGCACAGATTTCGATCCTATGAAAAAAGACAAGCTAAGTAAATATCAAGAGAATAATTTTTGTAAGTATCAAATCCTTCTGTGATAAACCTAAGATTTATAAATACCCAAGAAAAAGAGAGACCAATTTTAACAAAATTAATAGATTTTTCAGCAGGAATAACCAATTTCCCATACCCCTCTAAACCATGTTATTTGATATAAGTCACATTTTTGTTAAAGAAACTTTAATAACCTTGCACTAATAACACATATTTTTGGCAAAAGGTTAAGTTCAAAGTATCCTATTTTCTGCTTACTCAGCTCTTGACGCCCCATAAGAGATTATTAGGATTTGTAATTCAGAGGTAGTACTGTCTGCATAGGCTTACTCATGGAAATGTGGAAGCATATGCAAGCCTATCAACACAGGATGCATATACTTTATATATATTCTGGCCTTCAGTACTTCTGCAACTAGTGGCAGTCTGGTAACTAAGCTCCTGCTTCCCCACCACTGCAGGCTGTGCACTGGATGAGGAGGAGAATGAAGAAAGCAACAAGCACTTTAGTTCCTTTCTCTTCTAGCATAAAGGTTCTGGAACTGACTCTGTTGCTTTCTCCTTGCGTGATCTTGTGCAAATTCCTTAGCCTCTCTGTGCCTCGGTTTTCTCATTTGTAAAATGCGGATAGCAGGGTTGCTGTAAGAAATAAATGAGTTAACTTTATGTAGAGGCTTAGAATGAGGTCTTACAGAAGGAAATGCTTGAACAGTTGTGGCTCTGACTGTCGATGCTGTTGCTACTCTTGCATTCTTCTCTTATGATTCTGCCTTTTACTCTAAAGTACTGACTGTGATGCCTTAGGGGAAAAAAGGGTGTGTGAATATCTGAGTTTGTTCACTCAATACCCATGTACTAAGTGTGCTGTGTGCCAAGAACTGCATTAGGTACTGCAGATACAAAGATGAATCAGACACACAGTCCCTGACCTCAAGGAGTTCAGAGTTTTGAATGTGGTGAGCTACTATAGTACAATTCAGTAAGTACTATATTAGTACTAATGCATAAGATGCTGTGAGAGCACAAAGGAGGTGTGCTTAACTCTGCCTTGAGCTGGTAGGAGTAGAGAAAGCATCAGAGGTAAAGTGGTGCTTACAAAAGTCTCAAAACATGAATAGCAGTTTAATGAGTAGAAGAGATGGAAGGGCATTTCAAACAAAGTAGCAATGTGTAGGAAGGCACTGGTTTGTGACAGAGCTTGGAAGGCATACTCAGAGATGTTTGGTATGGCTGGACCACAGGGGTTTGATGAATGGGGTGGAGGAAGAGTGGCACTATAAGAGGACAGACACATACAAGGGATGAGTAGTTCTGATCTAGTCTCCATCACTGCAGACTGTGCACTGGATGAGGAGAATGAAAAAAATAACAGGCACTTTTCATTCTAATCACAGATCAGCGGTTCCAAATGCTTTGTGTATACTAGAAATTCTGACTTCATTCTTGAAAAGATGAATGACTCAAAAACAATAGTGGACAAGTCAGCAATTATGAAACATGATAGACATCAATGCCTGTTTGGTTCTAAACAGTATCCCGTTATTAAGTGTATTAGTAACTTGGCTATTTCTCAACACCCAGGACAATCTCGATTATACATTCATACGACAAATTTACCATGTATTCTAATAAGCAGAGTCTCTTCTGTTTCCCATGTCTCTCTGACACTTGGCTCTTTTACTTGCAGCCAGTTATATTCTTCTCCACACTGAGTTGCATGATTCACTTAGCTCAATGTTCAGTCTGACAAACAGTACACATATTTGATGGCAGCCCAAATCAACTGTCCATATCAGTCACAAATTGATGGCCCAACTGTTAAGAATTTGTGTGTAGTAGTACCTGGACTGGGTCATGAAGAATTTTTTTTAAAGAGCTTAACTTTTATCCAGAAGATAACTAGGAGATTTATTAGCATTTTTGGATTCTAGAAGAATTACTCTGGCTGTACTGTGAAGCCAGATGGGTTAAAAGGAATTAAGACTAGAAGCAAGAAGATGAGTTAGCAGGATAAAAGTAGTCCTGGTGAGATGATGAAGGCAACTTGTGATCTGTGGGATAAGATGGAGTGCATAAATATTTAAGAAGTAGACTCCACAAGAAGTGATCAACTGGTTTGAGCAGAGGGTGGTGGGTGGGAATGAAGACTCTCAGCTTTGTGTCTGAGTGACTAAATGGGTGGTGGCATAATGACTGACACTGGGAACACACAGGATAGTAAGTTATGTGAGGTCGTAGGTGTTAAAAGTATATTTGATTGAAGTTATGAAAATGCTTATGTAGCATTTGGGGAGAGAGCAGGATAAAATTTGGAAATTATGACAAATTGATAGCTAGTTAAAAGAACAAATGATCCAAGAAGTGGTGTCTGAACTTTGTTGATCACATGCTACAGCAGTAAAAAATGTTTAAACATGAATTCACAATACATACATAATTTTTGAATAAAAAATGTAGTATTACTGTATATAGACCTGAACATGATATACTGTTAAGGCCTAATTCTTTTCAACAGATTGTTTTATATACCCTGCTCTGGAAACAGCTGCTCTGGGCAGGGGGAAAGCAAAGTGTTATGACACAGATAGTGAAGAGGGTGAGATTACACTTTTTTGCTGATGCACCATATGTATGTGGGGATAAAGAAAAATTATTCAGTAAACGTGGGTCAACAAATAATTTGGTGGATAAATTTGAATATTCATATGATATCTAAAAGATTTCAATTTGATTAGAGTTAAATACAATTTGAAAAGTCAAATCATAAAACTAGAAGAAACTATGATTGAATATTAAATTCTAGGCTGGAAGAACTTTCTAAACCTAGAAGATAGAAATCATAATGGAAGATGGAAAGAATACAGAATTTTAAAATACTGTATGTCCAAGAATAAAAACTAAAAGGCAGACTGGTAAAAGATTTAGCTCAAGAAATACCTAGTCATATATAAAATAGGTATAAAATATCTAGCTTGTGGTTATCTAGCTCAAGGAAATATTCTCAAATACAGAAAAAAGGGCTAAATATGAAGATGGTGGTTATAACATTATTTAGGAATAGAAAAAAGCTGGAAATGTGTCCAATCACAGGATAATAGATATGTTGTCATAACAACTTTATGGATTATGCAGCCATTACAAATGATAATTATGAAGATTTAATAAAACATGACAGAGGCAGAAGGATTAAAGATGGCGGCGTGAGAGGTGAGACAGAGGCTTCCTCCTAAAACCACACATCATACGAAAATATAACCAATACAACTACTCTTGAAACAGCAACAGGAAAGAGGACTGCACCAAACTGCATACACCTGGAGACAAGAGCGACCTCACGGAAAAGGGTAAACTCGAAATGGATCAAAGACCTGAGTAAGTCATGAAACCATAAAACTCTTAGAAGACAACATAGGCAAAAATCTCCTGAATATAAGCATGAGCAAATTCTTCCTGAACACATCTCCTTGAGCCAGGGAAACAAAAGCAAATATGAACACATGGGACTACATCAAACTAAAAAGTTTCTGTATAGCAAAGGACACCATCAACAGAACAAAAAGGCATCCTACCATATAGGAGAATATATTTGTAAATGACATATCCAACAAGGGGTTAACATCCAAAATACATAAAGAATTCACACACCTCAACACCCAAAAAGCAAATACCCCATTAAAAAATGGGCAGAGGATATGAAGAGACAGTTCTCCAAAGAAGAAATTCAGATGGCCAACAGACACATGAAAAGATACTCCACATCACTAATCATCAGGGAAATGTGAACTAAAACCACAATGAGATATCACCTCATACCAGTAAGGATGGCCACCATCCAAAAGACTAAGAAAACAAATGCTGGCGAGGATGCGGAGAAAGGGGAACCCTCCTACACTGCTGGTGGGAATGTAAGCTAGTTCAGCCATTGTGGAAAGCAATATGGAGGTTCCTCAAAAAACTAGAATAGAAATACAATTTGACCTGGGAATCCCACTCCTTGCAATTTACCCAAAGCATACAACTTCGCAGATTCAGAAAGACATATGCACCCCTGTATTTATTACAGCACTTTTTACAATAGCCAAGATATGGAAGCAACCTAAGTGTCCATCAGTAGATGAATGGAAAAAGAAGATGTTGTACATATACACAATGGAATACTATTCAGCCATAAGAAAGAAACAAATCCTACCATTTGTAACAACATGGATGGACCTGGAGGATATTATGCTCAGTGAAATAAGCCAGGCGGAGAAAGACAAGTGCCAAATGATTTCCCTCATTTGTGGAGTATAACAACAAAAGAAAACCGAAGGAACAAAATAGCAACAGACTCAGAGACTCCAAGAAGGAACTAGTGGTTACCAAAGGGGCGGGGTGTGGGAGGATGGGTGTGGAGGGTGGGAGAAGGGGGTTGAGGGGCATTATGTTTAGTACCCAGGTGTGGGGGATCATGGGGAAAACAGTGTAGCACAGAGAAGGCAGTGAATCTGTGGCATCTTACTACACTTATGGACAGTGACTGCACTGGGGAATGGGTGGGGACTTGATAATATGGGTAAATGTAGTAATCACATTGTTTTTTCAAGTGAAACCTTCACAAGAGTGTATATCAATAATACCTTAATAAAAAAAAAGAAAATAAATAAAACATGACAATATTTAGGATATGGTAAGTGAAAAAATTAATAAGGTATATATGTCATACAATTTCAACTATATATTATGCACAACAAAAAGATTAGAAGTAAATATTAAGTGACTGGTTATAAAGCCTGAACAAAAAATGTGGGAAAATATGGTATGTTGACTGAAAAAAAATATCATGACTTAACAGTGTTATGTGCAGTATAATGTAAAGCTATATAGATAATATATAGATATAGATGAGGAAAAGGCTAGAGGAAAATGTATCATATACTCAAAGGATTAAACATCAGATACGTGGTAGAGATGATAGTTTTTATAAGCATTCAGAGGAGGAATCATCAAGAACATATATACAAGCAGAGAAAAGAAACTAGTATGGAAGAGATATTGAAACAGGAAATAAATGATAGAATAAAATAGAGAAGCCTACAGAAGAGACAAAATTCACATGGTAGATGTTTTAGTATTAAAAAGAAGAAAAAGGCACTTCCTTCCTCTGGTGCAAAAGGGAAAGGAAAAAGGGTAAGTAAAATTTTGATGTGTGGAAGGTGTGGGTGCAAAGGCAAATGCACTTATTTTTGGTCACGTAAAACTGTTAACATAAAATGTGATTATAAATATGGATGAATATGGCCATATCTCTTCTGTAGAGTGTTTGGTTTATTCAAATTCAATAAAAAAGATTTCTAAGAATATAGAAACACAAGTAAGAATTATATGATATCAAACCTCTGCCCAAGATGGAAATAAACAGTGGAATGTATATATTGAGCTTGATCTTAAAAAGTCCTAATAGAGAAAATTCTAAGGAGATACAGGTGTTAAATATTTTTAAAATAACAAGTATTTTCTGTTGGCAAATTACACATGTGTAAAGTCAGTCATTTAATGAAGTAAGTGTCTTACTTTATCCAGAAACACCATAAAAATTCAAGAAGAAATGCTCACCAAAGAAAGGCACACATGGTGGATTAATAGACCTGAGTTTTGCCAAATATTTCTTATAGTGATCTTCACTTAATTCATGAGCTTCTTCTAAAATTTTCTTTTGGCGACTTGGTATTTGCTGTAATAAAAAAATATTTAGGTAGCATACATTTACAAAAGAAATCACAGGTTTTGCCAAAAGATGTCATGCTGAGAGTAAAGCCCAAATGCAATAGTTATCAATTTGAGTTTAATTAAAGAATAATAATACTCCTTCAAAGAGACTGTCTTCATAGACCTTAGAACAAAAGTGTGTTATCTGCATGAAATCTAGTTTATCTTGCCATTCCTCACACAATTATGTTAGCATTTAATTGTACATTTTATTACAAATTAATTGTTGAAAGCTTTTTCTTCTTCTAACTTAGGACCTATGAATGCATTTTAATGAGAATGCCTAATTTAAAAAGAGCATCCAATACAAAATTTAGATAATTCCATCTTTTAAACTCTTATGAAAGGACAGATGAAGCACTTAAATATTAAAGATCATAATTGTTAAAATCCTGACTGTTAGAACAGGGAATGGAAGTTCATTTAAAAACACCTATTCAAACCTACCTCGAATGTGTGGTCTAGTCTGTAAACAGGTGATGAGTTCATAGCGCTGACAACCTCAAGGACACCATTGAAGTTGTTCAGCTCTTGAAAGACTTGCAGAATCTCAATTATTCGACTTACCACAGCTACTCTTTCTTCTAAGTTTTCAGTTTCTACAATACATCTGGGAATCAAAGGCAAAAACTGAATTAAAAATTTGGAGTTTCCCCAACAAAGGATATGATTTAAAGAATTTAGTAAATAAAAGAATGTAGAGTGGGTGTGGCTTATAAAGAATATATATTCAGGCTGATAGGTAAATAGTAGAGGAGTTTGGAAGATAAGGCAAATGAATTTAAAGGTAGTCATGCTGCTCTTCACTGTTCTCCAGACTGATACAGTCAACAGTCAATAATTTTCCTACTATTTGGTACATCCCATCTCAGCATTAGAATTAACCAATGAATCTAACATCTTGTAGAATGTATGCTGGTCTTTGGGATGTGACTGTGTTCTAGGGCAATTTTTCTAGAATTCAAATATTCCGTGCTCCTAGTCTTCATCTAATTGCACATTTTAGTGATTAATGCTTAATTTTTTCCTTTACTATACAGAAATAACCAGCTATATTTTTAGATACAATTCTTTATATAAGCATTGTAATGTTAAAAAATCAATAAAAGTATTTTACGACAATTAATAAAAATTTTTTAATTACTTGAAAAGAAAAAAAGAACAAAAACATTTACATTTACACACCAAGAATCCTTGGAAAAAACAAAAATCCAAGTAAATCACTAAGCAGAAGAGTACTGTGCTCAAAAAGAAAAAATTCCTCAGTGAGCATTTACTCTCTATTTTTAATATTTGAGAGAATTTTTATTTACTTATTACTTATCAGTAAAGAAAAAAACATTTAAAATTTGGTTTTCAATATGTAATATTAAAGTTTATAATCTAAGAAAAAATAGAATATATAAATGGAAAAATATAAATCAATATTAAATATTTAAAAAGATGTAAAACTGCAGACTACATTATTCTCTGATGAAGCTGATGTGGATTAAAAAACCACTGCAAAACTATCAAAATTAATTTGCCTTATTATCAAATTAAACATAACATGCTTATGTGTTTAAAGAATTAGCTAGATATCTTCAAATATATTCTGTCTAACTAGTTAACTGGACCTTTAAAATTAAAAGGTATAATGCAAGTATAATTTACATCCTTTATTTAATTATTTCAGTTGATATTGACTAAATATCAAACTGAGATCATCTGTGGAGCTTTTATAAAAACCAGGTAAGTCTGGACTGATTTATCCATAGATGACTCCAGTTCTAATGCACATCAATGGATAAGAATCACTGTGGCAAATGAACAAGAGCCTCTCACATTGAACGGCAGAAACTGGAACCCTTGTACACCACTGTTGGTGGTGGGAATGCAAAATGATTCAGCTACTATGGAAAACAGAATGGAGGTTCCTCAAAAATTAAAAATGGAACTATTGTAGGATCCAGCAATCTCACTTCTGCGTATTTATCCAAAGGTATTGAAATCAGTATCTCAAAGAGATACTAGCACTCCCATGTTCACTGTGGTGCTACCACAATAGCCAAGATGTGGACTCAACTTAAGCATCTATCTATGGATGAAAGGATAAAGAAAATGTAGTATATACATACAAAGGAATATTATTCAGCATTAAAAAAGGAAATCCTGCAATAAATGACAACACAGATGAATATTGTGAACATTATGCTAAGTGAAATAAGCCAGTCACAGAAAGACAAATATGATTCTACATATATAAGATACCTAAAATAGTTAAACTCATAGAAGCAAAGAATAGAGTGCAGATTGCCAGGGGCTGGGGGGGTGAGGGCAGTGAGGAGTTGCTAACTGGCATATATCAGATTTCAGTTATGCAAGATGAATAAATTCTAGTGATCTGCTGTACAACATTATGCCTATAGATAACAATACTATATTTTAATTGAAAAAATCTATTAAGATCTCATGTTACGGGTTCTTAAAATTAAAAAAAAGGAGCAGGAAATGGCCTTCTCAGTAATCTATTAAAAAATAGGGCAGAAATGAAAAACAGTCTCTATGTCTTATCAGTTATGTTCCCCCTTTATAGACATGTTTTAATTACTATGATAGAAAAGAGCTTAAGTATACTTAAGTATAGTTAAGTACAGTTATTTAACTTGATAATGAAGAAATTAGGAAGCAACATTTAGATGGCAAATTCTAAAGTTTTACTTTTTAGAGACTAAGAGGTAATGTAAATAGAAGGCAGTCCTAACCTTCAGATTATATGGGATGCTTATTTCTCTTTAGGAACTGCTTTGTCTTCATCCACATTCTAGCTAGGTTCCATTCTTATATCAACTGGTCTCTTGTTCTGATAATTCCAGTATGATCTGTAGAAACCTCATATCACCCTTACAAAATATTAGTTAGGTATCATATAGTATTTACTCAGGAAAAACATGGTCAATACCTAAAACTCCAATCTCTGGCCCCAACTATAAAACTGCATTGAGATTCTAGGTTTCTGACATGACAGTGTAAGGAGTCTGTGTATCCATTCCTCAGTGAAAGTGGTGAAAATTACACACATATATGAACATAACAAATATTTAATTTGGAAATGGCCCTAAGAGCAAATGGCAAATGAAATGAAACATATATATTCAGGAAAATTTACAACTTCAGTAAGAGAGACAAGAGTCTCGTATTTGAATCAAAATTGCTCCTTCCTTCCTTCCAGAGAACCTGGGAGAATGGGAGCAGAGAGTTTATTCCTGGCTGCTGCAGCCAAAAACACAGGCCTCCCTATCTACCCAGCTCACAACTGAAGGGCTTTCTTCCCTAGAGGAACAGGACTTCTCATTTCTCATCCTGCCCCCAGATGCCCAGTTACTGAGGCTAAGTCCTGGGCGAGTACAGCTAAGTAGAGACTCCCTACTTTGGCTTAACTCCTTTGTGGAACAGAGGCTTTATCTTGAATGTAGCATATTGAGAATACTAGGAAAATATCCCTTCCCCTGGTTCCTGAGGCAGTGGTTCCATGCCAGGAGAAAATGAGCAAAGTGCGCGCGCATGCGCACACAGACGCACGCACGCACGTGCCCCACCGAGCAATCAGGTCCTAGAGCAGGAATGCCAGCAGAGAGAAATCTGCCATTGTCTTCAGCTCCAGAGGCCAGGTGCAAACAGATGGTTCCCAATCTCCTGTCATTTGGAACGAAGTGTGGAGGAGTTTAAACCCAAGGGCACTCAAGAATAGCAAAGGTTGTGGTGAAGGGCAACTGGAAGATTCATAGATCTAATGAGAATACAGCCTAGCTGACTAGTTTGCAGGGGAGAACAGGGAATAGGAGAGCTGGGAGGGGCCCTCCTGGGGTCAGAGCAAATATCAAAGACCTCAGAAACCAGTCCTTAAAAGGAGTCACAATTTGATTGGATTAGTGTGCAGAGCAATTTATGCCACCAGGAAATAGTTGAAAACAATCGAGCAGTCAGCTGGCAATTAGTAGAATTTAACAGCTGGATGTAGTCAAGAAGGAGTGAAAGAAAGCCCTACATACACCACTGCCTCCTTAGGGTGACCCTAGGCATACCAAAATCTGTACTTCCCAGAAGAGGAACATCTCAGCTGAACAACTCAGTGTGGGGGAGAGGGAGGGAACAGGCATCACTAAAATAATCTAGTTAGTTAATAAACAAATAAGAAATAACAGTAACAAGCCCTGGAGGGTAGGAGAGGCAGTACTCACAAGATGCTACAATGTATTATCTAAAATGTCAAATTTCCAACAAAAAATTATGAGGTATGCAAAGAAAACAAGGGAGTACTGCAGTTCCCCCCTTATCCACACTTTCAGTTTCCGGCAGTGAACCATGGTCTGGAAGATGATCCTCCCCTCCTAACAGAGTCAGGTCAGTAGTGACCTAATGCCATGTCACAATGCCCATGTCATTTATCTCCATTTCATCGTGAAGGCATTTTGTCATCTCACATCATAAGAAGGGTGAGTATAGTACAGTAAGATATTTTAAGAGAAAGACCACATTCACATAACGTTTATTACAGTATATTGTAATTATTCTATTTAATTATTAGTTATTGTTAATTTGCTATTGTGCCTAATTTATAAATTAAACTTTATCATAGGTATGATACCTGGGGGTAACATAAGGAGTCTTGGGAAATATCCCTCACAGGAAAGAGGGGACTACTGCACTGAGAGAAAAAGCAGTGAACAGACTGTGAACAGACCAGATGTCAGATTTAACAAAAAACGATTTCAAATTAGCCATTGTGAATAACTAAAGGAAACCATGATTTAAAAAGTAAAGGAAGGTATAATGACAATGTGCATCAAATAGAGCATATCATGAAAGACACAGAAATTACAAAAGGAACTAAATGGAAACCCTGGAATTGAAAAATACAGTAATTAAAATAAAAAATTTACTGGAGAGGCTCAAAAGATTTGAACTGACAGAAGAAACAATTAGTTAACTTAAAGAAAGAGCAATCATTCAAAACTGAAGGCAAAATACTTTCCCAGATAAACAGTAACTGAGAGAATTTGGTGTTAGTAGATCCCCCCCATACAAGATACCCACTAAGGGAAGTTCTTCAATCTGAAAGCAAGAGACCCCAGACTATAATACAAATCCAAGCAAACAGAGCATTAGTAAAGGTAATTATGTGTTTATAAAAGATACTATAAATGCATTTTTTCTTCTTACGGCTTCTCTTAACTGATTGTAAAAGCAACTGTATAAAATGATGTGTATGCAATGTATCACTGGGCCTATAACACAGAAAAATGTAATTATGTGTAATATATTACCAATAACTGTATAAAGGAGGTGGGTGAGAACAAAGTTGTAATGGGCTAAGCAAATGATAAAACAGTAATTATAACAATGTATTATTAGATTTGCATCATTAATGATATATAATATGTATTATAATAATAACACAAAAGGGGGAAGGGAAATAGGGCTATTATAGGAGTAACATTTCTATATTATCACTGGAATTAAGTTAGTATAAATTTGAAGCTAATTCTGATTAGATGTATATAGTAAATCTTAAAGCAGCCACTGGAAAAAAGCCTCAAAAGTGTAATAAAAAAATCATTAATGAAATTAAAACACCACATCAGGAAACTATGTACTCAGTGCAAAAGAGAAATAGAGAAACAAAAAAAGATGTGAGACATATAACAATAGAATTGCACTGAAATTCTTAACACAGTTGCCTGCTATCAAATGCAAAGATGTCAGTAATACTTACTTCTCAAACCACAGCGTAAGATTAGTGGTGTGCCGGATCATTTTCAGAAGATTAGGAGAATTAATTTCTTTATCTTCTTTTGTCCACACACTCCCAACTAATTCAGATGGCTGTACAGCTCTAAAATCATCAAGACATAATTTTATATGATACTTTTCCCTCTAGGATGCAGCCTTATTATGTAGATGAGATAACTAAAACTAAAATCCCATATAAAGTTTCCTCTTATACTAATGGAAAGGTGTATGGAAACAAGGTGTAACAAAAAGTTATAGTTATGTATTTTTTTCTATAGATTTAAAAAAACATCTTTATGCATGTACCTATGTACTTTTATTATTGCTTTATAGTAGCATTTTGCTTTGGGCAAGGCTGGGATTTCTTCATAACAGCTTTCCTATAATAACTTATAAATATTATTTAACAAGTTAAGGTGACAAAGTAGTTTGGGAGTTTTTAAAAATAATGGTATCTGTTACAATAATCAGTCCAATGAGGGTATAGTAATCACTGCAATTTGTAAATATTTTATTTCCTCTAAAGGAGGGGGGAAAAGTCCTACTACAAAAGCATCCTAGGAAAAAATAAAAGATTCTAATTCTGATTTTGGGGAATTGTGATTATCTTTGGTGAGAGTATAAATTTAGCTCTTTTTCTTTCATTTAGTTATTAAAAAGCAATTTCAAATTTAAATAGTCCCCATATAAACTAGAAAGAGACATTTTTTGCAGTAGTAGTTATATCTATGTAGAAAAACTGAAAAAGGCTGTAACTGGCATGACTTAATGTGCACAATTACAATGGCAACATCCAACTTACTTAGCTTTTATACTGTGCTGGTGGGCAATGGGCTAAACACTATATATTTATTTACTATTTCAAAACTTTTAACAGCCCCAGTAGTAGGTAGTATCATTAGTCCTATTTTATTCTTGGGGAAGCTAAGAGGCAAAGGGATAAAAGTTATACAAAAAGGTTAAAGTCATCCAAGGATACCAAATCAGCAATTGATAAAGCCAGGATCTGAACCTAGCTTTAACAACGGGATGAATTCAGACGAGATAGACACTAAAATCCAGACAGAGCAAGGAGGATCAGGGAGTGAAGGAAGATGAGCCTTGTACACATTAGGCTTAATTACTAGACACTTCATACTATCTCTTTTATGTTTTATAAAATTCTTTAAGGCAGAAACCAGTATTTCATTTTAAAAATTACTCTGAAATGATTTTTCAGCTTGAATGTCAGATTACATACCGATATAGATCTGATTCAAGTAAAGTGAGTTGTCGAGCAATTTCTATTGGGTGTAAGGTGAGCAGGTCAAAAGTCTCTATGTGCCCAGGTCGGCTTATATGCCACTCCACTGTGGGAGGTGAACTCTGAAATGTAATATTATGACCTGGTCCATTGTCTCTTGCAATTTTTTTCCTTTGGATTATTTTAGTGATGGATTCAACCCATTTTTTCATTGCTTTACCTGAAATACATCACATTTTAAGTAACATTTAAATACTTTTTACTCAATATTTTATTTTTTTTTAATAGCTTAAAATCATACAAATGATACCTGAATATATCTTTGCTATAAAAAGTTCAAATGATCGAAAAAAAAAAAAGGCAGTTCCCCTTTACTGCTTTCCTGTTCCCTATCCCAATCTCATTCTTCTTTACATGGGCAGCCATTGTTAATAGTTTAGTATATATTCTACCACATCCTTTCTAAATAAATACAAAGTACAATTGACCCTTGAACAACACGGGTTTGAACTGTGTGGGTCTGCTTATACATGGATTTTTTTCAATAAATACACTGGAAAAAGTTTCTAAGATCTGTGATAATTTGAAAAAGAAACCTTTCCTGTAGCTTACTTTATTGTAAGAATACAATATAATACATAATATGTATAAAATACAACATATGTGTTAATCAACCATTCATGTTAACAGTAAAGCTTCTGGTCAACAACAGGCTGTTAGTAGGTAGGTGTATGCAGAGTCAAAAGGTATACATGGATTTTCAACTACACAGGGTTCAGTGCCCGTAACCCCTGCGTTGTTCAACGGTCAACTGTGATTTATTTGTAGAGATTTTTCACCTCTATTGTTTTGAACTTCAGTTCAAAATATTATTTTATAATCCTCCCAAAAAGGGGTGTATCTTACACAAATGGATTTATAAGGATAGGGCCATACACATTCACTGTTAATCTAATTAACATTGTATCATATAAACCAAACAGTGCCAGAGGACTGATTCCTTCATTTTAATGTGAGTTTTTGATATGGCCGTGTTTTGTACTATCCGAAAGTACTATTATTTAACTCTTTACTTTCTGATTCTCATTTAGAGTGTACAATGGAAATAGAAACAAATTTGTCTAGGATATCCTTAGATCTAGACAATCATAGAATCTTTAAAACTAGAAGGGAAACTTTGGAGATCATCAAGTCTAGCTCCTCGTGGTACTGATGAGGAAACTTAAGTCTAAAGAATCAAAGTGATTTTGCCCAAAGTCATGTATCTAGTGAGTGGCAGTGTTCAGAACAGAAATCTTGTTTCTCAGCTCTCAGTTCAGTATGTTCTGCTGAGTCTCTGATATACACACTATTCACATAACTGTGACCTAGTCAACGTCCATCAATAGTATTATAATGGCACAACAGTTCCTAATTACCCTCTGCTGCATATACTTTCAGATAAGTGTAAAGACAGCATAAATTGAAACTTCTTCTATTCAATTCCATAATAATCAGTAAGTTTATTTACTAAATGAAAATACACTGGGTCAACAGGGTGATTATCAAGCAATTTGTAAGTCTAAAATGTTACTTGATGAAAATATAACTTTTTCAAATGGTATGCTGGGATTATTATAAACATTTCTTAACAGCACTAAGCAGTAATGACATCAGTTGACAGTCACCATACTGGTACTCTTTTATTATATATAAAACTAGGCACTTAAAAAAACATACCTCTTACTGTTCCAATAAATTCCTCCATTCGCTGCAAAAGATCTGCATCTCTTTCAAAATCATAGAAGTGGTGTTCTACCCAATGTCGACATACATTTAATACTCTATGGTATTAACAAAGAAGAATGACTGAGTTACTGGGAACTCAACATAAATGTTTATCATGTTGAATGGTATCAATGAGAACAAAATAATTCTTACCAAATTAAATAATCTTAAAAGTGGTTTACCACTTTCAAAATTCTTTGTTAATTAAGAACTACACAATAATTTCCGATAATTGCTCTTTACTTATTTTTCCTATTACCTTCTCCTTTCTTGGGAAAGATCCTTATTTCAACTCTGAAACAAAAGTTCAATGAAGACGTACTACTTCAGTTACTATTTAATGCTTACCGCAGTTGTACAGGCTGTATATATTCTTTTCTAAACCTTTTTAGTTCTGCACTCAAGGGTTGATCTCCATTCTCTATAGCTATGCGATCAGCTTCTGTTGGCTCAGGTTCTGGAATTTCAAACCTAACATAAAACAGAACAAACTAGTGAAAATACTAATTATATCAAATTATACAAATAGAAAACTGCAAACCTTTTTACTAGTCAGCACAATCAAGGAAGCTCTGTAAAAAATTACTATGGATATATGCATCAATAAAAACAAATGAGGCTTCTATAATGTAAAGGTTAATGATCTTATTTGTTTTTTTAAAAAGAAACAAATACATGTCGACAGAGATAAAACTAAATGGAAACATAATAAAGAAGACATGCAAAGTCTAAAAATAAATCTGATTATAAAGTTATGGGACCAATGCTTATTTTTGGCATGTGTAAGCTCTAAATCAGCTAACATAATACTTTTTAAGGGTAATGCTTGAAAAATTGACTGCTTTTGTTTGGGTGGATAGAATACTTTTCTTGATTATAGCATTTGTTCACTAACAAGCTCCATTTTCCTCAACATGTGGTATATTTGAAAAACTCTGTTTCGAACATCTAAGCCATCAAAATTTTGAATTTCCAGAGTCTAAGTTATACATTTTTATATAGTTCTTTAACTTAATTCTATAAATTTGAAGTTTCACATAATGAGTTTCCATGTAAAAAAGAATGGCTACTTTTGCATTTAAATAATCAAAGCTAATATATCATTATAAAATAAATGGTCATCTAAGAGAGATTTTATTTCTTAAAATACTGCTCATGAACTACAATTTAAAGCCCATCCAGTATATTTCTGAGAAACATGTAAGATCTTAGCTCAATCTCTTAAAAGAATTTAAACATTTTAAATTGACAGACCTTTCTATTATAAGACTCAGTAGTTCTTGAGGTTTACAAAAGGATCTGTATGTTGTAAGAAATGTCCGAACAAAATTGGGATCTAAGAAGAAAAAGGAAAATTATCTTATTAAAATCTTTGATTGAAAATGGCTGAAACTTTCATTACTATTTTCAAAAGATGTCAAATAGTTAAATTTAAAAGTCCCAAAATGTTTTGACTAGACAGAATGCTTTGGACTTTGTAATGAACTATCTTTAGTACTTTCTAAATTAGTAGCAAAACCATTGATATGAGGAGTTTACTTATTTCTTGATCTCTGCAGTTTGACTAGCTGACCTTAAACTTATCACTGGCCACAGGAATGTGAACGGGAAGAAAGGCAAAGGCAGAGCGTGAAAGCAAGCTCCCACCTGCTGCCTGGTCCTCAAAGTATCACCAGTTGGTTTATCTCCGTTGTAAAAAGAAAGGCCACAGCAATAACCTATTACTTTTCCTGACATCTAGACTAGCTTATCTAGGATCAGTTACTTAGAATTCTTTAAATCATGCTGACAGAGCATACAACTAGACATTGGATCTTATCATCTTGCTAAGTTAAATAGTGTTTCTAAATTATTTATTTGCAAGAGGTCCTAATTAAAACTGCTAAAAGACGCTTACAAATACCTGTTAGTTATTAATATTTTAAATGTGAGAGAGTATGTTGAGTTTGGTTCTATTCACGCCTTTTAATTCCTTTTATTTCAAGTAGTCACAATGAGAGTTCAATCCTAAGAGCAGGAGTCTCCAGTTCCTTCCATGGGAGGACCTACTTTTCATTCATATCTCCATGAGGTAAAATAGGAGGCTAACTGAGTGTGATCACTTCCCCAGGCCTGACCTATTCCAGTCTCTCCTTGACAGAATTCTCCCAAGATAAGAGAAAGGCTGCTGTCATCAGCACAAGAAACTGGCTGTCTCTGCTGCATAAAGATGGTGAGAGACATCTTCCCACAATGAAAAAAAACAACACTCACTTCTACAACTCAAATTTCATCAAGGTCCACATTTAGTTCTAAGAGTCTTTAGAAAGAAGGAAGGGAGAGTTTATTAACTTCAGTTTTTTATTAGGAGCGTCCTTTTCCTATTTTACATTATGGATTGGTAAGCTCTAATTTAATGACAAATTCATCGAGAGCAGCAACTACCTTTGTTAAAAGCTACACACTGTGGATCCTTTATAAGAAGTACAATGTTTTTTATTAGCATAGGATTTGGCAAGAATCAGAATTCATTTGTTTGGAAAATTTCTATTTAGGCTGATTCTGATTAAAAACCAAACTAAATTTAGTCTTAAAATAGTTATATTAACTTTTTCCTCAAAAAGATAAAATTTATGAATTTATCATAAAATGGAAATCTGTTTTCAGTATATTTGTATATGTGGTCATCGATATAATGAATTGATGTAAATATCAGACAACCTTGAATTTAAGATTATAATACTTTTTAAGTTAAGTTTACATAATAAAAATACATTGGTTTTAAATGCCCCTCTTCTCCTTTACCTTCTGAGGCTAGAGTGGGTACTGATAAAAGTAATTTAAATACGGAAAAAGACAAGTTTCAAATGATTTCACTCACATGTGCAGTATAAGAACAAAGAAAAAACTGAAGGAACAAAACAGCAGCAGACTCACAGAACCCAAGAATGGACTAACAGTTACCAAAGGGAAAGGGACTGGGGAGGGAAGGTGGGAAGGGACGCATAAGGGGATTAAGGGGCATTATGATTAGCACACATAATGGGGGGGGGCACAGGGAAGGCAGTATAGCAGAGAAGACAGGTAGTGATTCTATAGCATCTTACTATGCTGATGGACAGTGACTGTAATGGGGCATGTGGGGGGGACTTGATAATGGGGGGAATCTAGTAACCACAATGTCGTTCATGTAAGTGTATATTAATGATACCAAAAAATTTTTTTTAATTAAAAAAAAGTAATTTAAATACACACAATCCTTTAGTAATTTCCTCTCTCTGTTGGTATTTTATTGTTTGTCTTCGGTACAGAGTTCCTCAAATGTTAAAGACTAATGTCTCATCCAGAAGAAAAGACTTTAAAACAGAAGGCTGTACAAGATTTTAAAACAGAGATTTATATCGGTTTCATCACAATTCTCCCTTTCAAGAGTCTTCCTCCTGTTCTGCAGATCTATGTGTAAGGTGAGGCTATCCTAAAACATCATGTGCTCAGGAAGCAAAAGCAGTGGCACCTGTAGAGATGCTGAGCTGTCATTACTAGACAGCCTAGACCCTTATACAGAGTGCTCCAAATTTAGGTGACCCTCCCTTTAGTTTATTTCAGTCTAAAAGTCTGAAATCAATATCCAGGCCCATTTATTCTCAAATGCTGCTTAAGTTAGGCTAAAAAGTTGTGGGATATCAAAGGTACTTTAACTTCTAAGTGAATTAAAGAATGTTTAAGAGAGCTGGCTATTTTTAAAAGTGGACTATTTTAAAATGGCCTTTTTATCTCAAACCAAAACTTCTGGACATTTCAGTACTTTAGTACTTCATGACAATGCTGGGAAAGTCATGATGGCCTCTGTACCACAACAGGCAAACAGGGATCACACACATTCCTGATGTCTGTTATGTAACATTCTCAAAGGGCATTCACATAATTTATTCCATATGATTTCTGTGAGGTGAGTGGCAACAGTGATCTTTTCCTTTTCTACATATGAGAAGAGTATAAGACTTATTTAAGGTCATAGAGTGGCAGAGGTGGAACCAGAATCGAGATTGTGTGATCCTGAGTTGGTGCTTTTTTCTACAGTATCACATAACCTCCCCTCCCTGGATCAAAGGATTCTTTAGGGTTTCCACAGCTGTGAGATCTAAATATAAAAAATGAATCCATGAGTTATACAATCACTATAGAAATTTACACAAATGATTAATTCAGAATGTAGCTATCAACTGCTAATCTTGCTTAAAGGCACTAAAATGTCACTGAAAAATGAGCACTCTAATTGTGATTGTTTCTGTAATTCCTGTTAAGCCTTCTTCAGATTTTAGGAAGTAACAGCTGTACCTTCTTGTACACTGTACTCAGGAGTTTCTGAAGCTGGTGGTGAAATAAACACTTCCACAATTATCACTGTTGTACTAAGTTCTAAAGTTACTTAGGTTTCAGTTTCTTTTAGCTTGATGAGAAATAAGAGCAATCTAGCCAAAAAGAAAAAGCTAAAAATAAGCCAAGGAAAATTTGGCAAAAGCTTAAGTATTTTCAAAAAAATACCTTAAGGGCTGCATATATTCCTAGGCTTGTATTAATTTAGACTCCAGTCTAAAGCAGTAGAAAATTGCTAATAACTGAAAAAGTATTGAGAGGACATAACATCTGTATTTGAAATTTTATAGAAAAGGTACATATTCCAGAAGCTATTTTTATTTCTACTCATTTCCCCATTTCAATGATTTTTTGATATTTACCATTATCATACTAACTACCTTTATCTTACTGATATTAAGGACTAAGATTATTTGATTTTTTTATTTTTTATTTTGCTATTATTAATATACAATTACATGAGCAACATTATGGTTACTAGACTCCCCCTATTATCAAGTCCCCCCCACATACCCCATTGCAGTCACTGTCCATCAGTGTAGAAGGATGCTATAGAATCACTACTTGTCTTCTGTGTTATACTGCCTTCCCCGTATCCCCCCACCCCACCCCCACCCCCACTACATTATGTGAGATTATTTGATATTTTTAAAATACCTATCAATAATGACAGGTTATATAATTTGGTAAGAAAACAAAGTACCTACTTGAATTTATCAGGCAATGATAAAGCTAAATATTATACTGCCCCTGTAGATTGTGGGGGGGCAGTTATCTACCTATAAACATTTCAGAGACAGATGGAAGTCAAATGCATAAAAATACAAAAGCCAGCTTGGTTTGGTTTTAAAACATAACCACAAATATTTGTGGAGAAAATGAAAACTATTTTGATATTCTCCTCTATTACTTGCTTGTGGATATACTTCTACAAACCTCTTTCTCAAACATAACGCCTAATTTAGGATTTCAATATGAGCAATGACAAGACTTCCTCTGAGGTTTTTCTTCTTCATTATTTTAGGTAGCACTCTTTTACCTGACTCAAATCCCTGTACTGAGATTTCCACCACGTTCACTAGCTGCTCTGCTTCTCTCTCTACACAAATACCTTCTAACTCTACCATTAAGTCTCTGGTCTCGGCCCAGGTTCTTTCGAACATGAGCTGTAGTTACTGTTTTCTGCTGGCCTTCTAGCTGCCTGTCTCCCTCACTCTGAAACAATTCTTTGAAATCCTAGAAACTCTGAATATACCTATGTAATGCTCAGAATATAGCATACTAGATGTGAGGTGATAAATCCAATCCCTTTTTCTCACATACCTATTCTGACTGTCACTTGATATTTTATTTGGCAAGGTCAATGAAATTTATGAACTATTTATCACATATTTATGTAAAGATGCCCTTCCCCCAGTCACCATAGTGAAACACTGCTAATCAGGATGTCTGTTCATGTGATAATTCTCCCTTTAATACAGCCATTTGAAAAGCTAAAAGAAACAATAAGCTCAACAAAGATTTATAAACAATCACTCGAATTCCTTAAAAAAGGAAACAGACGCTATGCTGACGCACAAACACTTAAAAAAAATGTTTAAAAATAGAACAGCACTGCCCTATAGATCAAAAATTGTTCAAAAGGTTTTTTTTAAAAGGTAAAACATCCAAACTGAGCTTATACAGGACACAAACTCAGAAGAAATCTACTGCAGGTTTTTGAGTATTTTCTTCATGAAGGTATAAAATAGCAGTAAATACTTGAAAGAAAAATAACTGGTTTAAGTTTTTTCAATACTATTTTCTATAACAGAAATTCACCATGCATGGGAATCATCTTTTCCCCATACTTAAATATGAAAAATTTTATTTCCATATGTCAGTTCTGAATTATTATTCTTACTTCAAGGTCACCTCATTTCTCTAAAATAGACTATCAAACCAGACATAACATCACCAAACATTCTTTACCCATGTTGTTTAAGTGTCAGTAATTAATTTGTACTTTCCTATAACTCTGTAACAGAAATGAAACTCCTACTCTGAGCCTTTCTTTAAGCACATTACTTTGTGCTTAAAGTAGGTAAAGTGGGTAAGGTTAGGAAAGTCTCTTCAACACTGGCTACATTCAGAATGATCTCCACCCCTGACCCTCCCAGCATTTGGGATGAATTGCAAAATTCTGATGTATTTAGCAAATTACCGTATGTCTAGAAACACTGGATATGAGATAAGCTACAAATTAGATTCTACATAAGACCCTGCTACAATCTTTTAAGCAACAGTTAAGCACTTTCTAATTTACCTTATTTTTTTCTCCCAGAAAGGTTTCCTTTACAGAACAAATACCACCAAATACGCTAATGATTGGGTTTTGTTAAAAACTAAAATTATGATGACTGAAATATCTAACTATATATATACATACACACTAAAATCTATGCATTAAAATGGAAGTTTATCTATAGTCAGAATTTACTACCTATTTAATAAGAAAAAAAAATTAACTCTTGACTAGACCTTTGTCTCCCCCAAAATGAATAAGCCATTTATAACACTGGCAATTCAAATCAAGCATGTAATTCTGTTTATTTTTATTATTCAATTTACATAATTGATTATTACTTATGTAATTTTCTCATGTATTATAGCCAATGTCTTTTATTATAATTCTATACAATATAGTAAAAATGTGCAAGTTAAATTTTAACTGGTTTTGGTAAAGGCATAATTTGCATTGTATGTTCTCCAACAAAAATACCTATTAACCAACTGAACCAAAAAGGGAAAAAAAAAAAGCAAACAGTCAGTTCTTAAATGGTAACTTGATCAATTCTTATTATAGTGTGGACTCAAGAGTACATTTGAACTGCAGGAAACCTTAAAAAAATAACAGCTTTTATTTTTTACAAGTCCACAGATGGTCTATTAAAAACATATTCTATACTGCCAGTAATATGTTCAGTGACAGATCTTACAGAAGAGACCAAATAAGCTAATAATTAATACTAATCTGTGAGTACTGTAAGCCATAAGTCATGAAAGCTACTTGTGGAGTCCAGTTACACCAGTAATATGTTTATGTTAATTTTCCATCAAGCTTCAAAAGAAGATAGACAAGAAAAACGTCCAAAAACTTTGCTACAACACTTCCAAAACCAACACTGGCATTTTGTTCCTCAAGAAATTAGTGAAAGGAATTTCTTGAAAACTTTTTCCAAAAAAGTAGAATATTCATGTCAATTTAAATTTGAATATATTTAACACTGCAAAGTTCCTAAACCTAGAAATTTAAGTGTTTTATATTAACTAGAATTAAAACCATTAAAAATATTATTCTACTTTAAGTCACTGGTAAACCCCATGGCAAAGTCCTGTCTTGGCTAGCACTGTACACATTAAGGAAAGAAGACCGTCAAGACTCCAGAAAAACTGTCAGCTGTGCTTGTTCAACTTTTAAAATGTCCTCATTCAAAAAATAAAAGGCACAGCTCCCCAAATAATATACAATTGTAGTTCTTCAATTGCTTATTAATAATCGTAAGTTAGTTCTGTGAAAGACAGCAAGTAGTATAAAGAGAATTTTTATCATTAACAATCAAGTTTTACAGAAACAATTACATTAAAAATTTTGGAATTTTAAAATGTTTTCCACCTATTCAACACCGACTTGTGATGGTAAATGCTAACAAGTCTAGCATTTGCCGCTTATATTGCTCTATAGGAAAAAAAATAAGACATTTAAAAATCAGGATAGTGTGGCAAAAAAAGCAATTTGGACTTTTATAATTTAAAAAATTCCTTAAGAAGTAGCACAAAATAACCATTTTGCAACCATAAATTTTGAGTAATTTAATAAAATAATTTTGTAGTTGTATTCTAGATTTTAAAAGAGTAGACATAAGTTGATAAATGCCAACTACATGGTGGGTCATTTTAATTACTGAAAACTGTACCTCTCAAAAACAGTTTTATATGTAAAAAAGATGACAGAATAATCTTTCTTTTTTGTGTAAAGTCTTAGGCAATGTATTTAAAATTTCCTGTGTTTTGATTTATCTATTTTTGGGTCAGTAAAATGAATACAGACTATAGAAGTTTCTAGGTGAAAAATCAAGAGTGAAATTGAAATCACAGTCATCTTTCACTATATTCAATGTGTTACAGCTATTGCCTGCTACTACCAAATGTTACATGCTTAGAGAACCCAAATTGCTCTTAATAAATAGCCTATGGAAAACACTATACATTACTTGGAAAAGGCTAGCAAAAGAACTACCAATTAGAGGCCATGTAAGAATTAAAACTAAAATAAAACACTGGATTATTTATCCCAGAAACATGTGGAGACAATGAAACAGATTACATTTATAACTGGCTTCAGTATCACTGATAAAAATATTCTAATTTGATTTCACTTTTTTGCAAGGACCCAATAGTTTCCAGGCCATACAAGTAGTTCTGACTAGACAGTTAATAAATCAAACAGATTAACATTACTGAAAGCTATTCATCTTTATTATAGTAAAAAAGTTTAATTTAACTGGTGGCAGAATAGTATCCAGATAGAACTGAGAATCCATTTACAGGACTTTAAAAATTGAAGAAAAATTTCCCCAGAAACATCTCCCAGAGATGATATATTTAAGCAAGAAGTACGGGGATGGAGGTTCACTTTCACATTCAGTTATTTAAGAATGGCATTTATGTTATAGAATTACATTTGAGTTTTTAAGTCTTTGTAATAAAAACATTCTTTGAAAATAAGTTTATATTTATATTTACAAAAAAAAAGCTTTCTTTCACAAATAGTATACCATTTATACTTTTCAACAACACTTTAAGGTAGCTGTTGTGATGTTGATTTTTTAAAGTTTTGAGACCTTAAGGAATTGTGATAGTGATGTTGTAAATCCAAATTCCATGCTCTTCCCATTACACCACTCTCCATAGTATTTTACAATTACCAAACTTTCTACTATGTAGGGAAGTTGAAGGTTGAAGAACATCGGATTATCGTTTGTTACTTTATTAGAAGAAATAAAATTACACACAAAAAATGAATCATTATATTTGTTCCTTACCTCTCAAATATATTTTATTCAGCCTATAGCAATCTTCCTAAGTGGTGTGTACATATTTGTCTTTAAAAATTGCCCTGCTAAGGTGAAATTGTTTTCTTAAATAACATTAGTTGTAAAAAGCAAAAAATACTGAAAACTTAGATGACTTCCAGGATTGCTACATTTAGTAAGCTTTAGGAGTGGAAATTAGGAAAAAGCAATGTTGTGTATATTAGGGTGATGAATGTATATTGAATTTTTTACTCATTTTAGAATCTCAGTAATGGAAAGAGAAGAAAAAAAAGAGATAAAGGTGTAAAAAGGTTTTTAGACTCTAATGATGATAATTTATCTCTTCCTTTAGTCTTGTTTCTGTCACTTTCTTACTGGGTAAATTCAGCTAAGTGACTTTCTTTTCTCATTTATAACTTTGGTTTTTAAAGTTAAGGATAATATATGTAAATTTGGTGGGAAAGTATAAAATTTCAAAATATGAAGTGGTATTTTTAGTGAAAGGAAAACAACTCTGATAATGGGGAGGACTTTTGTTGTTAGTTTGTTTCTATTTTAGGCACAATGACCTGTGCAGCAAAGAAAATCAGCTTGAAGCAGGAAAATAAAAGTGACAGGCAACTTCATACTCTTACCTGCATACATATGGTATGTAAGCCTTTCTATAAGTTTAATAACAGTTCCTGCTTTGATAATCGGAATTCCAGCCTTGGGCTGCATGTTTTCTTCAAATATTATATTCTCTTCAGAGTCAGGCTCTGCAAATCTATAAACATCAGCACTAGGGAGCCTCATCTGCTCCTCCTTCTCTTCCTGGAGCATTGTCACATCAAGCATCCTTTCTAGTGTACTCCGGTACTGTAAAGATATCAGTGCTGCCATCCAGTTGTTCTTCTCTTCAGCTGACTTGGCAGAAAATATGACACTATTTTCATCTTTTAAAATTATTTCAAAAGCATGCTTGTACTCACTGGTGTCATCTTTGTCATTAATTTGTACCTTTCTCATAAAAAACTTTTCTTTAAGACGATATTCTGCATTGCTAGCACCGGGAAGTCTTGGCTGCCCATGATTTGATTTACAGCAAATCATTAAGCCATCAAAGAGAAATATGTGTCTCTCATGCTTGGCTCCTACACGTGTAAGCGTTCCTTCCATTATAAACTCATTGCAACACTGTCCAATGTCTTTTCCCTCCCAACCATCAATATTCTTCTGAATCTCGTTCATTTTCTTGATTGCTAGTTGTTTCCCCTTCATTTGCTGACTATAAAAACGACATGCAGATTCACTGGGATAAAGGAAAAAACATTATTAGTACACAGATGGCAAAGAACCTAGAATTCATGTAAATAAAGGACAGTGTAAAAGTATACTTTAAAAAGTTGCACTGAGAAGGTTTTCACCAATTCTCCAAATAAAATAGTGTTACAAAACTGTACAGTTTGGAAAGTAAAGCAACACAGTAGAGACTTTTTAGTGCTCTAAAAAGAACAATGATTATTGACAAAATTCTACCTTATAAATGCAATTACAGAATGATTACTGACTATTTAGACTGACAAATATTAAAAAGTAGTCCAATATAGTGAAAAAAAGGAATTTAAGAGATTTTTAAAATTTAGAAATGATTAAGTGGACAAGATCCAAAGCTAAAAAACATGCACATACTGTAATGAGGAAACTAGAAGCAATCAATATTATCTGAATTAACGCCTCAAGTTATATAATCCCTAAAATAAAGGACACTACTAATTTTACTCTGACAGAACAATGATGCTGACATAAATCTACCCAATACATTTTGTTTTCTTTCTCCTTTAGCTTACCAGTTTGCTCTCAGGAGGTCTCGTCTGGGAGTATGCAAGGAAAATGCACAAATATGAAAGGTTTTCAAACAATAACAAATTCTCCTGGCTTTGATGTCACTTCCTCTGAAAGACCAAGCTTGTCACTAAAACTATTTTCTTCATTGTTTACTTGAAGAGAGAACTAGGATCCCTGAATTTGTACCATAATATTCAGGATGAAAAGGATGATTATAAAAAAAGTGAAAATATTTACCTCAGTCTTCGTTTTGCAAGACTTTTAGAACATATTTTTTCCATACCACTCTGAACATTAAGCAAAGCTGTTATTGCTTGTTTCAAACATTCCTTGTCTTCTTGATCTTCACTCTTTTCTTCTAACTGCTGCAAAGTCAAAATGACAAATCTGAACCAGTAGAACAGTTTTGGACAAAAAAATAATAATCTCTTTTTTTTTAAGCATAAAGATAACAGTGACTGAACTCTTTCTACTACAGTAAAAGTTTTAAATGTAATAAAATACATTATTCTTTTTTAAAAAGTCTTTTTCTTCTTAATGTATTCCTATCAATATGCAACCAAGTTTCCCACATTAAAAAAAAGAGTAGAAGCAGTGTTAAAAGATGTCACACCTTATATCAGGCAGTAATGTGCAGTTTCTCAGATGCATATTACTGAAAAGAAATGAGGGACATAAATTATCTTTTTAACTATCATTGGACGTATTAGCACAGCAATAAGCACACAGATGAGATTTTGTTGAAGTGTGAAATTTGGTCATAGGTTTCTGTTTCCAATATTACTATTGTAAATAATGGGATGATAAGGAAGATAAACATACAGAGAAGGATGCAATATAGCAGAGAGGAACTTGAAGACACAAAACCTAGAATCAAATTTTGACTCTACTTTTGTGTGACCTTGGGACAAATTACTTGACTTTTGAGCCTTACTTTTCCCATGACAAATGAGGCTTATACAAAGCCTGCCTTGCTTACTGTACAAGGTGGTTACTAAAAATCAAAGCACTTTGAAATACTAACATACAATGTAAGTGTAAGTTGTTTTCTTTGTAGTTCCACACCAGAATTAATATTAGTATCATAAAGAAGTCTGCCACTATTCACATGTTAAGATTTTGAGTAAATCTAGGAATATACACACTAGAGAAACTCAAGCACATCTTCTATTAGTGGCAAATATACTATGTATGACAGATAGAAAGTCTGTACTTAACAAGGATTGAGTCATTAACAACTACCAATTATCAGTAGAACAAGGTGACTGTAACTCAAGCAAGCAAATAACTGAGGTGATAATAAGTGACACTGACAATTCAGCAAACTTTCAAACCTGTTTGCCTACCAAAAAGGAAAAATTATATAATGTTTTGTCAACAGAGCTTCCACACAACATTTAAGAACACTTACTCTTACCATAAAGACTTGAGAAATAAAGCCTTAAAAATTTCCAAGTAATTTATAAAGGTTTACTTTTCAATGAGTTTCATTATTGATGAATTCAGTAATTCATCATTTCATTAAATAAAATCATTATTTAAGGATTTTAGTTTCTTGAGAGGTATTCCTTAAAGATCAACAACACACTGCTTTCTGCTTCGACCGATAAAGATTATACACATATACACACATTTGTACTTAACTATGAACAATCAATGTATTTGTTATTCAGTATGCCTCAAACCATATTTATAAAAGTAATTTACTTAAAATACCTTACTGCTTAAATATTCCAGAAGTAATAAATACCATATTGTAATATCTATTTAATGCTCAGCTCTAATTATGCAAATTTCTTGTATTCATTATTAAAAACTCACCATACTTTGCACAGAGGCAAAATCTGTACTTTTTAGAATATTCAGTCTCAGTCGTGGCAAGTAAAACAAAAATCTATTCATGGTAATGTCCAACATAAAAAGTGTTAAAAAAATAAGTTTCCAAAAGATAGACTTTAAAATATATACATTAAAAAAAATTACTCAAACACCTTTTATTCACAGCATTGCTCTTCACTATGCCTGGATTAGAGAAAGCCATTGGCCAAGTGTTCATTAAGAAAGACGGTAGGTTTTTACTTAATATTACTGGTAGGCTGAAGGCTGGACTCTGAGTAATCTCGAAGTACCTTCCATTTCCATCATTCTAAACTACCTCTCATATGGCAGAATTTTGGGAGACAAACGTTACCATTAACATATCAAATTTAGGCTTCAAAGGCAGCAATCTAACACTGGAAGCAGTATTCAATAAGAAAGGGCAAAAAATTCAATATGGTGTAATGTAAGTACCACTAAAGAGTGAACTGTTTCATTGAGTTGTTTCAGAATTTAATCACTCAATATTCAAATCAATATGATACAAGGTAATTTTTAGTCAAAGAGTTGACACTGACAGGTAACAATATTACTGAATATTTCATATTTTACCCTTTGATATTTTTTACATTAATTCGGACAAACATACCTAAAATATGAAACACACAGTGCTAACATATATAAAGAGAATTATGAAAGTACTGAATCCATTTAGACATTTATTTGACTTTCTATTCTAAAATGTTTCAAGTTTCTGGGTTAGTTATCTACCATTTTAATTAGAGCACTTCACATTCAGAATATATGAGTACCTAAAAAATATTGTTAATCTATTTTAAAACTACAAACCCAAAGTCTATTTCAAAACCCATAAAACTTTACTGATGAAATAATTTTAAATGTAATTTTTACCTTCATAGCACTGGTCAAGCATCTAAAATAAATTTGAATGTAATAAATGACCTCTCTTATAAGCATTTTTATTCCTTTTACTTAACATAGCTGACTTAAACAGCACTGATGCAGAAAAATTAAAGCTAACTACTGTCAAAGGGATGGCTTATTGTTGCTACAGAAACAAAGCAGTGGCAATTAGTATGTAAATAAGACTCCACAAAGCAGCTTCCTCTAGTTACCCTAGTGATATTCAATCCATGCTTTCATAGGTACCTATTGAATAGCATTGGGCAAATGCAGTTCATTTAAATAGATTAAGTATCAAGTCCCAAGATGATACTGCTGTATATGAGATTATATTTAAACTTATCCAGAGAATCATATTCTAAAGCACAATGAAAATTCATATGCTCTGTAGAGGTGATAAAATTTATATTTTCAAAGGAAAGGAGCCACTTTTACCAGGGATTACTTTTTTTGGTCCTTCAGAAATAAGTAAAAAGGGCTGTAGTCAGTATGTAATAGATCATGTGTGATCTATTACACGTCCAAACAAAACCCTGAGAGATATATGGGGTTAAATTTAAGGAACTGGGAACTGGGAAAGGATATTCACCATGGTATTAAAGAGAGGAATAAAACTCAATACTCATTTATATATAAAAAATGAAATGTTGCACCAATGCATTTTATGAGTTCAACTAATTCACAAACATATGACTTGCCTTTGTTTAAAAAAAAACTTGAATTCATGTTTTTATTTCTAGAAATTAATTATCTCCAACATGAGATTATATAAAATGAAGAAATTGCCATTTACTTGATGGCGAAGGCAGGCAGGACCAGATACAGGATGCCTGGCTCTCATCTCAGTTCAGTGACTCTTTCAATGTATTACTCAAAGAACTGAAATGACCTTGAAATACCTATTTAGAAACTATTCTAACCAAATAAAAAACATTCCATTCAAATAGGTAAATTGCAATGTATAAGGATGACAAAACATATAACCAAGAAATACACATTATAATTATTTAAGATTTGGGACACAAAAATAAAGAATTATCTTTATTTTAAATATTGTGTACATATAGAAGAGCTCATCACAAAATGTGAGCATACAAGCAGATAGAGATCATGTTCCAGTTTTGGAATGGTTATTTGTATACTATTTGATGAGACATAGAGCAGTTTACAAAATAGAAAATACATGATCAAAGAGTAAATTTAACTTACTAGTCCTCTTAACAAATGTATAGAATACTATTCAAATTATTCCAGAAACTAATTAAACCAGCTGCTCCTGACTCTGCTATTTTGTAACTCAAATATTCCATTAAAGGCTGAGTGTGAGAAAGGCAATGGCACTTAAATAAATTAACTGTTTTTTCATGACTGAAGCACAACTAAAAAGTATGTCTTAAGATGAAATTCTTAACTAAAATGAGACTTAGAGATTGTCTGCAGACTTCAATTACTCATAATACTTGTTAAATCAGGAAGTAAATTTTATAACCAGTTCCTTCCTTTCCCCCACAAGTTATTTTTTTATTTAAAAATGACTTCATAAAAAAAAATGACTTCATATATGCACAGATAATTCTTATAATACACAAAACTTCAACCAGTGAGTGATGTTAATGATATTAACAAAATTTGATCTTCTTTTACTTAAAAGCCTAACCCAGCCTAAACCCTCTTTTTTCCTCAAGACAAGTGAGCAGGTGATCATTACCAAGGTTGTATATATTACATGGAATAAACAGCATAAATTTATAGTATAAATAATAAAATTTTCCATAATTATAATTTAAATAAAACAATATATTTATTAAATTAGCCAATGGTTGAAACGTAAAAATGAAATCTTGAAATATAAACTGTAATATGACTTATAATTCACTATTAGGAAATAAAAGCAAAATCCTCAAAGCTTTCTGAGGAAAGTCACAAATTTTATTGAGAATTAAGTGGTCTTTGTATACTTTTAGAAACTATTTAGAATATTAATAGTAGCTGAGTGAAGAAAAAATTCAAAAGGGCAGATCTACAGAAGAAAAGCCAGTCAAGTCCCAATTAGAATTAATTTAACAAATATTTAATGAACCATCCATTATTTATAAGCAATGAAACTATGGTGAGCAAGCCAAACCTGGTCCTTGCTCTTAGAGCTTAAGAGTGTAAAAGACAAATGAATGACAAAGTACCATGATGCGGAAAATTCAGGGTATTCTGCAAATATACAGCAAGAGCCACTAACAAAGGGAGAGAGGATGGCAGGACGGCTTCCAGAAGAAAATGACTATAAGACCTGAAGGATAAGAATGGATTTAGCCATGGGGAACAAAGGTACAAGTATGTACTAGGCAGAATACATGTGTAATTCAGAGACATATAGGGCAAGAACTGCGAGAAACTGGCTTAAGGATAGAGCCTGGTGGGTGGGGAGAGGTGATAAGTCAAGATGCTGGAGAAGTAAACAGGGACTCAGTTATGACTACAAGCCCTTTCAAGAATTTGGGATGTTAACCTGGGGCAACAGGGAACCATTAAGGGTTTTAAGCTAGTGACTAACATGATCAAATTTGCGTTTTAGAAAGATGGCTTTGGTTTAGTCACCCTTGAAGAGCAGATTGTTGCAGGAAAGGGACACGGGAAAGGCAAAACTAAAGGGAGATTTTTGATAATCCAGATGAGATGATCACAGACCTCAGAGTACTGAAATGAAATGAAAAGAAGATGAATCCAAAAGAAGTCCTTTTCAAGAATGAAAAAGACTTATTAGGGAGTGACCAAGTAGATTTAATGTGGAAAATGAGTGAAGAGTTGAGGACTCCCAGGTTTCTATTCCAAGCAACGAGGTGGATAGTGGGACTACTCTGAAGAAAGTTAATTTAAAGTGCTTACACAATAAACAGGCAGAGTTGTTCAATAGATAGTTGGACAATAAACAAACTACATTTCCCCATTTCCCTTCTTATATTCCTCTCTTTTACAGAATCTCTTTAATTCTGGTAAGATCAGCATCAGTTCCTGATTTTCTTCATGCTGCTAAAATCAACCTTTGGTGTGACAGGTTCATTACCTAATAGCAAAGGGGTCACTATTTTTTCTAGATCAATTCCATAAGTAAACTATGGGACTGAGGTAGAGAGGAGGAGGCTGTGATGAGGTTCAGGTCACACTACCCCCCAAAAACGGCACCTTGGCAGATATTTAAAGTTGAAGGAGTCTGAGAAAATAGAAGAAGGGAGGGAGAAGGTTAGTGACCTTCTGCTTTTGTTTTCTTAAGGTCCTTCAGGTTAAAATATTCAGTATGTCAAGGCTCCTGTGTCATATAAAATTTATATGAAATAAATATGTATGCTCTTCTCTTGTTAATCTGTTATTTGTCAGTTTACTCTGCAGATCCAGCCAAGGACTCTAAGAAAGCCAAGGAAAAAATCCCAACCTCTGGTCCCCACAGGTTCTTGGGAGCTGAATTTTTTCTTTTAAGTTCTTTAATGGAGAACAGTACAGCATGTAAACTGTATCTCAATAAAGCCATTTTTTAAGTAGTAATTAAATATCTGCTCTTCAGCTTTTATATAGTATCAGAGTAGAATATCTTCATTTAAAAAATAGGCTTTTAGTGGCTTTAGCAATCAGAGTGAGGATAAGTTCAATTTCTAGTCTGAAATGTACAGTAGCCAAAGAAATCTTAAGATTTTAAGGCTTTTAGAAAGTAAATGGAAACATTTAAATATTTACAGCAACACTTTATCTATTGAGAATACAAATATTAATTTAAAAACTAATTAAAATGATACTTAAAATTTTATACAAATTTTCAAAATACTTACAGAGAATAAAATAATGAATACTTATGAACTTCACCCATATTTGGCAGTTCTTAAGATTGTTAAATTGGTTTTATCTATGCCCCTTTGCCTTTCTTTGCTGCCACCACAATTGAAAAATAAAAATTAATATAATCATTTAAATATATAATAGAACTAAAACTGTCCATAAAAAAGTTTTTCAGCATGTCTGATCAAAAGAACGATAGATGACACAAGTATTATTTACTATTATCTATTAATAAAATAATTGCCAAGTTGGATATTAGAATATTAGAAATTCTGAAAAAATTTTTAAATAGGAAGACTCTTAATGAAAGAAAAGATCTTAGACTGTTGGAAAAAGAAAAGGAAACTACAACATAACTGAGAGGCCAAAATGCTGGTGAATAATGTTACCAAACAAGCTCTTTCATTTTGACTTAGAATTACTATTTTTACAGTAGAGCCAAGTTTATTATTAGTTTTTTAAAGAAAAGGAGAAAGTAATGTGAATTTCTAGCTAAAGAAAAAAATGGATACTACAATATTTGATAAAGGCATTACATGACAGCAAAAAAAAGGGAAAATGTTTCTAAGTTATTACTGTTGTGTTTTCAGATTGAAATAATCATAGTTAATTGTAAAAAGTTTTAAAAATTCCCTCTGATTGGATTTAATCTGTGTACTTGTTTTCCAGTCCCAATCGTGGCAACCAGGTGAGGGGAAAAGAAAAGATTTAAGAACAAGTAAGAGCTATTTTCAAAGAATAAATGCAATTGATTTTTAAACATGCCCAATATTCAAATCACATTTTGAAGAGGATCCAGCTAGTCCTATCTTTGAATGTATTAAAATATATTTTCTAACATTTGCAGCTCTCTTGCCTACCTGGGGAATCTGAGTTGCAGCCCTTCACTGTTTCCCCTCCTACTGTTGTAGACACCACAGCCATAACAAATACTGAAGAGCTATAAAAATGCAAGAACTTCCAGTAATGGTGATGGAGTGAAGAAGTCTTGAGAACCCTCCTGCAGATAACAATTATACAATTTGGACAAAATATAAAAAATAACTATTTGTAGGCATTGGAAAACATCTAAAAGATAGCATAAGCCTGAAGAGCAGTTACTCTCTTGTAATCTCCAACTGGAAAGCTTACACTTGTGAGGTTAGGGATTTTCCCAAACAGTGGGAAAAATGAAAGAAAAAAAAGCAGCTTTACAGGCTAGAGATGAAAGACAGCAGAGTTTAAGAGGAAACGTAAGGGGGGGAATCTGGAAGTGAATGAACCACGTAAGGGTTGAAACCCCAGATCTGAAAATAAATCCTACCCAAATATCTGGCTGACTGCTAAACTCTGCATTCATGGGAAGATCCAGGGAGCCTACCAAAAAAAGAAGGCAGAGACCAAAGATGAATCTTGAAAGATAGTGTAATGACAGAGTTCTGCTGCTTTATTAAAACTGTGTTTATTCCCCAACAGTACACACACAACTCAGGAAGCAGAAAATGGAAGCTTTACTAGTTTAAGGTACAAGGGTACAGAGCCTGAGGCTGGCGAAGTGGTTGCAAATTAAGGGGGAATCTTCAGGTATAAAAGGAACCACAGAGACTGTGCTCCCAAATCTAAACACAATCTCTGCCCCAACAGTTGTCTGTCTGCCAAATCATACATTTGTAGGGGAGACTCAGACAGTAAAGCTTAAAAAACAGCATATGGAAACCCTAAAAAGCAGACAGAGATAACAGCTGCTGAACAACACAGAAGAGAAGAATTTGCAGTTGAGTCCACGAAAGTTAACAGCCTACCAGAGTGAAAACACAACAATCCCAAACAAAAAACCCAACAATCTTCAATACAACAGAATCCAGAGTTGTTGGCTAGCAGAAAAACCAGGAATATGTGATCCATATTCAGGGGAAAAAAGTCAGTTAATTGAAAACAACTCCAACTGGGCACAGAAACTGGAGCCCAGATGTTAGATTTAGAAAAAACTTCAAAGTGGCTTTTATGATAATGTTCAAAGAATTAAAGAAAAACATGGTCTTATTGAGTGGACAGAGAGGGAGTCTCTAGAAACTACAAAACAAAATCCAAATGAAAATTCTAGAGTAAGTAAACATAATAATAGTTCTATTAACAGACCCATAGAAGTTAACAAAGAGAAAAAAAGATTTATGAAAAATGAAGTCTTACAGATCTACAGGATGACATAGATAAACAATGAATGTAACTAGAGTTCCAGAAAAATGACAGAAAATACATGGTTAATGCAAAAGCAAGTTAAAATCTGAAGGGTGGAGAGGAGTCTGAAAGTTTAAACAGGAAATTAACCCTACTGTTACGATTATCTCATTTATGAAAATAAAATAAAACCTTTTAAAACCATCTCTCTGTTCTTATCAGAGAGAAAATTACCAAAACTATAAATGCCCCTCAAAGCAGTTCAGTTGATTTAAAATTAAAAATTGTAGTAGTATAATAGATATTTATTATAATAGCCCCTAAATTATACTATCCTATGCTGAACATTAGACATTCAACATCTGTGATCAGATACAATACCATTGACTCACTGCTTTAAGCCCAAGGTTTGTGGACAAAATTTCTAAATTTAGAAAGCTAGTTCAAGGAATGGAAGCTATATAGAGCTCTGCTGGATTTATTTTCATGATACTCAGAGAACTACATTTTTCTAAATCTCCTCTTACTGCTGGTATTAAGACATCAGCTCATGGGCAGTATAAAACAATGGTCTAAACCGTATAGCATTAAACCAGATGCAGAACAAGAAAAAAAGTAAGTGCAAGTTATCTAGGGAAGAAGATGTTGGATACAGTTCAGCTCCCAAAATGGGAAAACAGCAAACCAAAGCCATTAACAAAGGCATACAAGGTATTTGTAGTAGGGTCTGCAGGGCATATTTCTTCACAAAGACTTTCGGGCACACTGTGTGAAGGCCTGTAGAATGTGTTTAAAGTGTATGATAGAGCAAAATTTGTATTTGCCTTATCTAATTTTTTTTTTATGCAGCATAAGAAATGGGGGAGAACCACTTTGGGATGGAAAAAAACTACTTTTAACACTTCTCAGTTCTTGATCCTGTTTTCCACTCACTACACTATTCAGTTCAAAGCTTTTATCTGTACTCCTTTCCCACAATTCCTGTACTTAAGTATTTGGGGCTACAATTTGTGTAATATCTGTGATGTTTAAGGGAAAAAGTGAAGGACTAGTCTTTAAAGTCTTTAAGTAATTTTAATAAACAAAAATCTAGGAATATTAGAAAATTTCATGGTATATTTTAACTTAAAGCAAGAGTACAAACAACAATGCAAGCATTCAGATCAAAGTCTTTAGTGTTCTTATTTTCTAAAACAAAGCTTGTGATCAAGATAAACACCACACCGATATAATGAATTAACATCAACTATAATACTTATTATTCTATTGGTCCTTTCTCACCTAAAAACACATGGTTGTTATGATATGTTAAAATTAAACCTGTTATCTCTCAATTATTTTGCTAATCTTGTACTTTTTATTACCAATAAAACCTAAAAAATGTATAGAGGTTTTAATGCTAAATTTTCTATTTTTTCATTAAAGAGAAAGCATACATAACCCCAGCCTCAATTATACATTTAGTCTGATTCAGATAATTAAGTTTGTAATTTTGTATTTCTGAGTTTTTACCTGCCTGTAATCCACCTATATGAAAAATATTGCAGTTATTGGCTTTTCATTAGATTTTTGGGGCCAAAATTAATTTTTGAAATCTAGATCAGGATGAAATAATTGGCCTAAAGAAATATATATACACATATACGTACATACATACATATATATACACACACACACACACACACACACACACATATATAAAAAAATATATATTTAAAACATATCTATCTATCTATATGTATTATAAAGCCAATATACACTGAAGAATCAGAAAAAAAAATGAATAGATTTTTATAGTTTACCAAAAACTGTTTGTATGGGTTGAACTGTGTTCCCCCCTAAAGATATGTTCAAGTCTTAACCCCTGGTACCTATGAATGTGGTCTTATTTGAAAACTGGGTCTTTGCAGATATAATCAAATTGAGATGAGGTCATATGGGATTAGGGTGGGCCCTACATCCATTAACTTGGTATCTTTATAAGAGAAAAGAGAGAGAGAGATCTGGTTGCAGACGTAACAGAGAATTTGAAGATGTGAAGAAAGTGATGAGAAGATGGAGGCAAAGATCAAAGTGATGGCATCTGTATGCCGGCACTGCTGGGATCTCCCACAAGAAGAGGCAGGAATTCCTGAGAGCCTTTAGAGGGAGTATGGTCTTGCTCACACCCTGATTTCAGACTTTTAGTCTGCAAAACTGTGAAAGAATAAATTTCTGTTGTTTTTAAGCTGCTCAATTTGTGGTGCTTTGCTAGGAAACAGCCCTAGTAAACAAATACATTAATGTACATGTAACAATATAGATTTGAACTGATTTTTTTTTTAATCAAGGGAAACTTACTTTTCCTTAAGTTATATGGATCCAGCATACTGGAAAAAGAATAGGCAATTTTCTAGAGAATTCATTGGTTCAAAATCATCCTTGATGATTTTTTTTAGTGTTTGAGTATATTTTAAGGAGATAAAATCATGTCTAATAATCAAAGAAAAGGTTAACATTTTTGTTGAACTGAATGTTGAATTGATTCACTTACCTTCAAAATACTGGTCAACATATTTACTAAGCCCCAAGAAACAACTCTAGATTTGTTTAATAAAACAAACTAAACAACATAGAAAATCACTATATTGGACCAATGTGGTTTTCAAAAAGACACAAAGGAAGTTTTAAAAAATTTTTCATAAAAATTAAATGTAATGTAAAGAAAATCAATCAAAGGTTTCAAAGACTTGATTGTGAATTTTACCTTGCTGGGAAAAAAGTGTGCTTTTTCCATTTTCAGTAGCATTAAAGTCTTGTAACGTTATTTAACTAAACTTTTATTTTCTGAATTTTCAAAGTTTAAGGCATTGTTTCCAAACTAAATGTGATTATATACAACTGTATGGTTAAAATTCTTTTAAAATAAAAGGCATTTATAGGAATTCTAAGGAAAACTAATTTTATTTTTGCTATTCATTTTTTAACAAGCTTTTATTGTCTAAGTGAGAAATACTATCAGACATGAGAATTAAAGATACACAGGGCTCAAATCCATTCTTCATGGACCACACAGTCTAATGACAAGGAAGACAATAAAAATGGGACCAGTTCTATTAAAGAGGTATGAAGTGAGTGAGGGAGCTCATTAAAAGGATCAGCCTAAGGAACAAAGATTAACTTGACAGAGGGAACAATATTTGAACATACTCTTTGACAAGTAGGAATTTCTCAGATGGAATGGGAAGGTAGAAATATAAGAGGAATTCCAGAGAAATGGGGGAAAAAAAGGAAAAGGATATGGAATCTTGAGCAGATTTATGACTAAAGCATGGGTGGGTAAGATCAGATTCTGAGAGATGAGGCTGGAGAGAGGCTAACTGCAGGTACCATGAGGTACAAAGACCATGCAGGAAGCTGCTTTAATAATCCAGGCAAGACATGCTGGAGAGCCTGGACTGAGGGATGCCAAAAGAATGCAGAGAACAGGCTGGATTCTAGAATGATTTCTGGAGTCAAATCATGATCTACTAAGAAGAAAGAAAGAAGAATCAAGGATGGTATTAAGGCTTCTGGTGAAAGGACCTGAACTGATCAACAAGGATATGGAATAAAGGAAAAATTACAGATTTGGGCAGGCAGGGGAAAGAGAAGTGTGAGGGATGAGGGAGTAAAATGTTAAGTTTTAAGATATCTGTAGGACAATAAGAAAAGTCTCTAGTAATGACAATACTCAGTATTTATATTTTTCATTGTATATGAAGTACTGTTACATACATTATCTTGGTTGATAGAACAACCCAGTGAGATAAACATTTCACAGGTAAGAAATCCAGACCTCAAAAGGTGATCTGTCCAAGGCCACTTAGCTAGTAGAATCAGAGAGGAAACATCAGACGCCTATCTAGTTTAGTGAGGTTTCAAAAGACACTCCATAGCATAGATAAATTACAGCTAGTTTCCAATTATCACTGATTTCATTGTGTTTTGCTGCCTCCTACTGCCCCAATTTTATGCAATCACTGTTGAGTCTAGAATCACTAAGTGTATACTGGCACCTGGAGTAACAGCAATACCCAGAGGAAAAAAAAATTTTTACTAGTAGGAATCATGTAGTTGGAAAAAATCTTAGACCCTAAGATTAGAGGGTCTTTCTGTCCATCTGATGGCAGAATCTTCTAAGGCAGTTTCCCAAAATAACCTCCAGAAATGTATTATGTTTCAAAAGCATCTGTTAATTTGGGAAATCCTTGGAAAACAATTAGATTGCTTTACTGCACAATTTGACAAAGCTTTTAATATTTTAAAGTACACTAAAAATTTCTTGGAGAATAATTAAGGATACAGTGTTCTCCGAACATATGTGACCACTGAACATTCTCCCACACAACTTTTTATTTAGAGTATTTCATGGGACTAGCATCCCATAATATACACTTTGAAAACACTACTTAATAAAAATAATTAAGCAACATACAAATACAAATTAAAGCTAAGTACAAACAGTACATTAGTGCTGAGGGAATGCTGAATAAAAAGGAGTGAACACAGTCTGTGGGATTACTTAGCAAAGATTCCTGGTAAATATACTAATTTGCAATGGAACTTATGCAGTAATACAAAAAGGGATACACATGCTTAAATCAGTAGAAATCTTTTACACTGCTGAATGATGCACTTACAAAATAAAAATTCTACTACCATAACTTACAATTTTAAAAAAATTTAATTGCCTGTACTTGGGGGAGTATTAATTAATTTATATTATTGAGATGACTAGGTTTCTTGAACCTTCATCAAAGCTTCTTGTTCTTATTTACAAATTAATAACTGCTTTGAGGTCTCATATGGCCTTTAATCCTTCAGAATTTCATTATAGTCTCAGGTAAAATTCCCATTATTACTGGGGTTATATATAGTTCATTGTTTTTAGTATGATGATAAGCAGTTTTTATAGAGATAGTTTGCAAACCTAAGCTATGAACATTAGGTGATTAATCTTTCCCATTACTTTGGTCTTATCCCGACACTGGGTCCCGTATCTAAGTCCCTGAATTTGCTGAGGTTCCAAAATGGAGACTTAGATGCATAAATCCAAGGTTGGATTTATTCCAAACAACAGACCATGTAAACAAAAAGTAAAGGCATGAGAAAAAAGTATCAGATAATTGCTTTAAAATTCACTATTAAAACTGGAAAATATATGCTACTCTTTTGCAGATTCATTTACACTTTCCATTCTTAACTAGAAAAAGAAAATAGACACAGACTAATGTTCGTGGGTGCTCACACAATAATTCACAAACCAATTGGTAAAAAACTGCATCACACCTAAAATATTTTGTAAGTAGCAGTAAAGAGTTTTCTTACCTTCAGAAGTTCAAAGTAATGGAGACAGTGGTAAACAGGGGCTAAAAGTAGCCTGGGTAAAACATATTGAACAGCTTCTTTGAAACCTTCACCTATTGACTAGAAAACAAAGTGATTTAAATTTTTAAGTTTGCTTTTCAAACATCATATAACTTGAGTTAAGAATTACTGTACCTGCAAATAGAGTGCCGCTCCAGGCTTTGATAGCTGACTGAGGAAACGATCATGAAAGCCAGGCCGTAGAATATCCCGGGCATACGATTCATATGGATCAAATGCCAGTTCCTTAGGAAATAAGGAAGATAAAATATAAATGATCTATTGCCAAGGCAAAATATAAATAACCTACTGCCATAAACAAAGAAAGATTATATTATGGGCACATCTTTGCCAGCACAATTACTTATTTCTTTTAAAGCCTCTTAACAATAATATATGGCTATTAATCATAATTTTACTAGAAAAATCTAATATTCTCAAGCAAGAGAGCAAAACTGTTCTTTCTGATGAGTAAAGGAATCCTAACACCTCTCATCAAAGTACTCTTGTAGAGTATTATCAACAAACATGGTCATAAGAGTGGGTAGATTTTGGTTCTGGAAAATAAAGTTTAGCCTGAACACCAAAGAACACAGTTATCTACAACAAGATAAAGTATATAAACATTTAAAATATTGGTGCCAGACAATTACTTTCTCATGGTTTCTTAGCAGTAGACTTTTACTTTCATGTGCTGTAAGCCAGAGCTAACAGTTCATATCATCAAAAAATGTTACAGTTTTCACAAAACAATTAACAAGTTTAATCCAAATTGTCAAACAATTTTACCATCATCAATTATTAATAAACTAAACAACTTTAATGGTTAGGTCTAAAAGAGTAGAATCTACTGGTTTGATGATTCCTAAGGGAACAGGTATTGGATTTTAGCAGGAGATAGGACCTCTATTCCCTTCTATCCTGTACAATGTTCCACATGAAAAAAAACTTTTGTGAGTATTGTGCATCGGATTCTAGCAAAAGTTCATGACTATGAAGGGTAATTTTACAAAGAGGAAGGGGACATCTAGTGGAGGAATGCAGTAGAAGGAAGTAAGAAAGACTGACAGAACGAATTGTTTTGTGAATTAATTGTCCTTAATGGTGTTTCTCAGATAATTTTTTTAGGAAACACTGAGTAATAGCAATGTGAGATCAGAAATCAAAAGACCTGAGTTGTTTTTTTGTAAATGCAATATAGAATATAAAGTTCCAATTCATCTTGAATTCCTTGAGCTGGTCCCTTGTTCATTTCCCAACTTCAATTCTTTCAACTATATTTCCAACTAAAAATACCTATAATAACAACAACACTGGAAATTGCAGTCCACTGTAGATTATACAGGAATGATGGTAAGGTTTCAACAAAAGCAGTAAAAGAGAATCCTTTAATACTTCCTGTAATGAGGGCCTATGGGTAGTAAGCTCTCTTAAGATATGTGTTTCTATTTATTCCTCAGTTTTTAATCTCATTTTTTGTTAAATTGATATATCTTACATAAAATCTACAACTTGATGAATTTTTACATATGTACACAATTTATCTGTGTAATTACCACCTAAGGAAACAGAAATCTAACACCTCAGAGAAGCTTCTTCATTTTCGATAGTCAACCACTATTTCTAACTTCTGTTCCCAACGATCTGTTTATATGTTTATGAACTTTGTACAAATGAAATTATATAATATTTTGAATCTTATTTCACGCAACATTTATCATTTCTTTTTTATTGCCATATAGTATTTCACTGTGTGAATACATTACAAATTACCCATTATGAATAAACCTGTTATGAACATTCCTGAACACATAGACAGAGACACTCATTTTGCTTGGTATTAGCCCAAGAGTGAAATGCTGGATCATAAGTTTCATTGCATG
>JAVSCE010016010.1:0-313233 GCA_032199065.1 Smutsia gigantea
GGTTGATTTTGGTCTGAACCATATTCCACTGTCTTTTCATGGCTGTATAATTTGGTCACTGATTTAAAAAGAGAAGAAAAGAAAAGAGAGAAAAAAAATAAAAAAATAAAAAAATAAAGAAAGAATGAAAAAAAGAAAAAAAAGAAAGAAAAGAAAAAACAAAAACAAAACAAAAAACAAAACAAAACAAACAAACAAAAATTGCCCACCGGACGTAGATTCTGTGGGAATGCTCTACGTGGCGCTATTGCCCCACTATTCCACAGCTGTGACTGTGCCGCTCCGCAGGGCCCTTTATCGCTCTGGCAGGGGTGGGAACGAATAGGAGGCTGTTGATCTCAGTGAGAAGTGTTAAGTATGGCTACGCTTCCTCAGTCGCCAGCTAAGGTGTCTGAAACTCCCCAGGACTCCCAGCCTGCTGGGCTGAGTGTGCTGGGGCGATCCGGCTCCTCCGCTGGGCTCCTGTCTCTTTAAGACCGCTGAGGAAAGCGCGCACTTTTTTTTTCCTTCCCGGAGCCGGCTGCAAGCACCCTGGCGCGTTCCCCGCTCAGATCCTGCCCCTCTGTCTCTCCAATCTCCGCTGCACTGCGCAATGTGGGTCAGCACTCCCCGCGCAGATCGCCGGGGCTGGCTACTTCGCGGGGTGCACTTCCACTCCCTCCCGGCTCTGAATCCTCTCCTCCGGCCAGTGCGCTGGGGTGGGGGAGGGCTCAGGTCCCGCTGGGTCGCGGCTCCGTATCTTACCCGCCTCTTGGGGTGCCGAGTCCTCTCGGGTGTAGCTGCATGCTGTGCGCTTTCCTGTGTATTCTCGTCTCTCTTTTAGGAATAGATGTATTTGCTGTGTTTTCGTAGATAAATATAGTGTTGGGAGGAGATTTCTACCGCCCTGCTCACACCGCCATCTTCCCGGAAGTCCTAATAAGTGTTTTTAATTGGTCTTCTTACAAGGAAAGCAGATTCTTATTGAACTTATGCAAATAAACATACTGCCATGAAATATAAAAGTAGTCACTGAGTTTTTAAATTCTGGAGGGATCAGGTAGAGAGAAAGATAAATGTTTCAATTCTGCTTACAAAGGTATTGTCATTTACTAAACTGTTGTCAGCTTAAGAGAAGAAAACTTAAAACACTTTATCAGCAACATTTGAACTTTCTTAGTTTACTTAATCCTATGTAATACCTGTTCTGCTGAAATCTAGTTCTTTACTAGTTTAGGAGTAATAAATCAGTGAGTATAAATGACAAAAGACTTACAAATGACAATGGCTAAAGATCTGATGATAGCTTACAGTTGACATAAGGAAATTTGGATATTTCTGCAACACAAAACATTTAGTAACAAAGTTTAGCATCATTCTCTTTGATAGTGCTTTCCAGGTAATTAAGCAGCTAATTATGTATCAGATAAATAAGCCAAATTAGCTAAATACTTTCCCCAATTAGAAAAAAAGTCCTCTGACATGTTCCAGGGGCCCTCTGGAAAATATCAGAGTTAACTAGAGGTAAAAGTACCTTTTTGAATTTGATTTTGGCAAGTTGTCAGAAGAAAGTTTCTTTGGCACTTGCTTAAATAGGATTATAGGTATTTAACTAGAATGACAATAAAAAGGCTTAAATGCAAATACAAGTTACTCAGTTGTTAACAACACTTGGCTTACAGTCCTTTTAATATGAAGATTTCATTTTCTTAAATACTTAGAGAACTCGTTGAGGCTTTAAGCATGAGAAACTGCTTTGATAAAAACAATTAGAAAGTTCTTTGCAATCTCTTAACATTAAGAGCAGATGAATCAGTTTAAGAAAACTTTGTCTTTAACTGAAAACAAAATTCTAATTTTGCTGTGTACTTGATATCAAGACTCATTTGCTTTAATTTTACATAGCACGACCATGTCAATTTTTCCACAAACTTTCTACAACTTTCTTTTTACATTCACTGTTCTCCCTCTTTAAATAAACAGCTGTGCTTTAGAACAGTTACCTTCTTTTACCTTAAATAAAATGAATCTCCATTCTTTATACCTTCTCTTGTTAAAACACACATCTTTTCTAGCAAGCAGAGATGTTTTCTTTATTACTTTAAGTAGTTTATTTAGAATTTAAAGCCATTAGGAACTTTGTCAGTGAACACTGAGAAGTGGGCTATTGTAAACTATTACACTAGCATTCTTTAGATTAACAAATTACGAACACATTTCATAATTTCTGGAACTGTGTGCTTTACAGCACAATCTCTAAGCATAAAATATGTCTACTTAACTTAGCAAAACTTTGTTTTAGTTTACTACAAAAATTTTCAGGCAGTTTGTGTGTACATACACTGTAACACACAATTAAGATGTTCTCTTGCTATTAGTTTACTCAGAACTATGCTAGATTACTCATGAAACTTTTACTAAACATTACACAGAGTTAAGCTTAAGCATTTTTTTCTTGAAAGATTTAACAGATAACATCAATTGAAATGACTTTAGGTAAACAGGCAGCTGATAACCATAAGGACATGTCTGTTTCAGTTCAACTTAAATTAGCATTAATGCTTAATATCTTTTATGAGAATTTTCTGGAAGTTTTAGAATGCCCAATTTTTACAAGCGCTTGTTTTTAAATTAATTCGTATTAATACCATCCGGAGGTAGAAAAACATTTTTTCTTTACACACTTAGACACACAACCATACAGATTGAGACGCAATGACTACAGTTAGCAACACTTTTCATAAAAGAACATATACACAGATAAACTGATACAAAGATTTGAATTACTGATATTCAATTGTAGAGGGCTCTGAGGTCGAGCTTGAAATAAACGACCCTTGTGTGTTTGCATCGGAATTGGCTCCTTGGTGGTCTTTTGGGGACTCGTGACTTGGGCACAACACAATAAACAGATAGAAGGAAGGCGAGAGTGCCTGAGTATTAGTAGCCTAGTTACGAATTGCACTGCGTCAGTCTCCTCCATACCCAGAACATGTCAGGTGACCAGCCCTGCTGCAGTTGTGCAGCAGAGGAGACTGCAGTTATGGAGGAGGAGGATAGTTCATGTCTCAGGGGGTAGCTTTTTGCAGTTACAGCTCTTCTGTTGTTATGCAAATTGATAATTGCATCTGGAGGGCAGATCGTGACGAGATGGATGGTCAGAGGAAAAATTGGAAAGACAAGGGTATATCTACTTTTTAATCTTCAATTCAGTTTTTTTATGTGACCGGTAATATATTTCTACAAACACGCTTTGCAGTTTAGATATATTTTGGGTTGAAAATGAGGACTATGAAATTAGGTTTAAGAGTAAAGGGTTAAAACAGCTATTTCATAATGTGTTCTTACATTTAGTTGTATATGAGGAAATGTCATGCTGTTCTGTTTCAGTGGCATTTGATTTAGTCTTTGCAGTCCTATCGTTGATTAGGTTCTATAATGTTGCACTTTGTAAACAGAATGGTTTTATCATATTTCATTTGTTGGTCACTTTGTGTGATAAATCTAGATAGTCATCTTTGTATTCCATAATGACATATTTTCTGTGATTAAGTATTTTTTTTAAAAGCTGACTTGGTGTAGTTGAAATTCTACCCAAAGGTTTATAGGTAGCAAGATACTGCATTTGCAATAAGCCTATTTTCTTCTTTGGAAATCTGATTAAACTTTAAACTGCTACCAGTCACCTTTAATTAGATTATATTTTTGTCTATCTCGAAATGTTAAAATATATTCACAGTAGTTTTAAATGCACATCTATATCTGAGTCACTAACCTTTGTCCTTGTAATAACCAGTCAGTGATCTTGATCCCCTTTCCTCCCCCTTGAAATCCCAGCAGATCCTTTCAAGGCTCATTGTGTAAGAATTTAAGCCCATAAGTGGTAAATTGTTGATTATAATGAATATTCTAAAAAAATATTTTATTATGTAGATGGTTTAATGTGCCATTTAAAAAAAAGAGCAGGTGGTGTGTATCTGACCACATACAATAAACGGTCATAAAAATTATTAGAGCTGTTTTTAAGTAGTCCAAGTAGAAATGCCACGTCATTTTTTTTTCTGGCCACATTCAAGTTTTATAATTCTTAAAAAATGTTAATTCCTTCTATAGTAGAATTGTTAGCAGGATTAATGATAATGTTTGTAAAAGCAACATATGGAGCTAATTATAGTAATCTTCATGACACCCTTTAAAAATTTTATTCAATAAAGAAATGTGGGGAAAAGGTGGTTTTATGATTGAGTTCACATTGTGACATTGAAAGGATTTTATAGTTAACTTAGTAGAGAACAATACTTTGGATTTTTACCTTTATGGTTTTTTTACATGTGAATTTAAACAAGAGAAGTCTTTTTCTTTCTTCATCTTCTGACAGCATTACAAAGTGAAAGGTCGACTGATACACTAGTTTCTGATAAGTAAAAGTTATAGTAGTGATAACAGTACAATGAAATACAGGCTTTAGAAACAGGTGAGAAGTCACATCAGGGCCTACTCTAACTATTAAGGCTCTGTGTTAATTTAAATCTTAGGCCATTTAATAACATCTTGGGTTCTTTATTTGCTGAACGAATTTAGGGATAATTTGAGACAGAAATTAAGATCCAGTGTAGCTCATATTATACCATAAATTTCTTTGGATTATTTTTAGGCACTAAGTATAAAATCAAATTTAAGTATCTCTGTGGAACCTCACTTTATATGTAAGTGGAATGCCCTGATATTTTTTAGTGCTTGTCTTTGGATTTTGTCTTGATAAGATTAACTTTACCTATTTTTCAGATTCATTGGTGAAGTTATATTTTAGTATTTTCCTTAGCAGCTAATTTTAATGTTTTAGATTACAGATTATGACTTAAATGGAAATCACTGAGAAACTGAAGCTACCTTGGAATGAGTTTCTTCCTTATTTTATGAAAAGTGTGTGGCATTAGAGGAAAGAATCTAATCTGGGCTCCAGATATATTTTAAAAAAATAAGTTAGGTCCAAATTTTTTTCTACCATTTCCCACCTCCCTACCCCTGCTTGCTCCCCTTTAAGTTCCATGGTTGAAATACATCTAGTCATCTAATGATGGTGAAGTATAATGGTATAACAGAAGTTTAAAATGATTCCAATGTTTTAAAAGTTTGGTTGTTGTTTTTTTTGCTAATTGGTATTTAAGACATTTATCTTTCAGGCTGAGACCAATATTAATAATTTGTATTCTTTTACATATTTTTGCACTTGAATGCAGAGTGAGGCATGAATATTGTGAAGAAATTTACTTAGAAATGAAGATGAAGGAAAGAAATCCTAAAACCTATATTATGGGGATGTATGGCACCAGGAAAGAAGGGCAGTAAAAGAAGCAAAATACTGTAGTTCACTGATATTGAGGGAAAGAATTTTCAAGAAAGAACAGGTGGTTAAATACTACAGAGAAACCATTTAATATGAAAATTAAGAGTAGTTGTGGACTCTGTTGAATTTAGGAATATGTGTAACACACTGTCCATTACTGGTGCTCTTATGGTGTTTGGCAGTTAACATGCTACGTTAGTTTCTCTGAGTAGTTTCCATAGGATGGGGACAGAGATATTTGAATTTGTTTACACCTGAAGACAAACTGGCTTTTGACCATTTCTGGAGCATACTCATTTGCAGAGGGTCTTACAGAGTTCCCTGACCTTTCCCATTGTTAAGCCACTTTGAATTTCTTTGAAGGCTTAAGGTTAGTGTATACAGGTGTACGCTCAGACTGACATTTAGGTAGAGAGGAGCAGGGGTTGTGCTGCTTGAAGTAAATGACACACTTAACCCCTGAGAAAGGAACTTTGGTTTAACCAATTGTGAGACCTGTTGATTGAGGAAAGGCCCCTGGCTTTCATTTCGAAACTTAGTAGAAGCCTAGTGTTTAGACATTCAATAGATATTTCTTCAGGATCTTGGTTTAGTAGTGCAATTCTATCTACCTGTCTGTCTATCAGGAAATTTAGAAAGTATTTAAAAGTATAAAACCATCACTTCACAGCGATTTTGGTGTATATTTTTAATAGTGTGTGTGTGTTGAGGAAGCCATATGGTACATTTATTCTATAATCATTTTTCTCCCACTAAATGGGGAAATATCTTTCATATAAAAATATTCTACATCATTTTAATGGCTATAGTATTCTAGGTATCGATCTATTAATCTCATAATAAATATTTGTTATAATATTCTATTATTAATCTCATAGTTAATTACTCAAGTTATTCCTAATGTTTTTGCAAGTATAAACAGTGCTTAAATGAATATATTTAATATAAATCTTTGTTTTTATCTGTGATTATTTCCAAGTTGCTGGGTTATAGTATGTAGGCTTTTGGTTTATGTTGCAAAACTGCCCTCCAGAAAGATTGCACAAAATTTGAGCCATGTAGGGGAGAGTCTGTCCTGAAACTTTGGCAAAAATTTAATAGTGTGTATGCATTTCTGATGATTTTAACTCTTTCTAAGATAGCTATTTTGTTGTTTTATTTAAATTAAATTACTTGATGAGAGCCAGGTTTATATTAAAAAAGAGTACATTTGCAAATGTTTTCTCCTATATATGGTATAAAGTCTTGTATGGATAAGTAGTAGGAGCAACGGTAGAAATATCCTCTCTCTTTTCTTTATTTACCTAAGTCTGGGTATGCCTATTTCGTCACCAGAACTCCTAACTGGTTTTTCCACTTAATCCTGTGGGTCACAGGCAAATTAATCTACCTGAAGGGTGGCTCTATTCATAGCACTTACAGGGTTTTCATTAACTTTTCAAATTAAATTCATAAAGTCTGTACTGGACTAGGCATTCCATGTATAAAAAACCCCATTTCCCGGTACTGTTTCCAGCCACATTGAAAGACTTGTTCCATAAACATGCCAGGTCTTTGCATTTGCTTGTGCTTTTCTGTCTAGAATGCCCTTTTTGTGATTTCATTTCATTCAAGCTGTACTTACCAAAGGACAATCCTCTTTGAGGTTGTCACTGTCCTTCCAGGTGGAGGTAGTAATCCAGGAAGTAATCCAGTATTCCTCAGAACTCCCATCTCTTCATTTTTACTTTGTGCTTCTATTACAGTTTTATATAGATACATGTTCATGGGTATGTAGAGATACTACTCTTTTGCTAGACCATAAATTCCTTGAAGGCAGAAACCGTGGTGGCTCTGTCACTGGGTCTCCTTAATAAAACGAGAGGCTGAGAGCTCTGATGTTCAGCCAGGTTTACTTATTGTCTCGAACCCTGTAAATACATTCTTGGACAATTTTTAAAATGTTGTTACACATGGAAGAAATAAGAAAAGGCATTCCCTTCCTTACCCTTTCATAAAAGGGCAATCAGGCAACTTAAGGTAATTAATCAGGTAATTTATATAAATCTAAGATTTTTAGATTATACCTGTAGTCAAGGCATTTTATTAGTCATTTATTCTGACTTTCTCATTTTATAGGTAAGGAAACCAAGAAAACTAAAGATTAAATTATTATTTCAGGATCACACAGCTAGTGGCATGGGGCCTTTGTTTTTATTTTACAATTTATATTTGTACTTGAACAACTGAAGAATGAAAAGCATAAAAGCTAAAATAACCCATGTTGTGATACTTTATTCATTTATAGTCTTAACTATGGGATCTTACTGAACATGGTATGTATTGCTTTTTACATGGTCTTCACTCTGCATTAAGAGAGTCAGTAATCTATCCCACTAGCCATGAAAGAAGGTGGGGTGGTTAGTTGTATTGTTAAAAGGTTAATCCTAGTGGGAGCTGAAGGCCAAGAGTGTAATTTCTCTTCATCCTTCAGGATTGGATTACACGCTTGAATGTAGGAGAAATATTTAAGCACTGAATAGGTAATTCTTATTCTGGTCTCTAAGTATCCTGTAGGTTCCTTTTTTATTTATTCACTTAATCCCATGTCTTACTCAGATTTAGGCTGAAGTATGTTATTAAGTATAATTTAGCCAGTGCTTCTCTTTGCATCTTTGGAGCACTGTTCTGAGACAAAATTTTCTGTCTCTCTGCTTTGTCAAGGATATTGCTGATCTTTGTTACTGAGTGTATGTATATAAAATATATAACTATACCTATTTAAATTTGCTTCATGTTTTCAGAGTCATCACTTAGGCATTTATGTAACATATTGATACACCAAAATATTATTTTCTCTCCTCAAATACAGTATCACCACTATCTTATATTTTTACTTGAGCTGAAAGCAATTTAAAAGTTAAAAAATTATCAAATATTAATGCTGTCCCTGCAAGTCTATTGTTAAGAGTTGGGCATTGGAATAGATTTAGGGATTTCTATTCCCAGACTCTACAGATTTGCTAAAATTCTTCTTTTCCATAAGAATGTGAGAAATTACAGGTGTTCTTTGTTCTACACACTATTTTGTATTTTTTCCACCTAAAAAAATCTAAAATAATTTAAAGTAGGTTGTTGTAGTCTATTTAGTGTTCTGATGTGAGTACTTTGTTTCATTATCTGTACTATTAGCTATTCAGTGAGTATATTCAGTCTGTACAGTGTATAAAGTTAAAGAAGTACAGATCACCTTTGACTTTGGTTATGTTTGGATAAACCCATTGTAAGTTGAAAATATTCTAAGTCGCAAGTGCATTTAATACACCTACCATGCAGAACATCATAGCTTAGCCTAGCCTACATTAATCGTGCTCAGAACACTTACATTAACTACAGTTGGGGAAATTATCTAACACAAAGCCTATTTTATAATAAAGTGTTGAATATCACATGTAATTTATTGAATACTGCACTGAAAGTGAGAAACAGGTTGTACGGATATGGGATGGTTGTAAGTACATTGGTTGTTTATCCTCCTCGATGCATGGCTGACTGGTCTGGGCTCACTGCTGCTTGCCTAGCGTCAGGAGCGACTATCTGGTTGTGTGGTGGTAGCCTGGGAGAAAGCCAAAATTCAAAGACAATCTTCTATTGAATGAGTATCACTTTTGTACCACTGTAAAGCTGAAAAATCATGAAGTTTAACTACCTAAGTTGGGGACCATCTGTATAAACACACTAGTTTATCCACTAGTGCAGTTCATTCTTTTTTTCTTGTACCCATAATTTGCCTCAAGTTTCCCTTCCCGTCCCAGTTACTAAGTTTTTTGAGTTTCTAGGGTTACAGAACTGTTTTCCATTTGTTTTTTTATTAGTAGAAAACAGGATTTTGAGCCATGATTTCCTAATTCTAAGGTTTGGTGCCTGTTTCTTGTAATGCTTGGATACAAACAAGAAGTAAAATTTAAACCATAGTCAATTATGTGTTGAACTAATGTGCATTCTAATTTTGGGTTTCCAGTTGTATAAGTCTTGATGAATTCTGGTATTTTAAAATAAATAGCATGGTTACCAAAATTTATCAGAAGTATAGGCTTTTTATGGGGAGAGTCTTTATTTTGACATCTTTTACAATTGAAGATAAACTTTGTGAGGGTAGGGAGAATTATTGGCTTGGAATATGTATATATAACAAGCTTAGAAGATATTATTAGCTTTATCTTACAGAAAATGGAATTAGCTTACGAATTTTCCTGCAAAGGGAAAATTATCATGGTTTAGAGAAATTGGAAGTGGGAAGTTAAGAGTTATTTTCTGTTGTACATTTTGTTTTGTAGTAACACTGAAGGTAGAACGTGGAATTAAAGGGAGCCCTGGATAGTACATGAACTATTTAAATAAATTGGTGAATTTAACGTGAGGCATGTGGGTGATTATTGAAGCTCACTGTTCTCTATCTCAGAAATTTGGATTATTCTTAGAAGGCAGCAACCATAAGTATTATTTTGAGGTATTTTCTACTTGAAGATAATTAAAGAAATAAAGGTCACTTAAACTCAAATTTCATAGCAAATAATGGAGGGAAAAAGATTTGATAAAGGCTTTATTTTGAAACATAAAATCAACATTTAAAATAAGTTTCCGTTTATTCTTATCAAATTTAGGTTATAATCACAGCTGTGTGTAAATCTTAGAACAAACAGAGGTTGAATCAGATTTTGGGGCTTTTAGGATGTGTAATTTTTACCGCAAAAATGTTTGGCAACACAAAATGGCATCTTTCACTTCCTGGTTGAATCTCACAGTGGAACATATGTAATGTCCCTTTACAAAAAATGTTCAAGGGCTTATTTAATCTCTCGATGTCAGATATTCTGTTTTGAAGCGCCTATTGGACTGTCCATCTTTTTGAGTAATTCTCCAACATCACTCAAAACATTAACCTTATAAAATCCTGCATTATTAGGAAGATGTGCAATTTTACATTATGGTTGATTTGTGTTGTCTTAACTGGATACACAGTCTCCCACACACAACTGTTCAGTTCTAATTTTTATTATTTTCAAAGAGGGATTATTCAGAGAGCTTCTAAGAAGCCATTTGTAATTTAAATAGAACATGAATAACTCCTATTGTTGAATCTATATTACTGGAATTTATTGGTTTATCTGCTCATGGTGTTAGTAAATTTCTTCTCTTTCTCAGTTTAAATTGAGGTTGAAATACTATTTGACATCTTCAGGTAGGATAAAAAACAAACTTGAGTACCCATACATTCCTTTAGACGCAAAATGTGGTATGTTGGAAAGAGTGAAACCTTCATGGTTGGCCTGGATTTCCATCTGCAACCTTGGACAGTCTATTTACTAATACTTCTAGGCCTTAGTTGCCTCATGTATAAAATGCAATAATAAATATAGAGTTGTGATTACTGATAATGTATACAAAACTATTCAGCACAGTTCCGTGCTCAGAATAGGGGTTGTTATAGAAAAGGCCAGTATAGAATTTATGATGATTGTATGTAAAATGCCTTTTTCTTAAATGTGTGGTGGTTGAACTTGGCCAACACACTATAATGTTGTCACAGTAAGGCAGTAAAGATTTAGTGATGAAAGAGACAAGGATTTGGAATTGTATATCTTTCAGGAACTCGTTACAGGAAGAAGAGAGGGCCAGTGGAGTTACTGGACTGCCAAGTGTTTGGTGGAGATACATACTAGGGTACCCATGAGCCTGAAACTTGCTGATTGAAACCAAGTTAGCAGTGCTTTCAGAGAAAGATGAATTCACCTTTTAAAAAAATCAGAGCTTAGTTGAGCACGCGTTTAATATTTGATTGACCTGCTTGACTTTCTTGAGACGTTTCCTTTATTTAGTGTATTTAGTTCACCAAGCATTTCCTTTTATGAAATCTCCTTTCAGCTTCACCTGACTTCTTAGATGGGCATCATTTTTCTGATTTTACACACCAGGTAACTAGGTTTAGTGATCTAGTCAGGGTCATCCTGATGATAAATCGAAGGACAAAATAGCTCTTCTTACTCTTTGCTGAGAGTTGAGTTCTGCTCTGCACAGATCCTTTTCTGGACCTTCACCTGTCATTTATTACCAAGTGAATGTCTGCTGTGTGGAGGTAAAAGCTTACTGTGTGGTCCTAAATGACCGACTCTGAATTCTAGTGACTTTTACTGGCAATTGGGAAGAATTTGATTTAAGGATTATGATTCCTAATAAGTATATAATAATTTATCAACAGATTATGGTTGTGAAAAATAACAAAATTCAACTTTTCTAATATTTATATATTTGTTTGCTTGTTAATTTCCTATTGAACTGCCTTCCTCATTCTTTGCCTGACTTATTAAGGAGAACTTAGTATTTACTTTTGCTTAAAAGGTAGGTATTTTCTTGTTAGCCATTCCCTGTCCTCCCAGTATTTTTAGGACCAGCTAGTTCAATTTTTTTTTCTCCTTAGACAAAAGATTTTAAAACTGAAACCTGACCACAGGCTATTCAAGGAAGAGCTTCAATAAGAATTTGATTTGAGACAGAATGCAATTGGATGACTTCTGCTTGTAAGGCATGTGCACTATTTTTAGCTATGACAGGTGACAGTTTATGATCACCAAATGTAGACAGCTCTTCTTACTCTGCATTGGGCCAGAAGTTTTTATTTTGAAGAAAAGATTGTAGTGTAGTGAGTTATTTTTAATTAGTTTTATAGGTATGCTGCTGCTCTGTGCACTGCATAAAACAACCAAATAAGGTTTTTTTGCACTGTTGTTTTGAAAACAAAAGTGGGCAAGCATGGCAGGGAGTAAATCACATTTTTCTAAATGACCAGATTTTGTTTAAAATGATCACCATTACTTTAATAACCCATAAGAATTCCCATATTTATAAGAGTAAAGCTGAGGCCACAGTTGGGTACTTTGAATGATTAACACTCTTCTAAAGTGAGTGGCTAAGAAATGGGAAGAAGATACTACTTTATCCATAAGTTAATGTGCCTCTGAAGAAAAAGGTCTCTTGCCTCAAGAACATATACTTACAGCTAAAACTCAAGAAATAATATGGTGAAAAAGTATTTACGATTGAAGCCTTATTTTTAGTTATAAATTCTGCCTTTATGTAAAAGTTCGGAATACTCTAATTATGGGCAGACTGTTGCTAGTGATATCTACAGTGATAAAGGTATTCCAGATTCAAAATAGAAATGAATACTTTCTTTCAAGCAGAATGAAATGGTCTAGGGATAAAAGGGGAGGGATAGATAGATAGCTGTGTGCACTGCGCAAATGTTGGTTTGAGTTGACCTAAGTCTAAAAACCAGAGGTGGACTGCAAGCAAATATAAGAACTAACACCCAGAAACCAAACTGAATTAGAGCAAGAAGAAGATGTCATAGAAGTAGGAATCTAAAAGTGGGAATTGAGAAAAAAAACTGGATAAAAGCCCAAGGAGTGCTTGGGAGTCTAAGTCATAAGAGGGCATGGAGCAAGTTCTTTCTTTATTGCTATCTGACCTAAGCCAATTTGCTGGTTCAATAAATGTCAGCTTCTAGTAAACCTAACAAGAGCTTCGAGAGATTAGAGGTGGGTAGGAACCATGCTTCCTCTCTTACAGCATTGTTGTTATATTACAATAAAAACTAGTCTTAGACCTAATTTTCCACAGATACAAACCTGTATTAGTGAATAGACCAAGTAGAGTAATCATACAAGTGGTTCCTCTGAAGTCAGTGAAATCCATACTCCTGTTCTTGGCACTTGGACAAGCTTCTTTGCATGGAAGATTCACTTGAATATCAATGCAACTGTATTCTGATAAATGATGAGCAAACCTTCTAGCCAGCTGAAGTGAAAGATTTCTGTATTAAGAAAAGAGACTTGGAAATAAACATGTTAGAACTGGAGACTGTGGGTGCTACTTGGAAGGCTGGAAGGCTTCTGGGCTGCCAGAGTCTTATACTCCATTTATGCAAAATGGAGGTACCTGTACAATCTATTTTGAATAATACTCATTTCACTCTAAAAAATATGTCTTATGGTGCAGGTTCAGATAACAGTATGTAGAGGGCTGCACTAGCCTCCTTTGAGGGATGGACTACTGATTAGGGTCCTGCCTGGAGTGTGGACGCTACTCTGATCAGGCTGTTAAATAAAAATCACTGTTCCTGGGAGGTAGATTAATTTACATACATATACATCAAACTACTGTATTTCCTAGCAAATTTTAGACAAAATATCAGGCACCTTTAATAATGTTTAAATGTAATTTTATTTCCCATAGTATTCTTTTTCCTCCTTGGAGTAGAAGTGAGACTGATGTTAAAAATAGTTGCCATGACTCAGAAATGGATGTAATGTAATATGTCTTACTATTAGTCACAGGACAGAAATCCTACGCAAAGGAGTTTAAGCAAAGAGCAGAATTTAGCAGATCATGATCTTGGCAAGAATAGGGTAAGACTCTGGACCCAGGGATTCAAAAGGATACTGAAAGGTCTTCTCATTCTTTCTTTTCTCTCTCCCTCTACTTTGTGTTTCTTCCTCACTGGTCTATTTCTCTGTGTTTTGGCCTCATTGTCTTCTGTTTCTGATAAGACTTTTCATGAGGCATGCAAGCTCCTTTAGCTTCACTTCTGTCTAGTTCCATGACCCCAGGCCTGAGGGGCCCCTTCAGAACCTGATGGGAAAAGAATTGGATTAGCTCAATTTGGGTTACCTGCTTTGCATAATATTCCCTGGATAAATCCCTCTGGCAGGAGGGTGTGGTGCCCTAAATCTGGATCACTGGTCCTGTGCTTTGTGGGTGGGAGAGGAATGATATTAAAAGATGGGGTGGAGCCAAACTGCCCAAAACTATAGTTGTCACAGCCTCCCCACCCTTCCTGTTCTTGTTTCTCTGCTCTTCTTTGGCTTGTGTGTGTTAATTGGATGTTATAAAAACAAGAAAAATTAAAACTTCCTATGTCTTAAGATTTTGTATCACATAAACTTCCATCTACCTCCTATTTTTCAGTAGAAAAGTTCATGTAGAACAGTTGGCATAAGAACTTTCTGGGATATTTTGCCCCCAAGTGATACCATTACTTTTATAAGCAGATTTGGGCTAATATTGATCTGAAAAAAAAAAGTGCCAATATGCCATAGCAGTGAATATCGTAACCAAATGAATTTTCCTTAATTATTGAATTTGGGACTAGGAAAAACAGCCTGTTTGCCTATTTAACTGTGTATAGGTAAGAAGCTCATATATCCTTTAGCTTAATGATGTTCCTGATAAATCTCTGTCTTCTGAACAATAAAATGATTCAACAAATCCCATATGTACTATTTAGCTCTTAAGGAAACCTACGGCCTAGTTGGAACAAATCCCATTTGCTGTGCCCACTGGAGGGTAGAATGGACAGATTGTTGGTAATAGCTCACTCCACAGAGTGTCTGTCAGACATAATGTGCCAGGTGAGTATGGTTCCAGAGCTTATGTTCTTAATCACAGATGGAATTATCACTCAAGAATTATTTTTTTGTAAATTACAGCAGAACTAGAATTTTAGTGGTTTCCTTCCTGAAAGTGTTAGCATTCTTTGTGCAAGCACATCCTCACAAAGAATAGAAAATAGCGCCCTGTCTTGTGTTCTTATAACTGCAGTTGGATTGTGTAATCATTTTATAACTAAAAAACTTTAAGAGAGCAAATGGATACGGCCATGTAATTTGGGATTTTTCCAAAGAAAACTGTATTAATATGATTTCATAAATGACATTGATAATGACTTGATTTATAAGATATGTTATTGGCAATTTTCATACACATATAAAAGCAAGAATGGAATAATAAGCTTAATGTATACATAAGCCAGTGACAATTACTAATATATTATTTAATCCATAAATACTATTGCATCTGTTGCTAAAAGATTAGGATTCTTTGTTTTTTAAGCATTACCACAAACACACACCCGTAACTATAATAATTCCTTTGTATCACCAAATAAATAGAATAAGTAAAATATAAATTTAATCCCATGAATCAGTGCTCTAAACCCAAAACCGATGTTACGATTTAAAATAAAAGTTATGTGTTTGAAGCTTACATAATAGTCACATCTCTTTTGAATCAAAGTATTTTTCATATGGTGAATATTTTTAACTACTGTATTAGCTATGTGAGTGCATTTTTTTAGTACAATTAAAGTAAATTGACATAATATTTCTAGTTGAAATGCTTTGGACACTTTTCTACATGTAAGTATTATTTAAGTCTTGGGTAAAGATAAAATAATATGTCAGTACTCTGTAGATATAATATAGGGGGAAAAAGATTATCCCTGTGAATAAGCTACCTCTCATATTGGTAAACTCTGCTTACTGGATTATTAGGGATTTTTAGCATTATTAGAAACAGAATTATACTCATAATTTTTTAGAAAGTTTTATTGTTGTCTGAGTGCATATCCATATAGAGAATTTGTTTTGTATCATTCTTAAAATGTGTTTTCTTAGGAAAGGATGAAATGGGGAGATATTTAGGAAGGGGTTTCAGTATTCACTAATTCAGTATTCCCAGTGAGTTTATACAACATAACTACTGTGGGTAACTAGAGTCAACTCACACATATCAATACACATTTGTATATGCATGATATTTATAAGACAAATTTTCAAAGAACTAGGCTATGATAAACTACTCAGTACTAAATGTATACAATATGCGATTTAATGTTTTATTGATGGCTCAGATGGTTCATAAGGTACATGAATATTCCAATATTTATGAATTTGCAGAAGTGTTAGTTAATATAAGTGTAATATATTTAAAAGATTATTTTCTCTTTAGCTTCTTGGTGATTTCTTAACATTAGAGAAATAGCTTATATAGTTAGTCCTCTCATTGAATGTACTGTTTCTGTAGACACTTATTAATAAGAGTCATTTTCTTGAACATTTAATCCATAATCCTAAAAGTTTTTATCTTACTTCACCCAGATTGTATATATGAAGCTTTAATGAACACTGCTGTGGACATAGATTCACTAGAAGCAGACTCACATTTAGATGAAATCTGGATCAAAGAAGTGATAAATAATGCAAGGATGAAATTAAAGTGGAACAAATTAAAACAAGATAAAGTCAGAGAAAATAAAGATGCTGTAAGAAGGCAAGACTTAACCATATATGTTCTGGAAAGGCCACATAGTTTTATTCACACTTTTTAATGGAAAGATTTGCCCTAAAATTTCTGCAGTTAAAATTACATGTGAGTTTAGGTTAAACTTTTCTTCCAAGTGCTTAAAGCATCAGAAGTTATGTTCAGGTTATAAAACTTCAAGAGTTATTTTTCTTATTTTGCTGAGTATGTATATTGATGCTGAATTTTAAAATTTTATTCAGTTCTGTGTGTTGTTACAAAGATGCCAACTATAGGTGGGCAGTCATTATATATTCTGTCATATTGTATATATAGAAGAGGAGAATAGTTACATCTAATCAAAGCTGAATGTTGGGTTTTATTGTTAATGGTAGTTCACAGAGATAATTGCAAAACAGGGCACTGGCTATACAGTGTTACTGATATTTAAGAAATGAAACTTGTTTGCTGTTAATTGTAGGCCCCAGGCAGATCCAGCTTTATTAACCCCAAGGTCCCCAGTTGTTACTATAATGGGCCATCTTGATCATGGGAAAATGACATTATTTGACAAACTATGAAAAACTCAAGTGGCAGCACTGGAAGCTGGAGGCATCACTGAGCACATTGGTGCCTTTCTTGGTATGAACACAAATTACCTTACAGTGTGCTTGGGAATCCCACACATTTTCTTAAACCAAGTGTCATAGTATATAATAAATAAAAGCCATTGGTTTGATGAAATCTAGAGCAGTTGGTTAATAAAGGGTATTTTGTACATTCTATGAGAAGAAAGTTATATTTACTGTTTTTATTCTAACCCACTCTTAGTTTGTTTTAATGCTGGATTGTGATAACATTGCTAATAATAGTTAAATAGTAACTACCATTACTGAGCACCTAACATGTGCCCAGCACGGTGCTGAGCACCTTACCTGCTTTATCTTGCTTATTTTCACAGCAACATCATGAGGGAGCTGTTAGTGTTCCTGTTACAGAGAGGAGGCTGAGACTTACTTAGGGGAAGTTACTTGCTCAAGGTACACAGCTAGTAAATGGCAAAGCTGTTGGACTCAATAATATATATTAAATTGCCTTTGTTGTGCAGCTGCTGTTTGCCAGTGTAGGGGTGGCTGCCTATATAATTATCAGTCTAGTCTCTCTCCAAAATAGATAACAGTTGGTATATTTATGAAAATATTTCTAGAAATATGAAGAATTTTAATTTGAAATTATTACACAACAAGTGTCACTGGTATATTATCACTTTTCACTATAAAATGATCTATATTGCTGATTAAGATTAATGGAAGGAATAAAATTATTTTAAAGAATTATTGATTATGTTTGATAATGCCACATACATTTCTTCATACTAAGGAATTACATGTTTGAGTCCTTAGTGTTCTTGGATTTCTCTTTCCACAGGCTCCCTGCCTTCTGGGGAGAAGACGACCTTCCTTGATACTCCAGCACATGCTGCTTTCCCAGCAATGGGAGCCAGAGGTGCTCAGGTCACTGACATCGTCATACTGGTTGTGGCTGCAGATGACGGAGTGGTGAAACAAACTAGAATCTATTCGGTATGCCAGAGATGCCCAAGGTACTGTGTGGCTGACAAGCATAAGGAAGGAAGTTGCTTCTTTTTCTCTCTTTCTTTAAGGGTCTACTACACAGAGTTAACAGTTTTGGGGCTATTTCCATGTAATTCATTTACTCTTCCTGGCAAGCCCAGGAATATTCTACCTGCTTTACAGATAAGGCTCAAAAGCAGTTGCATTGTTTCCTCAGGGATATAATGGACAAAAGAGTAGCAGGCAGGATTCAGCTTGGGACTTGTGACCACAAGTCAGTTCTTCCTCTACTGCTTACTTGACATGGTGTAGAACTTTTATAAAAACGTTTTATCGTGGAAATCTTAAACACATGTTAAATAATAGAATAACGAAACCCTATGTACCCATCACATAAATTTATTAAGAGTTGCAAAGTGGTGCTATTCTAATTCTGTTACTCCTTATTTATTTATTATCTGGAATTGTTCTCTAAAGAGACACTTTCCCCTCCTGCTTTAAGTAATAAGTTCTTCTTTAAAGTATAAAATTGAAGTCAAAGCCATAAAATTGAAACCTTAGGAAAATTACTTGGCTATCTTTTATTTCTCCATTTAACCATAACCTCCTCTCCCCTCAAGACACACACACGCACACATTATACATTCGTTGTTACCCTGTTATGACCCTACACCCACCGAGAAAATTCTGTTTCCTTGAGAAAATGTATGTGATGCAGTGCATGATATTCCCCTAGGTTTGTCAGCAAGAAGAAAAAAAGGTTGAGAATCACTGATCTAGTGCAGTTCTTTAATCTCACAATGTGAAAACTAAGAACCACAGAGTGGCAGTAATTCCCCCCAGTTACAGTTAATTTGCAACATAGCCATTTAGAATTTGGTATTCTAGCTTCCTGTGTTATTCTCTTTCTTTTTTAATCTGTCAGAACTGCCTTTGTGAAATGGCCTACGTTCTTGATTCTAGGGAATATAACAAAAGAAGAGGGCAATAAATTTTCTGGGATCCTATAACAAAGCAGTTGGCTGAGATAGGATAATTCTTTTCTATACCTATCCTCTTAGTCCCTGTTAAGTTCCAGCTCATTGATATGGAGTGTACTTTTTCATAATAGTAGGTTGTGACTGCATAGCTTTTGTATGTCTATTTTTAATTTTTTTCCTTTAATGCCTGAGAAAGTCACAGAGTTGGTGAAACTAACCAGAGAATTATCTCCTAGAATTTTGTATGATTTCTTTAATGAAAGTGTATGTTTCTTAATGACACGTAGAGTATAAGATTATTTGGTTCATTCATTAAGTAAACATTTATTGAGAATCTGTTTAATATGTCAGTCCCTGAGGTAAGTATATGAATAAACAGTTGCTTGTAAATCCTAAGAGAAAGTTCACAACACTGATACTTAGTTTCATCTGAGGATGACATATTGGGTTTTAACAGTGGGTTAATAACTCCTGGAAAGAAGAGGCAAATGATCTTGTGCTATTAGAATTGGTAGACTCTGATCTTGGTTTTTTTTCTGGAGATTATCTCCAGTGTAATTGCTGATCTTGCTTTCAGGTTTAAGGGTAATAAGCCTTTTGTTAAACAATGATATTGTTTTTTTTAATTTTTAAGGTATTATTATTATTGATACATACTCTACTGAAGGTTTCACATGAAAAAACAATGTGATAACTACATTTATCCATACAATCAAGTCCCACCCATACCCCATTGCAGTCACAGTCCATCAGAATAGTAAGATGCCACAGATTCACTATTTGCCTTCTCTGTGCTACACTGTTATCCCCGTGATCCCCCACACCATGTGAACTAAACAAAATACCCCTCAATCCCCATCTTCCTCCCTCCCGATCCGCCCTCCCACACACCTCCCCCTTGGTATCCTCTAGTCCCTTCTTGGAGTCTGTCAGTCCGCTGCTGTTTTGTTCCTTCAGTTTTGCTTCGTTGCTATACTCTACAAATGACAGAAATCATTTGGCACTTGGTTTAATCTGCCTGGCTGATTTCACTGAGCATAATCTCCTCCAGCTCCATCCATGTTGCTGCAAATGGTAGGATTGTTTCTTTCTTCGGGCTGAATAGTATTCCATTGTGTATATGTACCACCTCTTCTTTATCAATTCATCTACTGATGGACACGTAGGTTGCTTCCATATCTTGTCTATTGTAAATAGTGCTGTGATAAACATAGGAGTGCATATGTCTTTTTGAATCTGAGAAGTTGTATTCTTTGGGTAAATTCCAAGGAGTGGGATTCCTGGGTCAAATGGTGTTTCTATTTTTAGTTTTTTGAGGAACCTCCATATTGCTTTCCACACAATGGTTGAGCTAGCTTACATTCCCACCAGCAGTGTAGGAGGGCTCCCCTTTCTCCGCATCCTCACCAGCATTTGTTGTTCTTAGTCTTTTTGATGCTGGCCATCCATACTGGTATGTGGTGATATCTCATTGTGGTTTTAATTTGCATTTCCCTGATTATTACTGATGTGGAACATCTTTTCCTGTGTCTGTTGGCCATCTGCATTTCTTCTTTGGAGAATTGTCTCTTCATATCCTTCACCCATTTTTTAATTGGGTTATTTGCTTTTTAGGTGTTGAGGCCTGTGAGTTCTTTATATATTTTGGATGTTAACCCCTTGTTGGATAAGTCATTTACAAATATATTCTCCCATACTGCAGGATGACTTTTTGTTCTGTTGATGGTATCCTTTTCCATACAGAAGGGTTTTAGTTTGTTGTAGTCCCATTTTTTCATTTTTGTTTTCTTTCCCATACTTGAGGAGATGTGTTCAGGTAGAACTTGGTCATGTTTATATTCAGGAGATTTTTGCCTACACTGTCTTCTAAGAGTTTTATGGTTTCATGACTTACATTCAGGTATTTAATCCATTTTGAGTTTACTTTTGTGTATGGGGTTAAATAATAATCCAGTTTCACTCTCTTGCATGTAGCTGTTCAGTTTGCCAACACCATTTGTTGAAGAGGCTGTCATTTCCCCATTGTATGTCCACAGCTCCTTTATCGTATAATAATTGACCATATATGGTTGTGTTATATCTGGGCTCTATAGTCTGTTCCATTGGTCTGTGGGTCTGTTCTTGTGTCGGTACCAAATTGTCTTGATTACTGTGGCTTGGTAATAGAGTGTGAAATTGCATCATTTTATTCTTCCTTCTCAAGATAGCTTTGGCTATTTGGGGTCTTTTGTGGTTCCATATGAATTTTAGAACTATTTCTCTAGTTCATTGAAGAACGCTGTTGGTATTTTTTTTCTTTGGTATCCTTAATCTACAATTACATGTACAATATTACGGTTATTAAACTACTCCCTTCATCAGGTCCCCCCCACCAACCCTATTACAGTCACTGTCCATCAGCATAGTGAGATGCTATAGAATCACTACTTGTCTTCTCTGAGTTGTACAGTGCTCCCCGCACCCCCCAACATTACGTCTGCTGGTGGTAATGCCCCTTTTTCCCCCTTGTCCCTCCCTTCCTACCCATCCTCCTCAGTTCCTTTCCCTTTGGTAACTGTTAGTCCTATCTTGGGTTCTGTGAGTCTGCTGGGGTTTTGTTTCTTCAGTTTTTTTTCTTTGTTCTTATACTCCACATATGAGTGAAATCATTTGATAATTGTCTTTTTTGGCTTGGCTTATTTCACTGAGCAAAAGGCCCTCTAGCTCCATCCACGTTGTTGCAAATGGTAGGATTTATTTTCTTCTTATGGTTGAATAATATTCCATTGTGTATATGTATCACATCTTCTTTATCCATTCATCTACTGATGGACACTTAGGTTGCTTCCATTTCTTGGCTATTGTAAATAGTGCTGCGACAAACATAGAGGTGCGTCTGTCTTTTTCAAACTGGTCTGCTACAGTCTTAGGGTAAATTCCTAGGAGTGGAATTCCTGGGTCAAATGGTATTTCTATTTTGAGTTTTTAGAGGAACCTCCATACTGCTTTCCACAATGGTTGGACTAATTTGCATTCCCACCAGCAGTGTAGGAGGGTTCCCCTTTCTCCACATCCTTGCCGGCATTTGTTGTTCTTAGTCTTTTGGATGGTGGCCATCCTTACTGGTGTGAGGTGATATCTCATTGTGGTTTTAATCTGCATTTCTCTGATGATTAGCGATGTGGAGCATCTTTTCATGTGCCTGTTGGCCATCTGAAAATCTTCTTTAGAGAAGTGTCTATTCATGTCCTCTGCCCATTCCTTAATTGGATTATTTGCTTTTTGTTTGTTGAGGTGCGTGAGTTCTTTATATGATTTTGGATGTCAACCCCTTATGGGATATGTCATTTATGAATATATTCTCCCATACTGTAGGGTGTCTTTTTGTTCTACTGATGGTGTCCTTTGCTGTACAGAGGCTTTTCAGCTTGATATAGTCCCACTTGTTCATTTTTGCTTTTGTTTCCCTTACTCGGGGAGATATTTTCATAAAGAAATGGCTGATGTTTATGTCCCAGAAATTTTTGCCTATGATTTTTCTAAGAGCTTTATGGTTTCATGACTTACATTCAGGTCTTTGATCCATTCTGAGTTGACTTTTGTGTATGGGGTTAGACAATAATCCAGTTTCATTCTCTTACATGTAGCTTTCCAGTTTTTCCAACACCAGCTGCTGAAGAGGCTGTTATCTCCCCATTGTGTATCCAAGGCTCCTTTATCAAATATTAATTGACTATATATGTTTGGGTTAATGTTTGGATTTTCTATTCTGTTCCACTGCTGTGTGGGTCTGTTTTTGTGCCAGTACCAAATTGTCTTGATTACTGTGGCTTTTTAGTAGAGCTCGAAGTCAGGGCACATCATTACCCCTGTTTTCTTCCTCTTCTCAGGATTGCTTTGGCTATTCGGGGCCTTTTGCGGTTCCATATGAATTTTAGAATTATTTGTTCCAGTTCATTGAAGAAAGCTGTTGGTATTTTGATAGGGATTGCGTTGAATTGTAGATTGCTTTAGGTAGTATAGTCATTTTGACAGTATTTGTTCTTCCTAGCCAAGAGCATTGGATGAATTTCCATTTGCTAGTATCCTCTTCAATTTCTCTTATACTGTTTTGTCGTTTTCAGGGTATAAGTCTTTCACTTCCTTCATTACGTTTATTCCTAGGTATTTTTGCTGTTGGTATTTTGATATGAACTGCGTTGAATCTGTAGCTTGCATTAGGCAGGATGGCCATTTGGCAACATTAATTCTTCCTATCCATGAGCATGGGATGTGTTTCCATTTATTGGTATCTTCTTTAATTTCTCTCATGAGTGTCTTGTAGTTTTCAGAGTATAGGTTTTTCACTTCATTGGTTAGGTTTATTCTTAGGGTTTTTTTAAATAGTGTTTTTATTTATTTTTCCTCACATACACACAAAAAAAAACCAGATGAATGAAAGATCTTGACAGAAGAATACATACACATATACACACAAAGACATACGTATTATTAATCTATACTCATATACATGTGTAAGTAAAACATATAGATTTTTTTAAAATAATTTATTTTAGTATCATTAATGTACAATTACATGTGCAATATTATGGTGATTAAACTACCCCCTGCATCAGGTCCCCCCACACCAACCCCATTACAGTCACTGTCCATCAGCTTAGTGAGATGCTATAGAGTCACTACTTGTCTTCTCTGAGTTGTACAGCCCTCCCTGTGCCCCCCCAACATTACATCTACGAATCATAATGCCACTTTTTCCCCCTTATCCCTCCCTTCCCACCATCTTCCCCAGTCCCTTTCCCTTTGGTAACTATTAGTCCATTCTTGGGTTCTGTGAGTCTGCTGTTCTTTTGTTCCTTCATTTTTTTTTCTTTGTTCTTATACTCCACATATGAGTGAAATCATTTGATACTTGTCTTTTTCGGCTTGGCCTATTTCACTGAGCATAATACTCTCTAGCTCCATCCATGTTGTTGCAAATGGTAGGATTTGTTTTCTTCTTATGGCTGAATAATATTCCATTGTGTATATGTACCACATATTCTTTATCCATTCATCTACTGATGGACACTTAGGTTGCTTCCATTTCTTGGCTATTGTAAATAGTGCTGCAATAAACATAGGGGTGCATCTGTTCTTTTCAAATTGGGCTGCTGCATTCTTAGGGTAAATTCCTAGGAGTGGGATTCCTGGGTCAAATGGTATTTCTGTTTTGAGTTTTTAGAGGAACCTCCATACTGCTTTCCACGATGGTTGAACTAATTTGCATTCCCACCAGCAGTGTAGGAGGGTTCCCTTTTCTCCACATCCTCGCCAACATATGTTGTTGTTTGTGTTTTGGATGATGGCCATCCTCACTGGTGTGAGGTGATATCTCATTGTGGTTTTAATCTGCATTTCTCTGATGATTAGCGATGTGGAGCATCTTTTCATGTGCTTGTTGGCTATCTGAATTTCTTCTTTAGAGAAGTGTCTATTCAGGTCCTCTGCCCATTTCTTAATTGGATTATTTGCTTTTTCTTTGTTGAGGTGCGTGAGTTCTTTATGTATTTTGGATGTCAACCCCTTATTGGAGATGTCATTAATGAATATATTCTCCCATACTGTAGGATGTCTTTTTGTTCTACTGATGGTGTCCTTTGCTGTATAGAAGCAGTTATCAAAAAACTACCCAAGAAGAAAACCCCTGGACCAGATGGATTCACCTCTCAATTCTACCATACATATAGAGAAGAAATAGCACCCATTCTCCTTAAAGATTTCCAAAAAATAGAAGAGGAGGGAATACTTCCAAACTCATTCTATGAAGCCAGCATCACTCTAATACCAAAACCTGGCAAAGACCTCACCAAAAAAGAAAATTACAGACCAATATCCCTGATGAACGTAGATGCAAAAATACTCAACAAAATATTAGCGACCCGAATTCAAAAATACATCAAGAGGATCATACACCATGATCAAGTGGGATTCATCCCAGGGATTGCATTGAATCTGTAGATTACTTTAGGTGGTATAGCCATTTTGACAATATTTATTCTATCTAGCCAAGAGCATGGGATGCATTTCCATTTGTAGTGTCCTCTTTAATTTCTCTTAGGAGTGTCTTGTAGCTTTCAAAGTACAGTCTTTCACTTCCTTCATTAGGTTCATTCCTAGGTATTTTATTCTTTTGGATGCAGTTGTGAATGGAATTGTTTTTCTGATTTCTCTTTCTGTTAGTTCATCATCAGTGTATAGGAGAGCAACAGATTTCTGTGTGTTAATTTTGTATCCTGCAACTTTGCTGAATTCAGATATTAGTTCTAGGAGTTTTGGAGTGGAGTCTTTAGGGTTTTTAATGTACAATATCATGTCATCTACAAACAGTGACAATTTTACTTCTTCTTTACCAATCTGGATGCCTTGTATTTCTTTGTTTTGTCTGATTGCCTTGGCTAGGACCTCCAGTACTATGTTGAATAACAGTGGAGAGAGAGGGCATCCCTGTCTTGTTCCCTATCTTAGGTTAAAAGCTTTCAGCTTCTCGCTGTTAAGTATGATGTTACCTGTGGGTTTGTCATATATAGCCTTTATGATGTTGAGGTACTTGCCCTCTATACCCATTTTGTTGAGAGTTTTAATCAGGAATGGATGCTGAATTTTGTCAAATGCTTTTTCAGCGTCTATGGAGATGACCATGTGGTTTCTGTTCTTCTTTTTGTTGATGTGGTGGATGATGTTGATGGATTTTCGAATGTTGTACCATCCTTGCATCCCTGGGATGAATCCCACTTGATCATGGTGTATGATCCTCTTGATGTATTTTTGAATTCGGTTTGCTAATATTTTGTTGAGTATTTTTGCATCTACGTTCATCAGGGATATTGGTCTGTAATTTTCTTTTTTGGTGAGGTCTTTGCCCGGTTTTGGTATTAGAGTGATGCTGGCTTCATAGAATGAGTTAGGAAGTATTCCCTCCTCTTCTATTTTTTGGAAATCTTTAAGGAGAATGGGTGTTATTTCTTCTCTCTTTGTGTGGTAGAATTGAGAGGTGAATCCATCTGGTCCGGGGGTTTTCTTCTTAGGTAGTTTTTTGATAACCGCTTCAATTTCGTTGCTGGTGATTGGTCTGTTTAGTTTTTCTGTTTCTTGTTTGGTCAGTCTTAGAAGGTTGTATTTTTCTAAGAAGTTGTCCATTTCTTCTAGGTTTTCCAGCTTGTTAGTATATAGATTCTCATAATATTGTCTTATAATTCTTTGTATTTCTGTGAGGTCCGTCGTGATTTTTCCTTTCTCATTTCTTATTCTGTTTTTGTGTGTAGATTCTCTTTTTCTCTTAATGAGTGTGGCTAGGGGTTTATCTATTTTTATTTTTTCGAAGAACCAGATCTTGGTTTCATTGATTTTATTTCTATTGTTTTATTCTTCTCAATTTTATTTATTTCTTCTCTGATCTTTATTATGTCCCTCCTTCTGGTGACTTTGGGCCTCATTTGTTCTTTTTTTTTCCAATTTCAGTAATTGTATCTTTAGACTATTCATTTGGGAATGTTCTTCCTTCTTTAAATAGGCCTGGATTGCAATATACCTTCCTCTTAGAACTGCCTTTGCTGCGTCTCACAGAAGTTGTGGCTTTGTGTTGTTGTTGTCATTAGTCTCAATATATTCTTTGATTTCTGTTTTGATTTGGTCGTTAACCCATTGATTAATTAGGAGAGTGTTGTTAAGTCTCCATGTATTTGTGAGCCTTTTTGATTTCTTTCTAAAATTTATTTCTAGTTTTATACCTTGGTGATCTGAGAAGTTGGTTGGTAGGATTTCAATATTTTTGAAATTACTGAGGTTCTTTTTGTGGCCTAGTATGTGGTCTATTCCGGAAAATGTTTCATGTGCACTTGAGAAGAATGTGTATCCTGTTGCTTTTAGGTGTAGAGTTCTGTAGATGTCTGTGAGGTCAATCTTTTCTAGTGTGTTGTTCAATGCCTCTGTGTCTTTTCTTATTTTCTGTCTTGTTGATCTGTCTTTTGAAGTGAGTGTTGTGTTGTAGTCCTAAAATAAATGCATTGCTTTCTATTTCTTCCTTTAATTCTGTTAGTATTTGTTTCACATATGCCGGTGCTCCTGTGTTGGGTGCATATATATTTGTAATGGTTATATCCTCTTGTTGGATTGACCCCTTTATCATTATGTAATGTCCTTCTTTCTCTATTGCTACTTTCTTCGTTTTGAAGTCTATTTTGTCTGATACAAGTACTGCAACATCTGCTTTTTTCTCTTTGTTGTTTGCATGAAATATATTTTTCCATCCCTTCACTTTTAGTCTGTGTATATCTTGGGTTTGAGGTGAGTTTATTGTAGGCAGCATGTAGATGGATCATGGTTTTTTATCCATTCTGTTACTCTGTGTCTTTTGATTGGTGCATTCAGTCCATTTACATTTAGGGTGATTATCGATAGATATGTACTTATTGCCATTGCTGGCTTTAGATTCGTGGTTACCAAAGGTTCAAGGGTTGCTTCTTTACTATCTAACAATCTAACTTAACTTTCTTGTTAAGTTATTGTAAACACCTTCTGATGTTTCTTTATTTCTCTCCCTTCTTATTCTTCCCCCTCCATTCTTTATATACTAGGTGTTTTATTCTTTGCCTTTAGTTAGTATTTGGATGGTGTGCTTTCTTTGCTATGATTTTATTTTCTCTGATGACATCTTTTTAGCCTTAGGAGTGCTTCCCTCTAGAGCAGTTCCTTTAAGATGTCCTGTAGAGGTGGTTTATGGCATGCAAATTCTCTCAGCTTTTGCTTGTCTGGAAATTGTTTAGTCCCTCTGTCTTATTTAAATGATAATCATGCTGGATGCAATATTCTTGGTTCGAGGCCCTTCTGTTTCATTACGTTAAATATATCATGCCATTCTCTTCTGGCCTGTAGGGTTTCTGTTGAGAAGTCTGATGATAGTCTGATGGGTTTTCCTTTGTAGGTAATCTTTTTTCTCTCCCTAGCTGCCTTTAGTGCTCTGTCCTTATCTTTGATCTTTGCCATTTTAATTATTATGTGTCTTGGTGTTGTCTTCCTTGGGTCCCTTGTGTTGGGAGATATGTGGGCTTCCGTGAACTGCGAGACTATTTCCTTACCCAGCACGTTGAAGTTTTCAGCAATCACCTCCTCAAAGACACTTTCTATCCCTTTTTCTGTCTCTTCTTCCTCTGCTACTCCTATAATGCGAATATTGTTCCTTTTGGATTGGTCACACAGTTCCCTTAATATTCTTTCATTCCTAGAGGTCCTTTTTTCTCTCTCTGCCTCAGCTACTCTCTATTCCTGTTCTCTGATTTCTACTGCATTAAGAGTCTCTTGGATCTCATCCAGTCTGCTGTTAAGCCCGTTGATGGCTTGTCTCATTTCTGCATTGTCTTTCCTGACTTCCCTCACTTCCTCACTCAGCTTTAGATATTTCTCTGTAGATCCATCAGCATGGTTATGACTTTTATTCTGAATTCTTTTTCAAGAAGACTGTGCATTTCCATCCCTTCAGGCTCCCTCTCTGGGGTTGTCTAGTTGATCTTATTCTGGACCATATTCCTCTGTCTTTTCATGGCTATAGAAGTGGTTGCTGGTAGTTGCCACATATGTCAGCTGAGCTCTTTAAGACTTTAAAAAAAAATAGGAAGAGAAAAAAAAGAAAGAAGAGAAAGAAAAGAGGAAAAAAAGAAAAGAACGGGGGTGGGGGGAAAGCCCACCTGGAGTAGATTCTGTATGGATGCTGTAGGTGGCGCTGTTGCTCCACTCTTCCACAGCTGCGGCCGTGCCTTTCTGCTGGGCCGTTTGCAGCTCTGGCCGGGGCAGAAACGAATGGGAGGCTATTGTTCCCCGTGCAAAGTTTCAGTGCGGCTACTTTTTCACAGTCACCAGGCAAGGCGTCTGAAATTCCTCAGGACTCCCAGCCTCCTGGGCTGTGTGTGCTGGTACGATTGTATTCCTCCATTGGGCCCCTGACTCTTTAAGACCGCCAAAAAAAACGCACGCTTTTCTTTTGTCCCGGGGCACTGGCTGCAAGGACCCGGACGCGTTCCCAGCTCAAGACCTGCACCTTCTGCCTCTCCAATCTCCGCTACACCACGCGATGTGTGTCAGCGCTCCCGGTGCAGATCACCAGGGCTGGTTATTTCACAGGGTGTACTTCTACTCCCTCCTGGCTCTGAATGCTCTCCTCCCGCAGGTGCACAGGAGTGGGGGAGTGCTCGGGTCCCGCCAGGACACGGCTCTGTATCTTACCCGCCTTGCGGGGTGCCGATTCCTCTCAGGTGCAGATGCAGGCTGGGTGCTGTTCTGTATATTCTGGTCTCTCTTTTAGGAATAGTTGTATTTGCTGTATTTTCACAGATATATATGGGTTTGGGAGGAGATTTCTGCTACCCTTCTCACGCCGCCATCTTGCAGAACTCATTATTCTTAGGTATTTATTCTTTTTGATGCAACTGTGAATGGAATTGTTTGCCTGATTTCTCTTTCTGCTAGTTCATCGTTAGTGTATAAGAGTGCAACAGATTTCTTTGTATTAATTTTGTATCCTGCAAGTTTGCTGAATTCAGATATTAGATCTAGTAGATTTGGAGTGGATTCTTTAGGGTTTTTTATGTACAATATCATGTCATCTGCAAACAGGGACAGTTTGACTTCTTCCTTGCCAATCTGGATGCCTTTTATTTCTTTGTGTTGTCTGATTCCAGTGGCTAGGTCCTCTAGTACTATGTTGAATAAAAGCGGGGAGAGTGGGCATCCTTGTCTTGCTCCCAATCTTAGAGGAAAAGCCTTCAGCTTCTTAAAGTATGATGTTTGCTGTGGGTTTGTCATATATGGCCTTTATTGTGTTGAGGTACTTGCTCTTTATACCAATTTTGTTGAAAATTTTTATCATGAAGGGATGTTGAATTTTGTCAAATGCCTTTTCAACATCTATGGAAATGATTGTATGGTTTTTGTCCTTCTTTTTGTTGATGTGGTGGATGATGTTGATGGATTTTCGAATGTTGTACCAACCTTGCATCCCTGGAATAAATCCTACTTGATCATGATGGATGATCTTTTTGATGTATTTTTTAATTCGGTTTGCTAATATTTTGTTTAAGTATTTTTGCATCTGTGTTCGTTAGGGATATTGGTCTGTAATTTTCTTTTTTGTGGTGTCTTTGCCTGGTTTTAGTATTAGAGTGATGTTGGCCTCATAGAATGAGTTTGGGAGTATTCCTTCCTACTTTTTGGAACTCTTAAAGGAGGATGTGTATTAGGTCTTCATTAAAGGTTTGATAAATTTCAGCAGTGAAACCATCTGGGTCAGGAAATTTTTTCTTAGGTAGTTTTTTTATTACCAGTTCAATTTCATTGCTGGTAATTGGTCTGTTCATATTTTCTGTTTCTTCCTGGGTCAGACTTGGAAGGTTGTATTTTTCTAGAAAGTTGTCCATTTCTTCTAGGTTATCCATTTTTTTAGCATATAATGTTTTATAGTATTCTCTCATAATTCTTTGTATTTCTCATAAGTCTTACATGCCCAGCCATTTATCACAACCTAGTAATTATACTTGTTAAAATTGTGAAGCTTCAATTTTTCATTGTGCAAACCAAGTATTGTCATTAGTGTCTGTAGTGATTTTTCCTTTCTCATTTCTGAATGTTTATATGTGTAGACTCTCTTTTTTTCTTGGTAAGTCTGGCTAGGGGTTTATCTATTTTGTTTATTTTCTTGAAGAACCAGCTCTTGCTTTCATTGATCCTTACTATTGTTTTTTTCTTTTCGATTTTATTTATTTATGCTGTAATCTTTATTTCCCTCCCTCTCCTGACTTTGTTCTTCTTTTTCTAGTTTCGTTAAGTGTGAGATTAGACTGTTCATATGGGATTGTTCTTCTTCCCTGAGGTAGGCCTGTATTGAAATATACTTTTCTCTTAGCACAGCCTTTGCTGCAACTCACAGATTTTGTGGTGTTGAAATCACGTTTGCTCCAGTCAGGGAATACCAACACGTTGAAAGACAGCTTTGGTTATTTAAAACCCTTCTACATTCACTTGCAACTTGAGGAACATTCGTGCTTTAGTGGACTAGATTTTTACACAGAGTAGGAAAAAGAAAAAAAAAAACAAAAACAAGTTTGGAGCTCAAGTTCCTCCTTTGCTATTTGCTGCAGTTAGTTTTACAATTCCCGTTTTGCTGGGGAAAGCATGTTTAACAGATCAAATCAAACTGTCCGAAAAAGGATGTCTGCATCTCTCATGTTTAAAAGAGAAGGGTTTCATTCCCTTTCCTTCACACATCAAAGAGGGCACTTGGGGAGGAAATAAACCATAATTAGGTATGAGCGAGTAGGCAGACAGACCCCTTCCTCTGCCTTCCCCATCCCTGCCCCCTAAGCCCTGACAGCCATCCTGGGCGCTAGCTAGGGGCCAGCCACCACAGCAGCTGCAGCGCCCGGGCCCACCACCAAGATCTGGGCGGCTGCGGAGCCGGCCCAGAAGCACGCTCACTCGGGAGCGTGCTCATGCAGCGGTTTTATTCTGTCACAGTCAAGAGGCTTCGGCGGGGGAGGGGCGGAGAGTCCACGGAGGGAGCAGCGCGCTGTCTTTGACCGTGGGCTCACTGCACTGGTTGGGCGGCGAGGAGCGAGGTGTTTATACGGCACTGAGTTTCTGAGACTTACTCCAGTGCTTCCAGAGAGGGAGGAGTGGAAGGCTGGAGCACGGCGGTGGCTTTGTGCCAGGGCTTAACAGAGGCACACTGAAAAGGCCGGTGGGTCTCAGGGAGCTAGGCGGTTAGGAACACACGTTCAAGCCCCCCCACCTTCCCTCTGGGGAGGGGAAGGGGGCTGAAGGTGGAGCTCAAGGACCACAGAGGGATGGTGTCTGCTCGGTCCTAGGGGGCGAGCCCTGCCTGTCGTAGGTGAGGGGCTGCATGCAGGGGAGCCTCTGTGGGTCGAAGCGGGTCCTTGCCCACTGGTGGGGGGAACGTGTTGAGCAGAAAGCGAAGGTTGAGCCTAGTGGCCTCTTCACATTCTTAACGTGGTATCTAACATTTCATTTAGCCCCCATTGAGATTAATTCATTGGGGGCAATTTCGCAGGTTTGGCTCGTTCAAGAGCTGGGCAACCTTGACAGGCTTTTTGTTTTCCTGCACTAGCTGACTCTCCTGGCTGCTGTCGAAGCCACTTCTCGGGATTTTGGCTCGTTTCCGCCTGGGGTGTAAAATGGAGAATCAGCTTTTTACTCCCCTTATGGAGCAGTTCATGACCAGCCCCTTGGTCACTTGGGTAAGTGGGGTGTTATTTATCGCATTATTTTGCTGCATTATTTGTGGCTGCAGAGATGGAGGTGGGCGTTCATATCGTGATGATCGTTCTGTTCCAGGTTAAAACGTTTGGACCTCTGGCTGCAGGAAGCGGCACCAATCTGGATGAATATGTGGCTTTGGTGGATGGGGTATTCTTGAACCAGGTCATGCTCCAAATGTAAGTGTTCTTTTCTTTTCTAGATAACTTGTTTTATTGAAAAATTGCATACTGTAAACGTAGAATTTATGTTTTTTAAGTTCCTGATTTGGTTCGTTGGTCATAAAAATTCAAGTGGCTCAAGAATTGGACCTTGAAAGGAGCAACAGTCTTACATGCTCAGCCATTTATCACAACCTAGTAATTATACTTGTTAAAATTGTGAAGTTTCAATTTTTCATTGTGCAAACCAAGTATTGTCATTTATTGTCTTCAGTGCTGAAATCCAAACCACACTGTATCCACTTTGATTATTGGTAAAATGAGAGACAGAATGAGAATAGTTTCCTAAGGGATAAAAAATCCTGTACTGTGAAGTTATGTGTATTTGATGCAGAAACGTTTCTCATTAACCTCTGTGTCTAAAAATAAATGGCTCAAATTTTGAAACTGGTGAAGTAATAACACATTTTAGGAGAGAGAATTTCAAACAGTTCTGATTGGTGAGGACTGTTGCTGCAGCAAGTTATTTAAATGTGTAAAATAACCAAACTCTGATTAGATGACTTATCATGTGATTTATTAGATTAATATTTGTGGCATTGTTTTAAGGAATTCTTAGAGCTAGTTTTGAAATTCAGGTTACTGAAATCTTGATGACAACTAGATAATGATTTAGTAGGAAAATCTTGGTCTTTTATGTTTATGATATTTGGTTCATATTAAGTAGGAACGTGTTTTTGAGATGATAATTGAATATTGAAATCATACTGGTAGCAGGACCAGTGAAATAAAACTCCATTTTATCATTATAGGTAGTGTAGCATACATGCATTCTAAATACATCACTGTAGGTTATCAAGCTGAATATTACAGTTGTGTTCAAAATAACATGTATTCAACTTTATTTCTTTTGAATAGTACTGATAACAAGAGTAGCTTGCAGCTTTCAATTTCAAGATATTCTTATCTTTTATATATGTGGGGATTTAATGCATTATTAATACTTAATTGTTACTAGAGAGTAAGTCTTATAGACTACTACCCTAACATAAAAGTATAAATTCTGTATTTTAGTGGAAATTCTTTTTTAAATTTCTTTATTTAAAAGTGAGTAGCCATAAATCCATAATAATTTTTTCACTGGTAACTTCTCAGACTGTGTGCTCAAAGAGATTTGTGTTATTTTTCATGTATGTGTCAATCCTACAAGGATCTATTATACTACTATATATTCTCCAAAAGTGTATAGGCAGCCAAAGAAATATATTTGTTGTCTAAATGTGTATATATTTTTTTCCTTAGGAAAAAGAATATGGACATTAATTATTTACAAGGATAGTGAATATTTTTTTGGCAACTCTCCTACTAGAACTATTTTTTATTTTTGAACTATCCCACTATTTCCTCAGCAAAATGGTAGAATAATTTAATTTATTTCTGTTTCAGGGCATGCATTTCAGGAAGGGTAGCCATTACAGTAGATACTCAGATCTTGTTCCCCTATGTCTTTTATTTTTAGACAAAAAAATTTTAATTTGTGTGCTGAACCCTAAAAAAGCAGGTGTGTTTACAAAAATAGGAAAACAATTTTCCACTTTAATGTTTTTTATTTGAATGATTCTTTTTCCAAAAAATACTTAGGTTTTTTTAAGTCCTGAATAGTTACGTAGGTGCTAAAAACTGACACTTTAGCTTGTTTCCACTTTGAGTACAGTTTTATATTTTTTTAAAAATGTATATAATTTGAAAGTAATGGTGTTCCAAAATTGTGGTTGCCAGGTTGTTTTTTGAGAGGACTAACTCCATTCCAAACCTCAAATCTGCTTCTGTTTTCAGTTCCACCTCCCAGTTTCTTTAAAAGTTTCTTCAGTGTCCAAATTCTGTTCTCAATGACCTATATAAATTAAAGGAAAAAAATTAGGAAAAAAGTAAGAAGTATGCTTTAGCTTTAAAAAATTTTTTGCTGAAATATAATCAACACAAATTTATTTTAATGAATTATTTATCTAATAAAGCAGCAACATATATTTGTTTTAAAAGCTGGATTTTGATAATTTTGAAGTCATTAAAATTTCTGTTAAGTACTTTACTCAAGTTAATGTTTTATTTAATGTACTTTATTGAATGGTCAGTTGAAACTGCACCCAGTAACTTAACCTAAAAGTTAGCTTTAGTCTAAGTAATTTCTAGATCACATTTGGTTGGGTAGTTTGTGAGTTTTCTTCATGTTTCTTGTGCTTGGATTGTTGAGCTTCTTGGGTCTATGAATTTGTAGTTTATATCAAATTTGGAAAATTTTTTACCACTTCTTTAAATACATAAAGAATATATGTAATATATTAACATATATTTAAATAATATATATTTATATAAGAATATATAAATGTGTGTGTGTGTGTGTGTGTGTGTGTGTGTGTGTGTGTGTGTGTGTGTGTGTTGACCCCTTTCTCCCTTTTGGAAGTCCAGTTAACTGTAATCAGGCTGCTTGATGTTTATTGATGTTCTGTTCAAAGTTTTTTTTTTTCAGTCTTTTCTGCTTTGTGTCCTTTTGGATAATCTTGCTGTGTGTCTAAATTAATTAATATTTTTCTCAGTAATGTTTAATCTAAATTAATTAATATTTTTATCAGTAATGTTTAATCTGCTGTTAATCCCATCCAGCACATTTTTTGTTTCAGACATTCTAGTTTCATCTCTAGAAATGCAGTCTTTTTTTGTATCTTCCATTTTCATAGCTTTCATGCTCTGTCTTTTCCCTAGTTCTTGAACAAAGATAATAGTTATACTGGATTAGTGTTTATGTCTACAAATTCTGTCTATGTCATTTTTGAGTTGGCTTTGATTTTTCTCTTCATTATGGATTAGGTTTTCTTGCTTTTGCATACCTGGTAAGTTTTGATTGGATGCAGACATTTTGAATTTTACCTTGTTGGGTGCTAGATATTTTATATTCCATTAAATATTGAACTTTATTCTGGGACAAAGTTAAGTTACTTGGAAAGAATTTAATCTTTTAAGTTCTTGCTTCTAAATTGTATTAGGCAGCACCACCGGGTCCCACTATTGTGGCAAAACCTTTCTGAGTACGCTGGCTTATGGGAACAGGAACTGTACCTGGACCTGTGTGAGCTCTGGGTGGTATTCCCTCTCATCCTTTTTGGGGGGTCTTTTCTGTCCTTGAATAGTTTCCTCACTCATATATATACTGATAAGTATTCAGCTGAAGACTTTTTGGATACCTTCTACAGGTCTCAGGATCTTCTGTGCGGCTCTCTTCTCGTAGGTACTCTGCTTGTATATGACCGTCACCTTATTGTCTCTAGACTAGAGTCTCTAGCATCTTCTTAACTCAGACCTCTCTGCTCTTCCTGGATCCCCTATCCCTGTTTTGTGGTCTAGAAATTCTTCCAAAGCAATAAGATGGGGCAATTGTAGGACTCATGTTGTGTGTTTCTGTCTTACTACAAATCTACCGTCCTTTGTTGCCTGATGTCCATTTCCTTAAAAAATTCTTCATATTTTTTATTAAGGTATCATTGATATACAATCTTATGAAGGTTTCAAATGAGCAACATTGTGGTTACTAGATTCCCCGCATTATCAAGTCACCACCACATATCCCATTACAGTCACTGTTCATCAGCATAGTAAGATGGTATAGAGTCACTACTTGTCTTCTCTGTGCTATACTGCCTTCCCTGTGCCCCCCCTACATTATGTGTGTTAATCATAATGCCTTTTAATCCCTTTCTCCCTCACTACCCATCCCCTTCCCTTTGGTAACCGCTAGTCTCTTCTTGGAGTCTGTGAGTCTTCTGTTGTTTTGTTCCTTCAGTTTTGCTTTGTTGTTATACTCCACAAATCAGGGAAATCATTTGGTACTTGTCTTTCTGTGCCTGGCTTATTTCACTGAGCATAATACCCTCTAACTCCATCCATGTTGTTGCAAATGTTAGGATTTGTTTTCTTCTTATGGCTGAATAATATTCCGTTGTGTATAGGTACCACATCTTCTTTATGCATTCATCTACTGATGGACACTTAGGTTGTTTCTGTATCTTGGTTATTGTAAATATTGCTGCAATAAACATAGGGGTGCATATGCCTTTTTAAATCTGGGATCTTGTTTTCTCTGGGTAAATTCCTAGGAGTGGAATTCCTGGGTCAAATGGTATTTCTATTTTGAGTTTTTTGAGGCACCTCCACATTGCTTTCCACAGTGGTTGGACTTATTTACATTCCCACCAACAGCATAGGAAGGTTCCCCATTCTTTGCATCTTCACCAGCATTTGTTGTTCCTTGTCTTTTGGATGTTGGCCATCCTAACTGGTGTGTGGTGCTATCTCATTGTGGTTTTAATTTTAATTTCCCTGATAATTAGTGATGAAAATGCTTCATGTATTTTTCTTTTATTTTCCAGTTGTTTTAGGCTGGAGGGTAAATCTGGTTCCTGTTATTCCGTCTTGGCCCAAAGTGGAAATCTGTTTATATACTTATAATTACATTTTTGCTCTGCCAGTCTTTTATTCCTGCTTTCAGATATAAAGTTTTATTAGAGGAGCCTTACAATAGGGTTTTTTTCTCATTTAAATTGTTAAGAGTCAGAGTATTCGTTAACTTAGTGACTTTGGATTTGCTGTTTTGGACATAGAATCTGAAAGTAAAGAGTTCACTTCATTCCAGTTCACCGTCTCTGCCTATAATTTTAGAGTCTGTTCACTGACTTGGGATTCATTATTATATTCAGAGATGGTGCCTGGATTTCATTGAGTAGCTCCTTGACTCAAAGAATCTCTGTAAGAGCTTGTGAGATGACATTAGTCCTCTTTAACTAATGGGAAAGGGAAGCTATTTAGAGATCTGGAATGATGGACCAGCTCTTCTGTGTGCTGCCGGGCATTTTCCTTCTTCAGTGGAATGAAGTCTTTTTTCTTCAGTGCTAGTTATCAGACATAAGGCTTGGGGAGAGTGAAGTAGAAATAATCATTATCTTGTCTGAGATGTCATGCAGTTCTGTAACCAATTTTGAATACTGCTTGCTGTGAATTTTTTAAGGAATTTGTGACATTGTAGTTAATTTTATAATCCTAGTTTTAAAAGGATGCTATTCATATTACCTAACCACTTGAAAATATGGATGTTAGGATTTTAAGTACTTATTAAAATTGTTAATAACCTCAGAGCAGTATTTGGAATTACTATCTATGGTTCAACCCCATAGATAGCTATAGAGGTCTATACTTGAAATACTTGGTAATTGTGATACTTGTTATGGCTTTTTTTCTTTTAGAATCTTGAGTTTGAAGGGACCTTAGGAGTCATCTACTATGAAAATAATTTTTAATTAAGCCCTTAACACATGGTTATCCAACTTCTGCTTAAGTATTTCCTGAGAAGGAGCTTCATAAAGAATACCTAAAGAAGCCATTTATCTAATAGAGGAAGTTGAGAAATGTTCCTTACTTCTATCAGTGCTTAAGCTTAAGTAGATTGTGTTAACTTTATGATTGCAAGAACCCTAAAATGACTTATAAAATACATAGGTTATCTTACCAAGTATGGTATTGACTCTGAAGGGTCACTCTCAGGTTTTCTCACTGGGCCTGATAGTTTCTGTTTAGTTTTGTTTTTGTTTGCTGTTTCTTTAAATACACACTCATGATGTTGTTATCTTATTACCATTTTTTGTGTTTTACTTCCCATATATTTCTCAGTTATGTCCCTGACTCCCTGACTTTGGACTAATGTAGTATCCCCTGATTGGTTTCCTTACCTTTGGGCTTGCCGCCTTTAAAGCTGTCTTCTCATCTGTGATTGTATGAAACTTTCTAAAACATTCATTTTATCATGTCACTCCTGTCTTTAAAACGGTTTGATAGCTTTTTTCTGCCTTCAGAGGAAACACGTTTAAACATCTAGATGCGTCTGAAATCTGGCTGCTACCCAAATCCATAGTTTCATCTCTGTGTAGTACCACTCCTCAGTGAATGGCCTAAAACTGAGCAAATTTATAGTTCTCAAAGACCAGCTGTATTATGTCTCTGTGCATTTCTACACACTGTTCCTTTCCCTAGAACACTATTGCTTTCTTTAACCAATTCCTACTTTATCATTGCTTCTCTGCCATTCCCTGGCTCATCCTAGGCTTAGAACTCCTTGTGCTTCCATAGGATCTGTGAATACTTTGGTGATAGCATTTATCTCACCGGGTTGCACTTCGTATGCTTGACTCTTCTGACTAACCTATAAATTTCTTGAAGCCAGGCACTTCATCTTTCATCTCTCTTTTCCTAGAATAGTGTTTGACATACACTGGTAAGATCTTGATACACTTCTGTTGAGTGAATCAGTAAGAGAGAGGCTATGTGGTGAAATGGCATTGGGCTTTGAGTCAGACTTGGGTTCAGTTTTCACTGTGGCACTTGTACTGTGTGACCTTAAACAGTATCTCCAAATCTCAGTTCCTACAGCTGTAAGATGGGGGATGGTATTTCCTTCCTGAAGAAGACAAAGTCTCTTCTAAGACAGGTATAGTATCTGTTTTCTGTTGTGCTCACCACTGTATCCCCAGTGCTGGAAGATGTCATCATTATTATTATGGGCTATACCCTGCCTGCCTATTTATGTTTCCTCAGACAGGTCATGATCATTCACAGCTTTGTTTTCTATGAGCTCTGTTGGTGTCACCTCTGTATAGCTGTGTGGTCTGTAGCAAGTTACTTCTCATTTTCCTAGTTTATGAACGGGGACAAAGAGAATCACAGAGTTATGAGAGCCAAATAGAATAATATGAGCCTAATGCTTAGCATTTAGCAAGTGTTCAATAAATGTTGGCTCTTGATATCCTTGTTTTATTTCTGTTATGTGGCAATTTCTTAAAATAAGACAACAATGAAGTTCGCCGCATTGACAGACTCTTCCTTTCGTGACTGGTTTCTCTGGAGCGTGTTATGCTGTTTGATAGCGTTTCACCCACAGTGGAGTCAGTCCTCTCAAACTCGCTGCTGCCTTATCAACTCAGTTTATGTAGTAGTCTAAACCGTTTGTTGTCATTTCAACAATCTGCACAGCATCGTAAGCAGGAGTAGATAGCATCTCAAGAAACCACTTCCTTTGCTCATCCATAAGAAGGAAATCCTCATCCATTCAAGTTTTTTTAATATAATTTATTTTATTATCATTAATCTACAATTACATGTGCAATATTACGGTTATTAAACTACCCCTTCATCAGGTCCCCCCCACCAACCCCATTACAGTCGCTGTCCATCAGTGTAGTGAGATGTTGTAGAATCACTACTTGTCTTCTCTGAGTTGTACTGCCCTCCCCGTGCCCCACCAACATTACATCTGCTAATCGTAATGCCCCTTTTTCCCTCTTATCCCTCCCTTCCCGCCCATTTTCCCCAGTCCCTTTCCCTTTGGTAAATATTAGTCCGTTCTTGGGTTCTGTGAGTCTGCTGCTGTTTTGTTCCTTCAGTATTTTTTCTTTGTTCTTATACTCCACATATGAGTGAAATCATTTGATACTTGTCTTTTTCGGCTTGGCTTATTTCACTGAGCATAATACCCTCTAGCTGCATCCATGTTGTTGCAAATGATAGGATTTGTTTTCTTCTTATGGCTGAATAATATTCCATTGTGTATATGTACCACATCTTCTTTATCCATTCATCTACTGATGGACACTTAGGTTGCTTCCATTTCTTGGCTATTGTAAATAGTGCTGCGATAAACATAGGGGTGCATCTGTCTTTTTCAAACTGGGCTGCTGCATTCTTAGGGTAAATTCCTAGGAGTGGAATTCCTGGGTCAAATGGTATTTCTATTTTGAGTTTTTTGAGGAACCTCCATACTGCTTTCCACAATGGTTGAACTAATTTGCAGTCCCACCAGCAGTGTAGGAGGGTTCCCTTTTCTCCACATCCTCGCCAACATTTGTTGTTGTTTGTGTTTTGGATGTTGGCCATCCTCACTGGTGTGAGGTGATATCTCATTGTGGTTTTAATCTGCATTTCTCTGATGATTAGCGATGTGGAGCATCTTTTCATGTGCCTGTTGGCAATCTGAATTTCTTCTTTGGAGAAGTGTCTATTCATGTCCTCTGCCCATTTCTTAATTGGATTATTTGCTTTCTGTTTGTTAAGGTGCATGAGTTCTTTATATATTTTGGATGTCAACCCTTTATCAGATACGTTTTTTATGAATATATTCTCCCATACTGTAGGATGTCTTTTTGTTCTACTGATGGTGTCCTTTGCTGTACAGAAGCTTTTCAGCTTGATATAGTCCCACTTGTTCATTTTTGCTTTTGTTTCCCTTGCCCGGGGAGATATGTTCATGAAGAAGTTGCTCATGTTTATGTCCAAGAGATTTTTGCCTATGTTTTTTTCTAAGAGTTTTATGGTTTCATGACTTACATTCAAGTCTTTGATCCACCTTGAGTTTACCTTTGTGTATGGGGCTAGACAGTAGTCCAGTTTCATTCTCTTACATGTAGCTGTCCAGTTTTTCCAACACCAGCTGCTGAAGAGGCTGTCATCTCCCCATTGTATATCCAAGGCACTTTTATCAAATATTAATTGACTGTATATGTTAGGGTTAATGTTTGGATTTTCTATTCTGTTCCACTGGTCTGTGGGTCTGTTCTTGTGCCAATACCAAATTGTCTTTATTACTGTGGCTTTGTAGTAAAGCTTGAAGTCAGGGAGTGTAATTCCCCCTGTTTTATTCCTCCTTCTCAGGATTGATTTGGCTATTCACGGTCTTTTGTGGTTCCATATGAATTTTAGAATTATTTGTTCCAGTTCATTGAAGAAAGCTGTTGGTAGTTTGATAGGGATTGCATTGAATCTGTAGATTGCTTTAGGTAGTATAGCCATTTTGACAATATTTATTCTTCCTAGCCAAGAGCATGGGATGCATTTCCATTTGTTAGTGTCCTCTTTAATTTCTCTTAGGAGTGTCTTGTAGTTTTCAGAGTACAGGTCTTTCACTTCCTTTGTTAAGTTTATTCCTAGGTATTTTATTCTTTTTGATGCAATTGTGAATGGAATTGTTTTTCTGATTTCTCTTTCTGTTAGTTTATCGTTAGTGTATAGGAAAGCAACAGATTTCTGTGTGTTAATTTTGTATCCTGCAACTTTGCTGAATTCAGATATTAGTTCTAGTAGTTTTGGAATGGAGTCTTTAGGGTTTTTTATGTACAATATCATGTCATCTGCAAATAGTGACAATTTGACTTCTTCTTTACCAATCTGGATGCCTTGTATGTCTTTGTTTTGTCTGATTGCCGTGGCTAGGACCTCCAGTACTATGTTGAATAACAGTGGAGAGAGTGGGCATCCCTGTCTTGTTCCCGATCTTAGATGAAAAGCTTTCAGCTTCTCGCCATTAAGTATGATGTTAGCTGTGGGTTTGTCATATATGGCCTTTATGATGTTGAGGTACTTGCCCTCTATACCCATTTTGTTGAGAGTTTTAATCATGAATGGATGCTGAATTTTGTCAAATGCTTTTTCAGCATCTATGGAGATGATCATGTGGTTTTTGTTCTTCTTTTTGTTGATGTGGTGGATGATGTTGATGGATTTTCGAATGTTGTACCATCCTTGCATCCCTGGGATGAATCCCACTTGATCATGGTGTATGATCCTCTGGATGTATTTTTGAATTCGGTTTGCTAATATTTTGTTGAGTATTTTTGCATCCACGTTCATCAGGGATATTGGTCTATAGTTTTCTTTTTTGGTGAGGTCTTCGCCTGGTTTTGGTATTAGAGTGATGCTGGCTTCATAGAATGAGTTTGGAAGTATTCCCTCCTCTTCTATTTTTTGGAAAACTTTAAGGAGAATGGGTGTTATTTCTTCTCTATATGTCTGGTGGAACTCAGAGGTGAATCCATCTGGTCCGGGGGTTTTGTTCTTGGGTAGTTTTTTGATTACCGCTTCTATTTCGTTGCTGATGATTTGTCTGTTTAGTTTTTCTGTTTCTTGTTTGGTCAGTGTTTTAATTTCTAATACAGTAAGTATGGATAAATATAGCCCACTAAAATGAAAGTGGTTAAGAGCCTACAAGTTTGAGAACTTCTGAAATAAAGCACCATAGAGTCGAAGGAAATGAAAACATTAGAATTTCAATTGGCCGAGTAAAAGAGAGAGAGATTAAGAATGAGAAATTTCTATTCAGTTCTTATTTTCAACTGGATAGGTGTCAGTTTCTTTACTTCTCTGCATTCTTGTGTGGAGGAACCTGCATCTAAAATCTATAAACTTAGGCTAGTTCTCTGTCCTAGCAGATGTTTCTGTTTCTGTTTTTTGATATGCGCTCAGTCCTTACATAGAGAATCTGATTTGTCTGTCATGTCTCTTGGCAATGTCTTTTTCCAGCCTAACCTCATTGCCTTGATGAGGCAGTAGCTCATACCTACTTATGCCTGGCATCAACTTACCCTTTAGTTGTGGAACTCCTACTCTAATTTGAATTTCCCATTCTTTAAAAAAAATTTTTTTTTTACATTTTTATTTTTTTCAGCTTTATTGAGGTATGTAGAGTTAACAAAATTATAGATATTAAAAATACACATAGTGGTGATTTGATACATGTATACATTGTGAAGGGATTCCCACCAGCTAGTTAATCTAACACACATATCACCTCCCATTTTTATCATTTGTGTGTGTGGGAACATTTAAGTTCTACTCTCTTGACAAATATCAGTTATATAACAATGCAATGTTATCAACTGTAGTTACCATGTTTTATATTAGATCTTCAGAACTTACTCATCTCAGAGCTGAAAGTTTGTGCCTTTTTACCAACCTCTCCTTATTTCCCCAACTCCTGCCACTTTTCTACTCTGTTGCTGTGAGTTTGACTTTTTTTTTTTTTAAGATTCTACATGTAAGTGAGAGCATACAGCATTTGTCTGTCTCTGTGTGGCTTATTTCACTTGTCATAATGCCTCAGGGTCCATTCATGTCCATCCAAATGGCAGGATTTCCTTCTTTCTCACAGCTGAATAACATTCCAGTACACACACACCTTGTGTGTGTGTGAGAGAGAGAGAGGGAGAGAGAGACATTTTCATCCCTTTATCTTTTGATGGACACTTGGGTTGTTTCCATATCTTGGCTATTGTAAATAATGCTGCAGTGAACATGGGAGTGCAGGTATCTCTTTGAGATCCTGTTTTCATTTCCATTGTCTTAGATACCCAGAAGTGGAATTGCTGGATGACATGGTAGTTCTATTCTTCATTTTTTAAGGAAGCTCCATAGTGGTTGTACCAGTTTACATTCCCACCAACAGTGCACAAGGATTCCCTGTTTTCCACTTCCTCTCTAACTGTTATCTCTTGCCTTTTCAATAATAGCCATTCTTACAGGTGTACGGTGGTATTTCCTTGTGGATTTGATTCCCTTGTGCATTGCCCTGATGATTAGTGATGTTGAGCACCTTTTCATGAACTTGTTGGACATCTGTATGTCTTCTCTGGAAATATATCTATTCAGATCTTCTGCCCATTTTTGAACAGTTTGTTGTTTTTGCTATTGAGTTGTATGAATTCTTTATATATTTTTGATATTCACACCTTATCTGATACATGATTTGCATATATTTTCTGCCATCATGTAAATTGCCTTTTCATTTTGTTGGTGGTTTCCTTTGCTGTACAGAAGCTTTTTAGTTTGATGTAGTTACACTTGTTTGTTTTTGCTTTTGGTGTCATTGAATTTCTGATTCTGAACTGACCTAATTTTTTTTCTTCAGTTTCTGCTACCTCACAATCATTCAAACCTTTTCATTCATTGACTCTACAAAGTTTGCCCAAGATAAAAGTGTTACCCTGTGTCATCACTTCATTTTATAATTTTCTGGGGACATTGCCTGCTCAATATAGTCTCCATTAGCCAAAGCAGAGATGTAACATTTATTGGGTATTAGCCCGTATTTTACACTGTTGATTTAAATAGATTTATTTTGGGTGATGGAAGTATATGTACATATATATACATATATGTGTGTGTGTGTGTGTGTGTGTGTGTGTGTGTGTGTGTGTGTGTATGTATTCAAAGGAAATAAGAGGTTATTCATCTCAGGAAGGTGGACAGACAAAATGATAATGAAGGGTAACATCTTAATGTTTCAGATTTGTCTTGTAAGTCTTAGAAATATCAGGTACATTTATATTACTTAGAAGCACAGAAAACATGTCAAAGTAATCATTTGTCCTTTTTTGGATTCTCTGTTAATACAGCTGAATGCACAATTATTTAAAGAAAAATGTATTATATGATTATTTTTTAGTCATCTATAGGCTGATAGGTATATGTCAGTATAATTTTAGCTTAAAGTATTTTTAAAATTTTTCTTCATTTCTTGTTTTAGTAATCCTAAATTGGAGAGTCAGAGAGTAAACAAAAAAGTCAACAATGGTGCCTCACTTAGAATTCATAGTCTATCCATTTTGGTGAGACAGATAAAATTTTATTACCAGGTAAGTGGTCCTTTTTTTCATCTGTTAATTTCATAACTGCTTCATATTCACATTTTTGTGATATTTAGTATCAATCACCTAATATATATTAAATGCTCATTATATACCAGATCTGGTCTTTTTGCTGGAGAGAGCAGGAATAATATAGTTTATTTCTTATGCAATAATAAAAATACAACCAAGCACTTCATAATTATCTAATTTCACAAATAAGTGATAAAATTTTAAAACCAGTTCCCAGTTTCCTGAGAATTTGCATAGTGTAACACTTTGTAGCTTACTTGAATTTGCCTTTGAAAAATGTACTTTCTGTTGTCCTTTTAAAAACTTAAGTTGGGTGCATATTTCAGAGTTTAAATATGAGCATTTGTAAGGCTATCACTATGCCTCTAAGAATTGCTGTAGCTGCATCACACAAATTTTGGTATGTTACATTTTTTTTTAATTTTCTAATTTTTGTTATGATTCCTTATTTTGCTTAATGTTATTTGGAATTATGCTTTTAAATTCCAAACATTTGGTATTTTTCAAGCAGTCTTTTTTGGTTTTTATTTTTGTCAAAGAATATAGTTTGTATGGTACTGAATTTTGGACATTTGTTAATAATTACTTGCCTTGACCTAGTATTTTGTCAGTTTTCATTATTGTTTGACATATGCTTGAGAAATATGTGTATTCACCAATTGTTTGGGTGAGTCAGAGCAAGTTTGTTAAATGTATTATTCAATCTTTTGCAGCCTGATTAATTTTGTCTCTTGATCTAATAGTGAGAAAAATGACTTGAAATCTCCCATTTTTGATAATAGTTTTGTCAAATTTTCCTTTATACATTTGAAAGCTATGTTATTGGGTAGATGAATTTAAAATTGTTTAATTTATTCTGGACAATTATACATTTATCAGTAATTATTTCTACATATTTTTCTTTCTACTGGTTTAAACATTTTTTGCCCTACTTCTCTTTTTTTAGAGGCCACTCTCAAAATTTTACCTTTCATACTTAGCATAGCAAAGGCCAAAATTAATCAAGATTTTTTCTCTTTTATAGAATAGTACTATGACCTTTAAATACTTTAAGTCCAGTCATTCCCCTATGACTTTTTTTTATTAAGGTATTATTGATATACACTCTTATGAAGGTTTCACATGAAAAAACAATGTGATTACTACACTTACCCATATTATCAAGTCCCCACCCATACCCCAATGCAGTCACTGTCCATCAGTGTAGTAAGATGCCACAGATTCACTGTTTTTGCCTTCTCTGTACTACACTGTTATCCCCATGATACCCACACCATGTGTACTAAACATAATACCCCTCAATCCGTTTCTCCCTCCCACCCCACCAGCCCTACCACACCCATCCCCTTTGGTAACCACGAGTTACTTCTTGGAGTCTCTGAGTCTGCTGCTATTTTGTTCCTTTAGTTTTGCTTCGTTGTTATACTCCACAAATGAGGGAAATCATTTGGCACTTGTCTTTCTGTGCCTGGCTTATTTCACTGAGGATAACATCCTCCAGCTCCATCCATGTTGTTGCAAATGGCAGGATTTGTTTCCTTCTTATGGCTGAATAGTATTCCATTGTGTATATGTACCATATCTTCTTTATCCATTCATCTACTGATGGACACTTAGGTTGCTTCCATTTCTTGGCTATTGTAAAAAGTGCTGCAGTAAACCTAGGAGTGCATATGTCCTTTTGAATCTGAGAAGTTGTATTCTTTGGGTAAATTCCAAGGAGTGGGATTCCCAGGTCAAATGGAATTTCTATTTTTAGTTTTTTGAGGAACCTCCATATTGCTTTCCACAATGGTTGAGCTAGCTCACATTTCCACCAGCAGTGTAGGAGGTGCATCATTGACAGCATTTGTTGTTCCTATTCTTTTCTATGTTGGCCATCCTAACTGGCATGAGGTGATATCTCATTGTGGTTTTTATTTGCATTTCCCTGATAATTAGTGATGTGGAGCATCTTTTCATGTGCCTGTTGGCCCTCTGAATTTCTTCTTTGGAGAACTGTCTGTTCATATCCTCTGCCCATTTTTTAATAGGGTTATTTGCTTTTTGGGTGTTGAGGCATATGAGTTCTTTATATATTTTGGATGTCAACCCCTTGTCAGATATGTCATTTACTAATATATTCTCCCATACTGTAGGATGCCTTTTTGTTTTGCTGATAGTGTCCTTTGCTGTACAGAAGCTTTTTAGCATGATGTAGTCCCATTTGTTCATTTTTTATTTTGATTCCCTTGCCCGGGGAGATATGTGTTCATGAAGAAGTTGCTCATATTTATGTACAAGAGATTTTTGCTTTATGTTTTTTTCTAAGAGTTTTATGGTTTCATGACTTCCACTTAGGTCTTTGATCCATTTTGAGTTTACTTTTGTATATGGGGTTAGACCATAATCCAGTTTCATTCTCTTGCATATAACTGTCCAGTTTTGCCAATACCAGCTGTTGAAGAGGCTGTCATTTCCCCATTGTATATCTCTGGCTCCTTTATCGGATATTAATTGACCGTACATGCTTGGGTTTATATCTGGGATCTCTAGTATGTTCCATTGGTCTGTGGTCTGTTCTTGTGCCAGTACCAAATTGTCTTGATTACTGTGGCTTTGTAGTAGAGCTTGAAGTCCGGGAGTGTAATTCTCCCTGCTTTATTCTTCCTTCTCAGGATTTTCTCTGTACACTTTTTAGAAGTTTTTATCACTTTAGTAACCAATTGAAGTATCTTTACTAGTTCAGTTACATGTATTATCCTTAACCCATCAACTAATTAGCTCCATCTACTTAAACAAAATCATTTATCTTGAGCTCTTTTCTGTATTATTTTTCCATTTCTTTAGCACTTAATAATGAACATCTTCAGAGCTAGGTGAAGTCTGGGAAGTCTGGAGGTGATACAATAGAGCTTTAACAATACCAATCAGGTTTTTTTTTAGTCTCTGATCTCTTTTATGTCTTGTATATTTTTTAATGTTACTTATAAGACTGGAATAAATAATTAGGATTTTTTTTACAAAAATGTAGCTGGAAGCCTCTGAAAAACCAGTAGAACCAAATACAAGGTTTATAATAAGTAGGGTTTCTAAAGTTTGTATAATTTTTGCCTGCCTTACCTAATATCAGTATGTTCAGAGAAAACTTAAAATTAATACTTGGAAGTAAATTAAAAGGTAGACCTCCTCCCCCACCCCAATCTTCATCGTAGTAATTTGCTTCTTTTGTTTCACTTCCTACTCTTCCCAACAAAAGTCATATGCATAATAAGTCATGGAGCTTATTTAAGCCTAGGCCTTCTGGTTCTGCTTTACAGAGTACTCTATACTAATTCATTCAATTCCATCACACTAGAGTACATTGTTAGATACATGGAGGTAAGTTTGAATTTAGAAATTTACAACAGCAATTTGCATCATCCAAATATAATCGAACTTCACAGTGTAAAGGTCAGCTGTATTAACACATGATGTCATTGATGGTGCCCTATGGTGAAAGGATATATGAGATTGCTTTCATCTTTGTGGGGAGACTGCACCAGCATGAGAGCATGGGGTAACATAGTAGGCAGGAAGTGGGGATCCAGCTGAGAGAGAGGGTGGAGGAAAGAGAGTGGACCCTATTGAAGATTGCTATCCACTTTGGACAATTTCCTCATAAAAGTGTAACAACATAGAAAAATACATAGTAAATCAGTTACAAAAGTGCCTTGGAAATGTAAGTTGATGTTTTCTAGTTGACTCATCAATTTTGACTGTTAACCCCCAAAATAAGTGGTATAAATAAGAATTATCCTTTATCTTAAAGATGAGATAAAGCTTTTCTTCTGGTAATTCTGGATCTGTTGAAAGTTAAAGCCTCTGTGAGAATGAATTTGACTGTTCTTTGTTCTGGCTGAGGCTTTCTCCACTAAATGGGATATAGACAAAGCACTGATTACTTTTTTATACATATCTCTTATTTATGATTTCTTTTAAATATCTACAGTGATAGTCTGATAATTTTGCTTCAAGGCAAGGAAGCTAAAAATTAGAATGAATTAAAAATATATTCCTTTAAGTTCATTTAGCTGTTGCAGACTTAGCTATCGCATATTCCCTCTTGAGATAAATTGCTTTTAACTGGAAAATTCATTTATTGAATAGCAAATTTAGTGTCAATCTTTGGAGTAAGTGATTTTAGCAATTTTTAATACTCTTAATATTCTTAATTGTACCTATCTAAATGATGCACATACTGAGTATACTTTTCTTTAAATGTATGTATATTTTTGGTGATAGCTTTTTAAAGAGGTAGTGTATATAGTGCTGAAGAAAATTCTTTGAAACTTTCTAATACTTATCTATGAAGAATTATAGATGAAAGACTCATTCTATTTAGCCACTGATGTCTTGCCACACACTGGCTATCGGAAAATGCTTTAGTGGATCTAGAATTACATATCTTTAAAAAACGATACAAATTAACTTTTCATGGTTATTTTGCTTCCTCATCATAGTATTAAGAATGGTTTAGAAAGAATTGAATACTTTCAAAAACTCATTCCTCAGTAACTAGTTATGTCTGATGATGTATTAGAAGCTAGATTGTAAAGACACTTAGTTATTTCTGTAATCTTGCAAAGATTCAGTATCATCACATGACATCCATCAATGCTGTAGTCTATTTGTAGCAAATCATTGTAATGGTTGTAATGACAGACACCGTGTGTTCCTTTATTTCCTCAAAGAAAAGGTAGTATAAACAGAAGTTACATACTTGATGTTATTACCTAAAATGAGTGATTTGAAAGTGTTCAGTTCTTTCTGAATCATCCTGTACCATCAAATTGTGCATATATTCTTACCTAAAAATTTGACAGAAGTCAAAGAAAATAAAACATCTGTTGTAGATAGAGGGGAGAAAAAAAAGATTCACTGAGGAAAAGCTCACTTGCATGAAATGATCATAAGATAGGGTTTCAAATAAAGTAGCTTTCTTAATTTTAATATCAATTGACATTTTTAGTTGCCTCAGAGAGAAGTGACAAAAAAAGAGAGTACACATGATTGATCTTTTATTGAAGAATGTTATTTAATTATTTAAAACCTGAAACATAGATTTCCAAAATATAAATATTAGACCACTTCTACTTGGACACTTTTATTTTTTGGGCAGTTGATATATTATTACTGTAGTCTGTCTGATATTGTAATTTTAGTTATTTAATCCATTAACTTAAAGGTACAGAAGACTTAAGACCTTAGATGTCTTTTTTCACATTTTTTTAAGCTTTTAAACTGCAGTATAGCATACCTACAGAGAAGTGCACAAATGTTAAGTTGTGGCTTACTGACTAATTACCTAGTCGTTATTACCCATATAACAACCTTTGGGTATCTTTTTTACAGGAGACTTTGCGGCAATTGATCATGATGTCATTGCCAAATGTCTTAGTCATTGGCAAAAATCCCTTTTCTGGTAAGTATTAAAATTAGTATAATGTGATAATAGAGTCTTATCTTTATGCAGTACTGTTATGCTTACCAAGAACTTGCATATATACATTAACACACTAGGTCTTTTATGACTTTATAGGGAAAGTTGGAGGTGATAATCCATTTTATAGAGAGAATATAAACCTAAAATATTTGTAAGTTGTATATGGAATCAGATACACATTATACATTAAGTCCAGTGCTGTGTTTTGTTTTAAGTCCAGTGTTTTTTGAATACTAAATTGATACTTTTTTTGTGATGATTTTTAGTGTCTCATTATAAACAAAAATAGAAGATAATGTAGTTACAACTTTAGAAAAGTGATTTTGAAGTAATTTCTAGGTTGCTATTCGTATATATACTATCTACCATTGCCAAATTTGTTTGAATCTAAAGTTTTACTGACTGATAGGTTGTAATTTATATTAAACTACTTCTGCATGGAAAGATACGAAGCAGTTTCTTAGATCATTTAATTTACTTTTTTGAAAAATTTCTGCCCTTTACCAGATTTTAAATGTGACATGTTCAGAGTTTTAATTTTGAACAATTGGGGAAAATAGCAGCAACCACAGAGTTTCAACAAAGGACTTACTCTTCTTACAAGCTACGTGTAACCCAAATCAAGTATATTTTCCCCAAACCCCATGCCCACCCTCAAACAAACAAAAATAAAACCAAAAGAAATTTTTAAAAAGGAAAAAAATATTTATTTGGGGAAGGGTGATTAGTAGGGTTCAGTGTGGCTAAGAAAGTAGGTCTTTTCATTTAAAAAGATTTTGACTTTATCTTGATCTTTTATAGAGGAATGTTGTTTAATTATTGGCCTGTGGTAAAATTTTGGGCCAAAGAAGTGACTTATTTTGTCAGCTGAATGTTCTAAGAAAAATCTGATTTGAATGCTGTTGGACAGTGAATTAACTCTCTAGTCTATTAAAGATCAGTAACTTTTTCCAGCATTATTTATTTTACCATTGTCATTGTAACTCACTGCATTTGAGGTTTTGATCCTCATGAGTCTACACAGTGGAAAGACATAAAAATTTTATAGATAGATAAATCTATATGTAAGATGTGTTTTAGAAAGAAAACACTAATAGGCCTAAAAGAAGCCAGACCTGTTAGGAACCATTTTGGCTTTGTGACATGTCCCTGTATAAGCAGCTCTTAATTTGGTATGCTGGTGTGGTATAATCATTTATGGAAAAGTAGTGGATTAATAGTGATGAGACTTTATTGCACAGAGCCTGGCATTCTATTTTATCTATGCTGCAGCCCTTCAAAATATTGAGATCCCTGCCCATGTCATCTGCTAGTACTACATTGTGCACATTCAGAGCTGCTTTTTAAAATTCTTCACTGTACTTTCAGACGTAATCCTTTGGTCAAATTATGACTCTTACCTTTAGAAGTGATTCTACCAATACTAAGAAAGAGTGTTGAATTAAAGTAAAATGTTGTACTTAATAATTGTTTTTATTTCAGAACAAGCCACAGAAGAAGTTAAAAAGTTGCTTTTACTTTTACTGGGTTGTGCAGTTCAAGTAAGTCAAAATATTTCTTCATATTTTCATTTTAATAACTTCTTCATATGTTTTTTCAGGCTCTGGTTTCTAAAAGACTTACAGATAGGCCATTGGTTTTCAGTCTGTTAGAAAGTTTTAAATAGCCGTATAACCTCCCAAGGAGAATTTGAAGAAAAACATTTATCTTATTTCAAACGTTCTATTATCAGTCATAGCATTTAAAATCTTTTTTTTTATTCTGAGACTTCTGATGGCCCCAAGGTTTTCAAATTTCCTTAGAAGTACCCTTAAAAACCTCTCCCAAAACATAATCCTTATGATTTAAACACATGCATTTGTATTATAGAAAGGAAGCAGAATTAACAATAAAAAAGAGTCAGAATTATGAAAAATAATTTAGGAGTCTGAATTATAATTATATTGCCCTTTTTGGTCAATGATCATAATAATAGAAGCTGTGATTTATTGAATGCCTACTTTATGTCAGATATGATACCTTACATAGGTTTTCTCATATCTTTTTTCAGATAAGGAGACTGATACTTAGGTAGTGTGATATTTAAGTTATCAAAATTAAGTCACTTGTGAGAGTCAAGAAAGGTTCTATCAGCAATTACAGTGGAACTGCATGTGCATGTGTCAGCTGGGGCTGTCCCAGACAAACTAAGTTGGTGCCTTAGATTTAAGTCATATTACCAGTAGGCCAAAGAGTTGAGATTCACTTCTGGTCTGACTTCAAAACCTATTATACTATGTTGATTTTTCCTTTAATTAGCCATTGTTTAGATGAGTGATTACAATGTTACTTTAAACCATCTTAGTTCTTTGTGGAATAAAGTTATTTGTAAACAAATAAATAATCTGGTGACTAATGATTTTTTATTACATATGCCAGAAGTTATATATTCAAGGGAGTATTGACTTTTAGAGCTGACTGCAGAACTATGTATTTTTATATGTTATTAAAGCTTCATGATATGTAATGTATAGGTGTTTACTTCATAATTGATTAAATGTGAAGTTGAATAGAGTGTTTATACTCATTGCTCTTCTAATTTGGCCACCAAATCCTGAGTTATAAACACAGCCCTTAATTATTTACATCCTTTCTGTACTCCATTTGCCTTAAAAAATACTGTTGATGAATGTTATGTAAATTTAGATAACACAGTGACGGCATAAATTTGGTTGTTATTTCTGGTCACTATGTGGTTGTTATTGCTGGTTAGTAAAATTAACAATGAATAAAGCAGAACCAAGGACTTTTTATGAACAGTTTAGGGAAAGCTTAAGGAAATCAATGTTATTACCATCTCTAAGATTAACAAAGAAAGATTATGATATCTAACTGCTTACCCCTACCTCACCATTTTCTATAACTCACATAACAGTGTGCCAGATGCTGGAAAATGAAAAGGATGGCATGAAAATAACATTCTTTTTCTAATAAGCTAAAGCTTTAGGTAGGTTAACCTATGAAAACCAGAAGTCTCTTCTAGTTCTACCAGTGATTTCCTAAAGAAATGTACAAAGAATTTTTTACATTTGAATGACTGTTGATACATATGTTTTAAAACAACTTCTTTCATTTTACTTTACTAGTGAAATAAAGCACCTCTATGTAATGGGCAAATTTTTCTTAAAACTACTTAACAGCCATTCTAGAAATCATCAATTATAATGTCAAGATATGTACATTCCTTTTTATTGATGTACAGAACTACATGTGCATAGACTTACCCTTGTGAAGAGCCCACTTTCTAAAATAGTTTACCTTAGTGTCAGCATGTAATTAAAACAAGAAGGTTTTCTAGTGATGTTAAGTATTCTTATCTTTTCTATTAATTTATTAGCTGGTTATGATTACCTGTACTTTAGACTCACTTAGCTGGGAAGGGCTTGGAAGGTAGTTATTATTTCAAATGGTCAATGGAGAAAGGAAGAAGAATATTTGGGTATATTAAGGTATAAGAGAAGACACAGAATGGGGAAATTGTGTAAAAGAATAATTATATAAATATGCATTGGTGTGATGTAAAGTAAGCTAGAAAATAAAGGCAATTTTAAGATGTTTAGAGAGAGCAGGGCAGTGTGAAGGTAGGTTTTAAGGTTGACGGAAGGAGTTCATTAGGTTTATAATTTTTTTTCTAAACTTGAGAGTAGTTCAAAGAGCCAATAAATGAAATGTATTAGCCACGTGAAAGTGTGACTCTTGGAAAGTATGACTGCAGTCAGTGAAGAGTAATTTGTAGCACTATGTTTGGAAGATGTGTAGGACCCAAAGTAGCAAACTCATTTGAAAATAAAGAAGGAATAAATACAAGGAAGTTTATTTTTCATAGTAAGGATAGATTTTAGTTGTAACAAACAAAGACTCAAGGAGACCATCATTCTAATCTTAACCTGTGTCAGCATCATTCAGAGTTTTTATAGAAATGAGGAGGTGCCAGGGTTGTCAGACCTTCATCTTTGATGTGAAATGATGTAAACCAGTCATTGTATATATCTTATGTATTCGCAGTCATGGCAGAATTTTTTTTTTTTTTTTTTTTTACTTGAAAGCCCTTGAGACGCATCTGTTGTACCAAAATGTAAGGTCTACCAAGAAAGAAGGAAGGATCCAATTTTGAAAAAAATACTGTATTTTTTCATTCTGTATTTTTAAAATGTTAATGATTTGGTATTTTTTTTCCAAATGTACACTGTGTACCACATGCTGTAGTTAAGAATAGGGACAGGGATTTTTTTTTTAATACAAATCTCAGGGAGTTTAAATTTTAGAGACAGACCAAACAATAAACAGTACAAGGTAATAATTACCATAATGGAAGATGTGTTGGTACACAGAAGGAATATTTTCTTAAGTCTGCTTATAGTGTAAGGGAATGCCTCTCTCAGGAGGTGATATTTGATGTGAGAGCAAAGATACTGAGATAACAACTTGTTAGGGAACATCAAGTATGGTTGGAATGAGACATGCATGGGGGAGAATGGCAAGAGATTAGACTAGAGGGGTGACAGGGATTGGGTCACAAAGGACTGGATTTGCCATATTAAAATAAAGTTTGTATTTCATCCTACAGATATTTGGGAGCTACTAATACTAGGGACATTAAATTTGTAACAACAAAATCTATTATTAACCTTCAGCTCTAACTATATGAACAATTAAAATAAATCTTTGTTGATACTAAAAAACAAAATGTATTTTAGGACCAGAAACTGTAGAAAACCAGTCAGTTGACAAATATTGCTTGAACACTTTCTAGAACATAATGTCTATTATGGAAAATCAGCTCATCTAGTAGTTGAATAGCTTATAATTCTAATATTTAAGAAACAAGAACAAAATGTTGGTGAGGATATGGAGAAAGGGGAACCCTCCTATGCTGCTGGTGGGAATGTGAACTAGTTCAGCCATTGTGGAAAGCAGTATGGAGGTTCCTCAAAAAGCTCAAAATAGAAATACCATTTGATCCAGGAATTCCACTCCTAGGAATTTACCCTAAGAATGCAGGAGCCCAATTTTAAAAAGACATATGTACCCCTATGTTTATAACAGCACTATTTACAATAGCCAAGAAATAGAAGCAACCTAAGTGTCCATCAGTAGATGAATGGATGAAGAAGAAGTGGTACATATACACAATGGAATATTATACAGCCATAAGAAGAAAACAAATCCTACCATTTGCAACAACATGGATGGAGCTAGAGGGTATTTTGCTCAGTGAAATAAGTCAGGCAGAGAAAGACAAGTATCAAATGATTTCACTCATATGTGGAGTATAAGAACAAAAAAACTGAAGGAACAAAACAGCAGCAGACTCACAGAACCCAAGAATGGACTAACAGTTACCAAAGGGAAAGGGATTGGGGAGGATGGGTGGGAAGGGAGGGATAAGGGGGATAAGGGGCATTACGATTAGCATGTATAATGTGGGTGGGGGGACACGGGGAAGGCAGTATAATGCAGAGAAGACAAGTAGTGATTCTATAGCATCTCACTACGCTGATGGGCACTGACTGTAATGGGTATGTGGTAGGGACTTGATAATGGGGGGAGTCTAGTAACCATAATGTTGTTCATGTAATTGTACATTAAAGGTAGCAAAATAAAAAAATTCTAATATTTAGTATAATGTATAAGTGGCATAAATGTTTTTTCACATTAAGATCTGCTTTATCTATTATACTTGTGATTTGTAAGTAGAAATAGTAAGTTTAAAGTTTGCTGATTTGATACTATAGTCCAAGAATTTAGTGGGCTCTGGGTTTTTCTTTTGAAGAAAAAATTATGAAATTCTTAAGGGGAAGGAGCATTCAAAAACAGTAACACTAGCCACTATCCAAATATCCTACCTCACAGAATAAATTATAATTAAGACTTTTATATATAAATACATATATATGTAAGCCATCGGAATAACTTTGAATATGAAGAAAACTGTTCAATGCCAGTGCTTGGGTATTTTCATTATTGGTGGGCTAAACCAGTCCATTCCCTCCAGAATCTTTTTTGGTGGGTAACACAAGTCTCCCGAACCACTTCTGAGCGTCAGCTATAATTTTCAGAGGTGTATGGCTCTGCATCCCCACTATGAGATAGTCGAGAGATTCTCACACAAAATAATCCCATACAAAAGAAAAAATTTTGCAGTGTATGTTGTTTGGAAATTTCTCTTCTGAGATTATGTCTCAGAATTCACCCTTTTCAGCAGAACTTAGGTTTTATATCATTGCTGGCTATTCAGTGTCCAAAAATATTTATTTTGGACTTTGGGCAGATTGCATTAGCACTTGAAAGTAACTGAGTGTCAAATGTGGTTGAAAATAAAATTCTGACCCTAATGCGTGCCCTCACAAACAATTCTAACATTAGTATTTGATTCCAAAAACCTGTTTTGAACTTGGTCAGCTTGAGGGCTACAATCTATTGTTTCCCTATCAATTTTCAGTAAAGCATCTTAAAAATTAGCATTTTGGAATATTAATTACTGTATTACATTTTGGGGAGATAAAATGATCTGTAACTCTAGCTGAGGCATTTCTTTTTCCAAGAATATATGAAAATAACAAATGTAGCTTAATTTAAAGAGGTAATTTATTTGCTGATTTTTTTTAATTTTTATTATTTTTTTAGTCATGGAAAAATATACACAACATAAAAATTACCATTTTAACCAATGTTTACAGCTCACTAGCACTAAGCACATTCACAGTGTCGTGCACCCGTCATCACTGTCCATCAGCGGAACGTTCTCATCTTCCAAAACTGGAATTCTACACCTACTGAGCAGTAACTCCCCATCCCTTTTGCTCCCAGCCTTTGAGAGCCACCATTCCACTTTCTATCTCGATGAATTTGACGACTCTAGGACCTCAAATAAGTGGAATCATATACTATCTGTCCTTTTGTAAATGACTTATTTCACTTACTATAATCTCCTTGAGATTCACCCAGTTTGTAGAATGTGTCATAATTTCCTTTTCAAGAGCAAATAATATTCCATTGTGCATATATACCACATTTTATTTCTCCATTCATCCATTGATGGACACTTGTGTTGCTTCTATTTTTTGGCTACTGTGTATAATGCAGCTATGAACATGGGTGTACAAATAGCTCAAGTTCCTGCTTTCTATTCTTTTGGCATGTATTCAGAAGGGGAACTGCTGTATCATATGGTAGTTCTGTTTGTAATTTTTTTAGCAACTGCTACTGTTTTCCATAGTATCTGAACCACTTTACATTCCCACCAGTACAAAAGGGTTCCAATTTCTCCACATCCTCTCCAACATTTATTATTATTATTATTATTATTATTATTATTATTATTTGTAATAGCCATCTTTTAAGGAGAGAATTTTGGTTTCCCTGTATTTCTTTTATTGTGGCTTATTTTTGGTGTTACTTAGGTAGAACTATGATCTGTTTAGCGATTGGTGTTTTTATTATTGAAAGCACTATAATGTATTCCTTGCTTTATTATTTTCTTTCAGTATCTTGTTTTGGGTATTCCTTCCTCTATTTCAGTATAGTTTTTCCACATAAGCCTGTCTTCTTCCTTTAAGAAGAGAAAGCACTGAGAGTACCAAGTGAATATGAGGAATTTAAGGAAAAATGTATTAAGAACTTAAACCTTCTGCTGGAAGAAATTGAATTTTAGGGTTAATGCAATTCTCCCTCCCACACCTTGCCACCAAATAACTTTTGTGTTCTTTTCCTGTATTTCAGTGTCCATATCATATTCGTGGAATATCATGGTATTTTGCAGACTTAGGAATCCGTTACTATAATAGAGTTAGAAGTAACTTTAGTGCTCGTAACACTTGAAGAGCTTTATATATGGACAAAAGAGAGCTCACTTTTAAGTGGAAAAAATTTGCTGATGATTATTCAGTCTTCACAAGAGTCTTTATAGCTGAAAGTGAAACTACTTTTATGTCTATTTCTAACACCAGACTTTTTAATGCTCTTGAACTAGGCTTGTTTGTACAATAGCCACTGAACATGTAACTATTTAAATTAAAATTAACTACAGTCAAATAAAATTAAAATTCAATTTCTCAGAAATGTAGCAGTAGCTACATTTTAAAACTCAGTAGCCACCTGTAGCTGGTAATTACCGTATGTGACAACACTGGTATAAAACATGTGGTCTGATGATTTAACTTCAAAGTTTGAATCTTCTCTCATTCTCTTTTCCATCTTTTAATAGTCTTTCTTTTTTCTATCCTTCATGATCCTATAAACTTCATTATGTATTCTTTAAGAAAACCTATTTATAAAGCATTTCAGAATTCTTACAACATGTAAAACATGTACAGTTTGAATAAAGATGAAGTTTAGTAGAAATTTTGGATATTTTAAGGGTAAAGGAAGAATTCTTACTGATTTGTGTTGATACTGTGTTAGAGGTTGAGCACCTAAAGATAGTTAGAAGTAAAGAAACAGTGGCTATGGGGCTTAGAAAAGGGAAGTTATATTTGTTTAGTTTAAACTGAAGTCAAAGATATGACAGTTGAATTGGAGGACCCTTTAATGATTCAGTCTTAACCATGCCATTTTATATGCTCGTTGGCTCAGAAACTATGCATAAGTCAACATTTTTGGAAGCATTACATTTAGAAATTGGGGTTATCATACCTAAAAAGTTAGTTTTTATGTATGCTACAAATGTACTATCAGAAAGTCATTCATTCTTAATTATTTTCATTAGGCCTGTCAAATATTATTTACTAGACAAAAAAAATTCTTGTTTTAAAAATCCATAATTTTCATCCCATTCCCCCAAACTTCTGGCTTTCTAGTCACAGCTGTGCAATGTACATCCTAGTAACTTAATTTTAAATATTATTATATCATCCTAATAATTTTTTTTTATGACATAGATACAGAACTTTTTGCACTGATGGGAGGGAATGTGTTTGATTAAGCTGAATTGTATGGCAATAGAAACAGAATGTTATGATTTGATGTAATGTGTAGAGTACAAATCAGAACCTTGCTAAATTTCTTGATCAGAAATTTAGCAAGGTTTTTCTTTTTTGAGTATATTGTCTTCACTAGTAGTTCAGAAATTGGCTCAGGAGATGCAGCTAAGCTAGACAAGGCAATGCTGTCTATTTTGTATGCACTTCTCATTTGGTAATTGCAAGAATATTAGCAGTTGGATTGCAGTGTGAGATGTGGACAGGAGGCAGAGACTAAGGTGCATGTTAAATCTTTATTCAATACTACTGGAAAGAAAGGGATTACGTTTACATTGCAATATTTTTAATTTATTTAAAGCTTTCTAAAAGTTACACAATAAAGAACTGCTGCCTTTATTCTACTTGATATATGTGTACTTATATATACATTCTTAAATTTTGCCCCTGGTAACTTTATGTAATGGTAGAAACAAATTAAGCATTTGTTGTATTACCTTGTAAATGTTGAACTGGTCCTCAGAAGTAGGTTTCTTTTATTAAGATTGATAGGATGAAGATGTGAGAATGAACTGTAAGCTTGAAATAAAAATTGCTTAAATTTTTTTTCCAAGAAGAAAGGATGTGTTGTTTGATAATAGTCAAAGACTGAGCATTTTGGCTATATTCCAAATTCTGCCACTGACTCGCTGTGTTTTTTGGCAGTAACTTACCCTCCCTGAAACAAGTTCTTGATTCTTTACTTCTGTTTGTAAAGTTAGCATAATAATAATATTGTATTGACCTCAGATAGGTTGTGGAATGGTTTCCCATTTTAGAATTTCCCAGCATAAAAATAGTATGGATTTTCAGTGCCTTGCTTTTTAAATAAATATTTCTGAATTCTTTTTTTTTATTAGGTAAGTATATTAGAGACCATTTAAATACAAAGTAAAACAAACCCTCATTGTACTGTTCAAAACATAGCCAGGCTTTTTGCATATCAAGGACTTTACCTGTTAAGTGTGAATGATGGTTTTATTCATTTCTTTTAGTGTCAGAAAAAAGAAGAATTTATTGGAAGAATTCAAAGCTTAGATTTGGACACAAAAGCAGCAGTTGCTGCACATATTCAAGAGGTAATAAACCTGCATACAGTTTTTATGTACTTTTTATGAAGCCTGTGGGTATTTGAATATGTCCCAAAATACTCAAAGAATAAGCATGAACACATGAAGGTCAAATACTGATGAACCCTGCTTTGGGGCATATTGTTTTCTTGTCAGAAATAGTTTCTTAAATGAATCATCTCATATCTGGCACAGTGCTTAACTACAGATGTACTGCGGCCTTTGTCCTCAGGGACATACGCACAGAGTGTTACTTGATGAATGAAGTATATGTCTTTGTTAGCATAGAGAGAGTAGTATAGTAAATGGAAGCAGCAGAAAGTGGATCACTGTAATTAAAAACTAAAGTGAGGTAAGGTAAGATGACAACCTTAGTATTATGTCATTCCCGTGATTTTCTTTTGAATGAATATTCAGCATAATTTTTGTTGAAAATATTACTTGAATAATAAATACCTTAGTGATCTGTAGCATCAACATAAAACTTATATCTAGGACATACTGTGCAATGTCAAATAATTAAAGTTAAGATAATTTATTTGTTAAGATTGATTTTAAAAGCTGCCATTTCTGCCTCTATCTAGTGATGGGCTTTTAATCTTGCATGCTTAACAAGACTTTAGAACTAGAGCATATGAGATTTTCCATGTTAAGTAGAAAGAGAACTGAGGAAAGAGAGAGGAGCGAATTTTTAAATGGTGAAAATAAATAGTAGTGTTTAAAAATATTACCTAAATGACTTTGTATTCCATCTATTATCTTTTCTTGTACTTAACATTCACAGAGGCCAGCTTTCTTGTCAGTAATATTGTTGTCAACAGTAAGCATATTAGTACTCTATAAAATACAGTTTTATTGGTATTGATTTATATATGTGTGTGTGTATATATATATATATATACACACACACATATATGCTTGTTTATGCTAGCTTTGTGGTTTGTATTTTATTTTGAATAAATGCTAAGTATTGCAAGTTATGAAATTTGCCACCATTCTTGAAAGTGTTATTCTTTCTGTTTATCATAAAAGTTAAAGAAAAATATCAGAATCATGGTGAGAAATGGAAAATAAGAAATAAGTATTTTACTTATATAGCTTTCACATTAAAAAAATCTTTTTCATATTTTAATATATAAAGACAAATTTTATTATATAAATATGAATACATAAATATGAATATTATAAATCTCAACTAATATTGTACTAAAATGAAATCAGTTTTTAAGTATTAACCATTTTTTAATTGTTTAATTTGTTTGCTTTCCTAAAGGTAATCTACAGTCAGGAAAATGTATTTGATCTTCAGTGGATGGAAGGGACTGATATGCCTCAGGAGGAAATAGAACCACTCTTGAAATATATGGCATTGCATCTAAAAAGATCTATAGATGAAAGAGATGAACATTCAGAGGTTTGTGGATTTCTTTCAGTATATTATAAAAGTTTGCTTTCCAAAAAAGGAAAAAAATAGCTTCAGAGAGTTTTTAGAATTGATACTCTGTCATTTAGGGACAGTAATAAAGTACTGTGTATCTTTTTTTGTGCAACACAGGAACTAGAAAGGATGTAAAAAAATCCCCAAATTGCTAGTAAGCAGATTGCAATTAGGTTTTCTTCTCTCCTTCCTTTTAAATTGTTATTCTGATTTTCGTCCTGTATGTTTTTTCAGTCATCTCCATAGCTCTGGCAGTAGTACAAAAATGTGAAACTGAAAATATTGTTGATATAAGTGGAAAAATCATTGCCTTGAAGCATAAGAATCAACTTAAAGTTAATCTTAGTTTTATTGCCACATTTTGAGTTTGGAAAAATAAGTGTTAATGAAAGGAGAATAACAGGTGTTCAGAATAAAATGTCCCACAAAATTTCTGTAGTCAGTATAATGAAGTGTGATTAAAAAAATAAGAATTATTATACCCTCCTTTTAGAGCAAAAGAGAGTACTTGGCTTTATAAAGGGAACAAAATTACACAGATTTTTTTGCCTGCACACTCTGAAAGCAGCTTATGATTTTTAGAGGAGTCTAGACTTTGGTGCAAATAATGATGAGTAATGTTTTCTTAATAGCGGACCACAGTACTCTGCCATTCAGGAGAATGTATTGCTTTGATCAGATGTTCCGTTTACATGGGAGAGGCAGTTTTGAGTTTATTTATAGAAAATTTGATCACTCGTGGGTCTAACGAAAGACTACATCAAAGAAATTCCTAAAGATTTTTTTTTCTGAACCAAAACTTCCTTGTTGCTATACAGTGTATTCATTTCTGATAAGAATTTTCATTTTTCTTCTGACATTAAAAGAGAAAAAATATAGGAAATAAGTGAATATTTTAGAGCAACAACTAAATTTTTTTGTAAAAATCTTAAGACATTGAGACTGAAGAAAGAAAAGAGTGAACTAAAAAGTATCCTGAGTATATGTCAAACTTATTCTGAGGTACTTAGATCATTTCATTTTCAATCTGAATTTTGAATCCTATTTACTGTATATGTATACTGAATATACTGTATATTCTTTTAATATTAGTGCATTTTACTCCTTTATCCATTCTCTAGAACATTCTTCTATTTGTATTTCAGGGTATCAAAAGTATTTTGATAAGGTGTCCTCCAACTTCTGAGGAATTATTTCTAAAAGTCTATACTTTGGTTTCATGTAACTGGTGGATATGTATAAATTGACCTCACATGAAATGATTAATATGGGGTGAAGGAGAACATTATTTTGGAGAAATGTGAACAAAATACTTGTCATTACACGATCTGTGTCAAAATATAATACATAAATAGAGTGATGAAAAAACTTTTAAAATCTATTATCCTGACTGATTAAGCATTTTAAATGAATTTTTTTTTCTAACAAGAAAAAAGAAGTGGTCACATTCTCATATCACATGTCTGGAAAGCTAGCTTAAACCCAGTATTCTGGGGGGAAAAGTTTTTTCAATTTGGGTCACCAGTGGACTAATTAGAAAAGATAATTAAAAAGAATTGTGAAAAATATTAGACAAATGTTAAGTACAATAATTCTGTATCATTCTGTTGGATTGAAATAAGCTCTTGTTTAGATTTTCCCCTTAACTTTTTTATTTTTTTCTCCAAAACATTTTATTAATAAAAATTTTATGTAAAAAGCAAAATAGAAGAAAGTTATATATGTCACACTGATAACACCAGCAAAGATGGAATAAGGAAAGTTAGAAAGAGTAATACCACATTTATATCATTTTGGGGAACACTTCAAAGTACAAAAAATATTAGGCTAATTTTTAAGTACAAAGAAGGCTTATAAAATAGACCTACAAAATTAGAAATAAAAATCTGTATATCAAATATTTTCAAGGCCTTTCTGTGTGCATAGCACCATGTAGGAAGGAAAGTGGAACTGCCACGTGTCACAGATAGGGTGTTACAGTTTTGGCCCATTTCAGCTTGTAGGATCATCTCCTCTTTCTCAAGGGGAAAGCCTCAGCCAGGTTGAGGAGAGTCATAGGGGTCACCAAGGAGACTGTATGCTCCTTGCCTGTGCCATCCTTATCCTCTAGCACCACACTGAAGGAGCAGAGTGGAATTTGCAGTAACAGTTTGAACTGTAGCGCTAGTGCTGGAGACATAATCATTGCTCCCATCCTGCTGGACATGCCTACCAGCTCCACCACTGTGATGTGTCAAAGATCCAGGCCATGCTGTGCTGCTGAGGCATTCCCAGCTGCAGCCAGAAGAGGTTTCCAGCTGTGGGTGTGGACATGGTGAGGACTCTCCTTGTCTTATAAAACTGATCCAGGAGTCACAAAACTGGTATTCTGACACCCGCTTTGACATTCATGGCTGTAACGTGGGCTCTGTGCCAGACCCAGCCAGGTTGGACTGACAGACTTGGTCAGGGACACCCTGTAGTTCACAGCCAATAATGCAGAAGGCCTGTAGCCGTAGGACCCACAGGTGGGTCTGTAATTATGGCAGTTTCTGGGGCTCTTTATGTGACCATTCTCTGGAGAGTTGAGTTTGTGCCAGTGTGTCTTACTCGCAAATGCCCTTCTTCTTGGCTCTGTTATGAACTGTGTACTGGATCTTGTGGTGTCCTTGAAAATTCAAGTCTGGGAGGATGCCTTTTAGAATAACATCAGTTGAAATGTTGTCTGATGTGTTTCTTCCCTCAGGGGTCTCCCTGGACACATGAACTGTCAGTTCATGAGGTTGCATTAGTGTGCGTCCTTCACACTTGGGCATTTGATTCTAGGAGGTTCCATATGAACCCAAGAGGCTGGTCAACGGGTCCACCCTGTCCATCCACATGACTGCTTCCACTTCAATATATTTCAACAAATAAATATTGAAGGTCCACTCCATACTCTATACTAAACCTATAATGTGTACCCTGGTGAGCAGTAGTACTCTCACACTGGGAGTTAAAATAGGCACCACCTACGCACTTAAGCACGCTCCATTTGGGTGCATGGCATGAGTGAGACGTCGCTTTTCAGTCAGTACTGGCAACTGCAAGCTGCCCACTGGAGATGCTCTCCCTGTTTAGGACATAGAGACCTTTTTTTTCTGTTCTAATTGTTCTTCTTACTGCTGTAGAACAAGTATCTTTTTAATCATCTCCTTTTATTAAGAACCAAATAGGAGAGCTTAATAAATTTAAGATCTCTTTATTGTTGCTGTATATTTTTTTGCCAAGCTTTGTGTTACAAGTTTATCCTATACTATCTTATTAATTCTATTCAATAACCCCATTTTGTAGATGAGGATATTCAAACTCAGAGAAGTTAAATAACTTGCCAAGTCTAATTCCAGTATTTGTGTTCCTAACCATTATAATACCTTTGCCTAAATCCACCTTTACCTAAAACATATCTTTGATTATTTTCCTTAATGATGAGTGCTCTAAGTAGAATTATTAGGTCACCTGAATTTTTTTCTCAGCATTGATATATCTTCTTGTGTTCATTCTAATACATTAGTACGTCCCTGCTATTTGCAAGGTCTTGTACTAAGAGTGTGCTGGAGCAATAAACCTAACTTTCAAAAAGAACCGTAGATTGTTACAATCTAATAGGTAAGTTATTTTAATTAATTAACTGTAATAAAAATTTTTAAGTGATAATTACCAAAATGAGACATCTATTTAAATACTGTAGGAATTTAAAGAAAGAAGATGTTATTTGCAACTGACAGTAGAATGTCTAGGGTCAGAAGGACCAGAGGAGGCTTATGAAATTAAAGTTATGCTTTAATAGCATTTCCTCTCAGATTTTTTTGAAAATGTTTGGGAGCCTTGAGCTCAAGAAACTGTCACCATTAGAAGTCAAAATGCTATGTAATCTTTAGTTGAAAATACTTCTGGATACTCTTAATTCTTAGTACCAGGTTTCTTTCTTTTTTTATTTTTAAAAAATATTTTGCTGTCCATAGTTCTTTTGTACTCTCTTGGCATCTGGAAGCTCTTGAAATCTCCATTTCACTACTTAACTAAGGTAAAATGGACTATGTGTCTTCAGTACTTTTCTTGAGTTTTCCATTTTGTGAATCATTTAGTTAAATAATCATGAACAACTCTTTTTGTGCTCACTGCTATGCGGGGTAAGGACATTTACCAGGAACTGAGCAAGATCTCCAACAAAACAATTGATGGGCATTACAAAGCACTTACTTGAAAACGGATGTCACGATCTGTATCAGGGCTGTGTATTTTTTTGGTTTTGTTTTTCTTAGAGTTCTTTATCACCTTGGAGCACAAATAGAAAAATTAATGATAGAAAAATAACAGTGTTTTAGTCAAACTTTAATTTGAATTCCTGTTAACTACCATTAGATATGTGACTTTGGCTGTTTAATCTATATGAACCTCAGTTTCCTTATGTGTAGGACATAATATCTCTACTGCAGATTATAATATTGAATGAGCTCTAACAGGAAAATCTCCTAGCTAAGAGTTCTTTAAATATTCATTCCCTTTTCTTTGTTCCCCAATGTGATTCAGAGTCAAAGAATGGAATGAATAGTGTTAAATTCAAAAGTAAGGGTGACGCTTAAGGGCTTAATTGTAGTTCCAGGCTAAGTAGGAACTCTAGAGTAACCAAGAATAATCTTTTTGAGTGGGCAAAAAGGGGGAATTGAGTGATTAAAGGTCTAGGATAGATACGTTGACTTGGGAGTAATGCTAGTAGGAAACATGGCACAAAAGGGGAATGGTTCTCTCATGGAGAAGCCTGTATTTATTGAATAGCGAGTGGATGTGGAGTTGTAGAGAGAAAAGGGACTGGGAAGCCACACTCTGTGGTTTATTAATAGGCATACCGGAATCTGTAAAAGCAATAGTTGAACAGGCCTTGATTCAGGTGCTGAAAAAAATATATATATCCAAAGGATAAAGAAATGAATTGTGATGAGTGGTTAAAAAAAAGAAGAAAAGTAATGATTCATTGAGGGCATTATAAGACTTGGGGATGAGAAACAAAGTGAGGGTTGTGATTTCATGGTCCCAAGGTGGTAATCCCACCCATTCTGGAGTAGGACTGTTGGAGTTGCTATTGAAGACAATTTCTGTTTGCCTAAGAAGTTTGAAAGAAAACCTGATAAATTCATTTAGAATAAAGAGAATTTTCAAAAAGAGGAAAATTAGAGGAGAGTATGATTGAATGAAGTACATGTAGGCCTTTAAAGTTCAGGTCTAGGATAAGTAGAAGGAGATTTGTGTCCCATAGAGGGTCTCTAGACAAAGAAATAAAAGTAGCATTGACATGGGAAGTAGATTGGACCTAGTACTGTAAGAGGAGAGCATAGGATGTGGAGTCAAGAGACTGGCCTAGAGTCTTGGCATTGCTTGCTACTAGCTTGTTATGTGATCATAAGCGAATCAATCTCTGTGATTCAGTTACCTTCCACTAAACTTCTGAGGTCCTGTTAGGTCCCTGTTAGGCCCCTATTAGGTCAGTTCTAGAGCATTGTCCAGTTCTGCAATAATGGCAAGATTGTATTTCTGCTCTGTGCAGTACAGTAACCACTGGTTATATATGGCTATTGTGCACTTGAAAGGTGGCTAGTATGACAAAGGAACCTTGTTTTTAACTTCAAAAGATTTTAATTAAATAGCTACTTGTGCTACTGGCTACAGTATTGGCCAGCACAGTTGTAGACATATCACTCTTGGGTTAATTTTTTTTCTATGTCATGTCTCCTATGCCTTTCCAACATTGCTATCTGGAATAGTTACTTTTACCACAATTGATTTCTTTTGTTAAGAGAACTAGGAAGGAAAAAAATAGTAAGTTGTATTCTAGTTTATCAACTAAATAGGTTATCCATGAACTGTTGAATGAAACTTTTAAAAATGACAGCTACATATGACAAAGTTAAGATATTTTTTGACCAATGAGTTGTTTTTCATATTGTAGTACAGTACTACATGCAGTGAATCATGTTGATGTTCTCATAACCTAGAACACTAAAAGCGAATCTGTGTTTATTTCTGTATTTCCTTAGACCATCATAGAACTCTCTGAAGAGCTAGATGGTCTTCACTTTCTACCCCATGCCTCTTCATCTGCACAATCACCCTGTGGTTCTCCAGGCATGAAGCGAACAGAAAGTCAACAACATCTGTCAGTGGAACTGGAAAATGCTAAAGCCAAGATAAGAAGGCTTAGGCAGGAATTGTAAGTTGCTTATTTTCAAGTTTCATCAAATTTATATGGTCACAGAATTGACCTAAATAATGTTTGTAGAACTATGGAATGAATATACAGCAGTGGTTCCCATTGACTAGCCTGTGTCAGAGTTTTACTAGTATTTGTCAAAATGAGAAAAATAAGAAAACTGGCATAAGATTTCCTAATGCTAAATCTTACCAGTCTAAAGTATGTCCTTTATTCTGGATTTACATCCTTCCTATCTTTCTAGTTTTAAAATATCCTTTCATTTATAAAATAATGTTCTTCCTCGGCATTTTGGGGTCTTCTTAATTTTTTAAATTTTAGCATCTCATGAAATCCAAAATACTGGCATCCACCAAGTCAGATCAACAAGTCTAGCTCTTAAAATTAATGTTATAAAAGACTGAACTGTTAGTATAAAGTATTACAAAAAATTAATTTTGTGTATGAATTTTCTGCACTGAGTAACGGAAATGCTTGAGTGATGTACTTAGAAATGGTAAATACTCAGATTGGTTAGTGCTGATGAAATTATATTTATTTAATTTTCAAAGATCATTATAGAAAAGTCAGTATAAATGTCACATAGGCATTCCTTGGTGAAGAATATGTACAGGCATACCTCATTCTGTTGCTCTTTAATTGCATACTTGGTTTTATTGCACTCACAGATACCGCCTTTTTTTTTTTTACAAATTGAAGGTTTGTGGCAATCCTGTGTCAAGTACGTCTATCGGTGCCATTTTCCGAAAGCATTTGCTCACTTTGTGTCTGTGTCACATTTTGGAAATTCTCACAGTATTTCAAACTTTTTCATTATTGTTAAGTTTGTTATGGTGATCTGTGATTGGTGATCTTTAAGGCTACTACTGTAATTGTTTTGGGTTATCACAAACACACCCATATAAAACAGCAAACTTAATCCATAAATGTTGTGCATGTTCTGATTGCTTGAACAACCAGCCATTCCCGTCTCTCTCCATGTTCTCGGGCCTCCCCGTTCCCTGAGACACAACAATATTGAAAGTAGGCCAGTTAATAACCCTACAATTGGCTCTAAGTATTCAAGTGAAAGGAAGAGTTGCACATCTCTCACTGTAAATCAAAAGCGAGAAATGGTTAAGCTTAGTGAGGAAGGCATGTCAACAACTGAGGCAGGCTGAAAGCTAGGCCTCTTGCACCAGTTAGCCAGGTTGTGAATGCAAAAGAAGAGTTCTTGAAGGATATTAAAAGTGCTACTCTGGTTAACCCATGAATGAAAAGAAAGTGGAACAGCCTTACTGCTAATCTGGAGAAAGGTTTAGTGGTCTGGATAGAAGACCAAACCAGCCACCATGCATTCCTTAAAGCCAAAGCCTCATCCAGAGAAAGGCCCTAACTATCTTCAATTCTGTAAAGGCTGAGAGAGGTAAGGAAGGGGCAGAAGAAAAGTTTGAAGCTAGCAGAGGTTGTTTCTTAAGGTTTTCGGAAGGAAGCTGTCTCCAAAACACGTCCAAGTGCAGGTGAAGCAGCAAGTGCTGATGCAGAAGCTGCACCAAGTTATCCAGAAGATCTGGCTGAGGCAGCTCTTGAAGGTGGCTGCACTGAACAGTGGGTTTTCAAAGTAAACAAAACAGCCTTGTATCAGAGGAACCTGCCACCTCGGACTTCCATACCTAGAAAGAAGTCAAAGCCTGCCTTCAAAGTTTCAAAGGACAGGCTGGCTCTCTTGTTAGGGGCTAATGCAGTCATAAGTGACTTGAAGTTGAAGCCAGTGTTCACTGACCATTCTGAAAACCCTAGGGCCCTTAAGAATTATGTTAAGTACTCTACCTGTTCTCCATATATGGAACAGCAAAGACTGGGTGGCAGCATATCTGTTTATAATATGGTTTGTTGATACCAACTGCTCAGAAAAAGAGATTCCTTTCAAAACACTACTGCTCATGGGCACTGCACCTGCTCACCCAACAGCTCTGGTGGAGACGGGCAACAAGAGTAACGTGTTTGCATGCCCGCTTACACAACAGCCATTCTGCAGCCCATGGACCAAGGAGTAATTCTGACTTTCAAGTCTTATTAGTTAAGAAATACATTTCATAAGGCTATAGCTGCCATAGATAGATTCCTTTGATGGACCTGGCCAAAGTAAACTGAAAACCTGGAAAGTAGTCACTATTCTAGATGCCATTAAGAACATTTGTGATTTGTGGAGAGAGCTCAAAATGTCAGTATTAGCAGAATTTGGAAGGAGTTGATTCCAGCCTTCATGGATGACTTTGAGGGGTTCAAGACTCTGAGGAGGAAGTAACTGCAGATGTCGCGAAAACAGAAAGAGAAGTAGAATTACAAGTGGAGCCCAGAAATGTGACTGAATGGCTGCAGTCTCATGGTAAAACTTGAATGGATGAGGATTTCCTTCTTATGGATGAGCAAAGAAAGTGGTTTCTTGAGATGCTATCTATTCCTGCTGACGATGCTGTGCAGATTGTTGAAATGACAACAAATGGTTTAGACTACTACATAAACTGAGTTGATAAGGCAGCAGCGAGTTTGAGAGGACTGACTCCACTGTGGGTGAAATGCTGTCAAGCAGCATAACACGCTCCAGAGAAACCAGTCACGAAAGGAAGAGTCTGTCAATGCGGCGAACTTCACTGTTGTCTCATTTCAAGAAATTTCCCCAGCCACCCCAGCGACCACCACCCTGAGCGGTCGGCAGTCAGCACCACGGAGGCAAGACCCTCCACCAGCAAAAGGATGATAACTTGCTGAAAACTCAGGGGATGGTTAGAATTTTTTAGCAATAAATATTTTTGAATTAACATATGTACGTTTTTTTAGACATAATGCTATTGCACACTTAATAGACTACAGTATAGTATAAACCTAACTTTTATATGCATTGGAATAACAAGAAATTCATTTGACTTGCTATTTTTTGATATTCACTTCAATGTGGTATTTGCTTCATTGGGGTGGTCTGGAACCAAACCTGCAGTATCTCTGAGCTATGCCTGTAAAGACATGACCATCTCTAGTGGAGATTTTTTTATTTTGCACTTCAAAAAGAACAAAGGATTTTTGTGTTTGGAGTTTTTTTTCTTTTTACCTTTTTTCTTGATTTGTTCTCCTAGATTTGGTCTTCAGAATGTAGATTTAAATTTAAAGACACAATATAGCAATTAAGTTTATTTACTGATTATTTAAACCATTGGTTTAAAAAAGTGACTGAATATACAAGATATAAAAAATACACAGTCTATAGGAAAATTTGAAAACAAAAAAATACAGCTTTCATTGTGGATGTCTGCATTATTATGTGTCTGTTGAAGTGAATATGCCTAGGATATTCCATAAACAGCTGCACCAGGGAAATTGGAGAAGAGATTGCTGTTATTAGTTTGACTGACAGTTAATGGACAGCCTAAACAGTGAACACTAGTTGGTTCCCTATAATTTAGCATAATCTTCTCCAGTATTTAAAGTATGCAATTAGAATTGCAGTGATGGCCGTGAATTCATTTAACATTTTGCACTATATTAAAATTTGATTTTTAAATAAAATTTACTTGGTCATGGCGTATATTAAAATTCCAAGCAACTTAAGGTGATTGATAAAATTGAGTGTCTCATATGCTGGTGGAAAAATGTAAATGAGGATTTTAAACGAGTAAGTGTGACAGATATAACAAGTATTCCCAGTAACTAACATTTTGTCAAATGCCGTCTTTGTTATTCTTTGAAAATGTATTCCTTCATGGATTTCTTCTATTCACATTAGTTTTACATATTTTTGTTGGGACAGATGTTTACTAAAGTGATAAGGTGTGGGAATCATGGTAGATAAAAATAGTTCAGGTTGCCTTATACCTAATGGAAATAAATAATTGTCATGAGAGCATGCAATGAATAGCATAATTACTTATGGGTAGTAAATTGTAATATAATTGCTTTTGATTTATTAATATACAGAGTAAAAGAATAATTTGTGAATTGGATGGAAGAATACATAATTCCTTATAACTTTCACTATTTGCATTAGTTAACATAAAAATTTCATTTTTTTCTTCTTTTTTATTGAAATAGGGTTGACAAACAGTATTATATTGGTTTCAAGTATACAACACAGTGATTCAACAGTTACTCATATTATTAAATCCTCACTCCAACTAATGCAGTTACTATCTGTCAACATAGAAGGATTTTACAGAATCCATTGACTGTATTCTCCATGCTTCACTTCATCCCTACAACCAACTTATGTTATGAGTTAGATTTTGTGCCTCTTTATCCCTCCTACCTACCCATCCTAACCCATCCCCCATGGTAACCACCAGTCACTTCTCAGTTATCAAAGACTTTCTTTAATAATTTTCTCTGCTTCCTTGGATCTCATGTATTCAGAGTTTTTCTTTCACACAAATTATGTATTTTTTAAATAGATTTATTGAGATATAATTCACAAATCAGAAAATTCATGTTTTTCATGTATACAACTCAGTGATTTTTAGTATAATTAATAGAGCTGTGTAATCATCACATACCATCTAATATCAAGTAATTTTTAACACCACACAAGGAAACCCCATACTCATTAGCAGCCATTCCTTATCCCTTTTGGCCCAAGGCTCTTGGGAACCATTAATCTACTTTCTATTCCATGGACTTGCCTATTCTGGACATTTCATATAAATGAAATTATATATTATGTGGCCTTTTGTTACTGGCTTCTTTCACTTAGCATAATGTTGTCAAGGTTTGTCCTCATTCTAGCATGTTTCAGTACCTCATTCCTTTTTATGGCTGAATAATATTCCATTACATGGATATATCACATTTTGGTTATCCATTTATGAGCTGTACATTTGGATTGTTTCTCCTTTTTGGCTTTATAAAACAATGTTACTGTGATCATTCATGTGCAAGTCTATATGTGGGCATTTGTTTTCTGTTATCTTGGTGGTTGTATACCAAGAAGCAGAAATGCTGTATTATATGGTAGTTCTATGTTTAGCCTTTTGAGGAACTGTCAGACTGTCTTCACCATTTTACATTTCCACCAGCAATGTCTGAGGGCCCCAGTTTTTCCATATCCTTACCAATAATTATTATTATATACCTTTTTGGTTATAGCTATGCTAGTAAGTGTGAAGTGATATCTCATTGTGGTTTTGACTTGCATTTCCCTGATGACTAATGATGTGGAGCATCTTTTCCTGTGCTTATTGGTCATATGTGCATCTTCTTTGGAGAAATGTCTATTCAGTTCCTTTGCCCATTTTTAAATTGAATTATGAGATAAACTTTTAATCAGTGAAATTACATGAAACTGGGGTCATATAAGAAGTCCATATAGCCTGCTGTTGAAACCTAAAGGTCTTTTGGTCATTTCTGACTTGGGAGAGAAAAGGGAGGGTGTAAGGAAGATTTCATAGAGATAGTCACATTTCAGCTTTATTAGACATTAACTATGTTGAAAAGGCTTATTTGGGTGTTCTAAGCAGAAGGTGAAGTTGAAGAAATTCAGTACGATTTAAGGAGGGGCAATGGCAAGAAGTGAAGTTGAAAATGATGGAGTGAATACCAATGGAATATTATTCAGCCTTAAAAAGAAAAGAAATCCTGCTATTTGCAACAACATGGATGGAGCTCAAGGGTATTATGCTCATTGAAATAAGCCAGGAGGAGAAAGACAAGTACCAAATGATTTCACTCATTTGTGGAGTATAACAAGAAAGCAAAACTGAAGGAACAAAACAGCAGCAGACTCACAGACTCCAAGAAGGGACTAGTGGTTACCAAAGGGAAGGGGTTGGGGTGGAGAGGGTGGGAGAAGGGGATTAAGGGGCATTATGATTAACACACATAATGTAGGGGGGCATGGGGAAGGCAGTATAGCACAGAGAAGACAAGTAGTGACTCTATAGCATCTTACTATGCTGATAGACAGTGACTGCAATGGGGTCAGGGCGGGGGGACTTGATAATATGGGTGAGTGTTGAAACCACAATGTTGCTCATGTGAAACCTTCATAAGATTGTGTATCAATGCTACATTAACTAAAAAAGGAGGGAGGGAGGGAGGGAAGGAAGGAAGGAAGGAAATGGTGGAGTGAATACATGGAGGGTCATATATGTAGTACTCAGAAGTTCAGACTTTAAATAGTAGGGACCAATTGAAGATTTTTTGTGTAGGAGTGTAATATCAGATTTGTGTTTTACTAAAGAGATACTAGTCTTAATAACTGACTCTTAGTGAATGTTTAGACTAAAAAAATTAATTCTGTTGACAATGTGAAGGTCGACTGAAGGGCAATCCAGGCAGATAGTGTGGGTCTGATGGAAAGTTGTAACAGTGAAGTTGTAGAGGAGATGAGGGAGAAGGCAGGATTTTTGGTATAATTCCTGCTTTCTTACAATCGGTTTCTATTGGGATGGTGATGCCATTTACTCAGATAGGGAACATAAGAGGGAAGAAGAATATTAAAGTACAAGACAAATTTAGTTTTTGACATATTCAGTTTGAGGTACCTTTGATATATCTCCATGGAGATGATCCCTGGATGATTAGTTCACAATTCAGAATAGAGATGTGGAATTATTAGCTTATGCCTGATGCAGAATAATAGCAGCATTGTACATAGGAGTTGAACCTTGGGAGTGGTACGACTGCCCAGGAAGAACATGAAGAATGAGAAGAATGTGATCTGAAGAACACAGTATAAAGGTCTTTAAATGGTTAAGGGCAGACTTCACCATTTATTAGCCACATCACTGTGTTTCTTCATACATATTAATCAACCACAGTATAGATGTATTCATACGTATGCATCACTCTGTCTCTTCATAAAATGAAACTTCTAATAATATGTACCCTGGAGAGAGACTGCCTATAGCATATGATCAAGTGCATGAGCTTGAGAGGCATTCTACCTGGCTCACCACTTACCTGAGTGACTGTGGCCAAGTTACTTAATCTCTCTAAGATCAGTTTCCTAGCCTATTAAGTAGGAATAATAATTGTGCCTATTGTAAGGTTGTTGTGTGAGGTAAATTGTAAAGTGAACAGAGTCTAGTACATTAGTGCTCAATAAATGTAAGCTGCTATCACTGCTACTGTTTCTTTAGAGGGCGTTTGTGAGGATTACCTGCTTGGCAAAGAGAAAAGTGCTTAACAAAAGTGCCTGGTACAGATAATTCCACTTTGATAATTTTGGCCGAAAGATGGGCACAAAACATGAAATCAATGAAAGGGCTAGAGTTAATGTGTAGAGGAGTAGAAATACCTAAGAGTGTGGAGTCAGGAAATCAAAGGAGAGTGTTTTAAGAAAAAGAATGGAGTTAATTATATTAAATTCTACTAAAAGATCCAGAAATAACCCATTGGATTTGGCAATAAGGAGGTAATCAACTCTTGAAAAACGGTGTCAGTGGGGAACTGTGGATGAAAGCCTCGTTGCTATAGACAGTCAAATGAGTGCCGAAAGAAATTATTATTGAGGCTGGAAATCCTGGATAACTCTTAGAAAAATTATTTAAATTAATATTTCACATAAACCAAATTGAATTTCAGAAGGATTAAAGAGCTAAGTGTAAAAAATTAAATAATGATGAAAGAACCAAAAAGAAATAAAGAAGTATATATATTTGTCCTCTAGGTAGGGAATATCTTTGCACAAAGCAAAAGAAGTGGATGCTCTTGTTGTTTTTTTTTTTGGATACACAGTCTTATATAAGCTTCAGGTATGTAACCACAGTGGTTCAACAGTTACCCATATTATTAAATCCTCACCCCCACTAGTACAGCTACTATCTGTCAACATAGGAAGATGTTACAGAATCACTGGCTATATTCTCCATGTTGTACTAATATCCCCAGGACCAACCTCCATTATGACTGAGAATTTTTGTGCCACTTTATGCCCCTCACACTCCCCACGCACCCACTCCAACGCCACCCCCATAGTAAACACCAGTCCCTTCACAGGGTCTATGACACTACTGCTGTCTTGTTCATTCTGTTTTGCTTTGTATTTATATTCCACAAAGAAGTGAAATCATATGGTACTTGTCTTTCTCCATCCGGCTTATTTCACTGAGCATAATACCCTCTAGCTCCATCCATGTTGTTGCAAGTGGGAGGATTACTTTTCTTTTTATGGCTGAATAATATTCCATTGTGTATGTGTACCACGTATTCTTTATCCATTCATCTATTGATGGATACTTAGGTTGCTTCCATATCTTGGCCATTGTGAACAATGCAGCAATAATTGGGTGCATATATCTTTTTGGATCAAGGAATTTGTTGATTCAAAATTCCTAGGGTAAATTCTTAGAAGTGGAATTACTTGGTCGATAGGTGTTTCTATTTCTAATTTTTTGAGAAACCTCCATACTGCTTTGCACAGTGGCTACACCAATTCACATTCCCATCAACAGTGTAGGAGGGTTCCCATTTCTTCACATCCTCACCAACACTTATTTCTTGTCTTTTGGATAGTGGCCCTTCTGCTGGTGTGAGGTGATACCTCATTGTGGTTTTGATTCGCATTTCCCTGATGATTAGTGATGTGAAACATTTTTTCATGTGCCTATTGGCCATCTGTATTTCTTCTTTGGAGAAATGTCTGTTCGGGTCCTCCACCCATTTTGTAATCAGGTTATTTGTTTTTTTGGTGTTTAGGTGTATGAGCTCTTTACGTATTTTGGATGTTAACCCCTTATTAGATAAATAACTTACAGATATATTCTCCCATACTGTAGGTTGCTTTTTTGTTCTGCCGATGGTGTCTGTTGCTATACAGAAGCTTTTTCGTTTGGTGTAGTCCCACTTGTTCTTTTGTTTCCCTTGCCTGAGGGGATGTGTCCAGGAAAATGTTGCTTATATTTATGTTCAAGAGGTTTTTGCCTATGTTTTTTTCAAAGTATTTCATGGTTTCATACCTTACATTCAGGTCTTTGATCCATTTTGAATTTACTTTTGTGTATGGAGTTTGACAGTAATCCAGTTTCATTCTCTTGTATGTAGCTATCCAGTTTTCCCAACACCAGTTATTGAAGAGGCTGTCTTTTCCCCACTGTATATTCATGGATCCTTTATGGTATATTAATTGACCATATATGTGTGGATTTATATCTGGGCTCTCTATGCTGTTCCATTGATCTATGGGTCTGGTCTTGTGCCAGGAATTGTCTTGATTACTGTGGCTTTGTAGTAGAGCTTGAAGTCAGGGAGCATAGTTCCCCCAGCTTTGTTCTTGTTTCTCAAGATTGCTTTGGCTATTCAGGGTCTTTTGTGGTTCCATATGTATTTTAGAACTAGTTGTTCTAGTTCACTGTAAAATGCTGTTAGTATTTAAATCGGAATTATATTGAATCTGTAGATTGCTTTGGGCAGGATGGTCATTTTGGCTACATTCTTCCTATCCATGAGCACGGGATAGATTTCCACTTATTTGTGTCTTCAATTTCTCTCATGAGTGTCTTACAGTTTTCAGAGTATAGGTCTTTCACTTCCTTGGTAAGGTTTATTCCTAGGTATTTTATTCTTTCCAATGCAATTATAAATGGAATTGATTTCCTGATTTCTCTTTTTGCTAGTTCATTGTTAGTATATAGGAATACAACAGACTTCTGTGTATTAATTTTATATCCTGCAACTTTGCTGAATCCAGTTATTAGCTCTAGTAGTTTTTTGGTGGATTCTTTAGGGTTTTCTATTTATAACATCATGTCATCTGCAAATAGTGATGTTAACTTTGAAATATTTATCAAGATGATTTGTGATCTCCATTTCATTTAGCCCTCTTTCTGGTGTCTTAATCTGTTTTTTTGTTTGGAACATAGTTCTCTGCCTCCTCATTTTGTCAGGGTTTCTGTGTTTTTTCTTTTGTATTAGATGAATCTGCTATGCTTCCTGATGTAGAGAGTAAAGGCTTTATAAAGAAGGTGTCTTGTGGTTCCCAGAAGCTCAGGACTCTTTCCTCTCAAGTTCCTGCTTCTCCTTTGCTGTGGAGCCCCAGCTGCTGTTGGTGGGCAGTGGGCGGGGTCGCCTTTCTGTATGTCTTCTGGCGATGGTTTATCTCAGTCTGCTGAGGCCCAGCAGTTTTCCTTAGCCGGGCCTATGTGATCAGAGCAGTGGTTTCTGCTGGGATCGTTGTGGGCAGGGCTGTCCTCTGCCTGCCCTGCAGTGGTGGTGCGGCTGCTGCCTTAACAGGGTGTATCGGGTGGTTTCAGGGGGAGTTGCACTATGTCAGGGTGCAGGCGGTGTCAAGTCACCTGGCTGTGGAGTGCATGGGTGCTCAGCAGTGGCTAAGCTGTGTGATTGGAGGGCTTGGGGCATGCAGTAGCTGTGGTGGGGTGCTGCAGTACTGGGAGGGGTGTAGGTGTGCGGAGGCAGTGAGTCCCGTGGTGGGTGTGTGGGTTCACAGAGGTGGCACGATGTGTGCAGTGTGGGGTTGCACAAGTGTGCAGTGGGAGCGAGTTGTGCAGTGGGAGCCTGCGCCAGCAGTGGAGGCAGCTGGTCGTGCTGCCGTGGCACACAGCTGCTGCTGCAGCGAGTCCTGCGGGCACCCTCTAGCAACAGTGAGACACCATTACCCAGCTTGGCCACCTTGGGGAGGAAGATGCTCTCAGATCTGGCTCCTGCAGGCACCTCTCCAGTTGGGATGAAACAGGGCTGTGAAAGCTGGGAGAGTCTCCCTCTGCCTGCCAGGCAGCAAGGTCCAATGCTGCTGGGCAGAGTGGGCTGTCACATTGGTGGTGTACAGGAAGGCACTTCAGAGTGAGGCTAGCAAGGGGAATGGAGTATCTAGGGCTCCCGTGTGTGCCCAACCTGTTGGGCCAAGGGAGTGTTGGGGAGGTGTTGTCCACCTACCCTTTCTCCTGCAGAGTTACCTCCATCCAGCCCTCGCCCCTCTGGCTCCCCTCCCACTGCTGGCAGGTTTTTCAAACTGCTGCCTCTGTTTTGGGCCTCAGCAGGACAAATGGAGCATGTCTGTCCTCCAAAGGCGGCTAATGTCTCACCTCTCAGAGTATTCCAGCTGTGCCTGGTGTCTACTCCCTCTAATCAGCTGAACACAGTGCAGTTGCGTCTCGTGTTCCCAGAGCAGATCTCCGGGGCCAGGTGTGCAGAGTTCCTGGCCACCTACCCCCTCCCTGCTCTGTTCCTCTTCCTCCTACCTATGGGCTGGGATGGGGGAAGGGCTTGGTTCCACTCCATTGGGGCTCTGCCACTTTACCCTTTTCTGTGTGGTCTTCTCTTCTCTCCCAGGTGTAGATGGTCTGTTCTACAGTCTTCAGTTCATTTTTGGATTTAATTGGATTTGCTGTAGTTGCTTCCTCTGTGTGTGTGTGTGTGTGTGTGTGTGTGTGTGTGTGTGTGTGTGTAGATGTCTGTCTTGCCTTCCTACTCCATATTGAGCCTCCCCTCCTGGTTGCTCTATTTTTATAAAAAATATTAAATATATAGACATCCAGAAAAAAATGAATGAAATTAAAACATTTGAATATTAGTCAAAAAGTTAAACATAGAACTTTCATATGACCTACAATTCTGTGCCTACGAGTATTCCCTCAGAATTGAAAACGGACTCAGAACAGATATTTGTTATGCCTATGTTAATTGCCCCATTCCTCCCAGTAGCCAAAAGGTGGAAACAAGCCAAGTGTCCATGTACAGATGGATTCATGAACAAAATGCGCCTTAAGTATATGATAGAATATTATTCAGCCAAAAAAGGATGAAATTCTCTTATCTGCTACAACATGAATGAGCCCTGAAAACAATTTGCTAAGTCAGATAAGACAGATACAAAGGACAAATATTGTATGATTCCACTTAAATGAATTATCTTTAATAGGCAAATTTTGAGAAACAAAAAGTACTTTAGAGGTAAGGGGCTGGGAGAGTTATTGCTTAATGGTTTCAAAATTGGGGTGATGATGAAGTTTTGGGAATAGGTAGTGGTGATAATTTCACAACACTGTAAATGTAATTGATACCCCTGAATTATATACTTGAAATGGTTAAAATTACAATTTTATGTTATATATACAGTATATATATAGCCACAAAAAAATTGTTCTTAATTTTTAAAAAGCATTCAACAAACTATAAAGAAATATTTATAAGAAATATCTTTTAAATCACAAAAGGTAATAGCTTTTTTTCAATTAAAAGACTTAAAAAAAAGAATAGCTTTTTATCAGAAGAAATTTTAATGGCATAAAAGAAAGCACAATGATTCTTTCCTTGTATGCAAATAAATGCAATTTAGAACAATATCAGCACTTCTCAGTTGTTAAATTATTTCACATACAGACATTTTTATCCTCTGCTGGGTGTATTATAAATTGGTAATGACCTTTCTGAAGGTCATTTTGACAGTATATATCAAAGACTTTCAAACCTGTAATGTGTTTTTAGAAATCTGAAATATATAGGGTTTTATGTATAATTTTATTTACCAGACCATTATTCATTACAGTGAAAAATGGAATCCACTTAAATAAATTATAGTTTCTCTATCAAAAGGAATAATTCTCCATTAAAAATTATTGTCTTAAAAAATGTATGGGTATGAGGGGATGTCAACAAGATTGTTTTTTTACAATAAACATATACCCTTTATAAAAATTGAAATACAGTTCATATACATGAACATTTTATTAAAGAACAGATGGTGGAAGCGTCTACCAGTCCCCCCAACCCCTGGGACTCCCATAGACCCCAGTGCCTCCCCTATCACAGCACCAGTCACGTTTGTGTTGCAGAGCTTTTGCTTCACCCATGTGACTATCCAACACCCAGCCCAGGGCCTGTTTCAGAGCAGGAGTTTGGGAAATGCTTTCTGAAGGACCCAGATGCCTGGTGCCCTTGCCTTCCTGCCTCTGCACTGTTGTCCCTGGATTGCTTTTTCTTTCTATCCCAGCCTATGCAACTCTGTTTTTATTGTGCAAATCCTAGCACACATGCCAGCTTCCCCAGGATGTCCTTCCTAAGCAAACTGACACTGTGACTTCTGTCTCCCTAGAAAGCTTAAAGCTCTGACTGCTTCTACCACTAACTTGCCACTTTCACATAAGCTCTCCAGCTTGGTACCTTTAGGTGTTTTGGTTGTTTTGTTGGATACTTCTTTTCTTTTCATGTTACATTCCCAATGAAATTTTGTTTTCTAGTGAGGCTGATAACATTTGCCAACATTTATCATTAGGGAAAGCTAGTTCCTTTAGACAGGTATGCATAGCATGTGGAACATGGTATGTACATGTAAAATCATTCTATTTGTTTCCTGTCTACTTCAGAAATGGATTTTAAAATGAAGTAAGGTCATAAATTTAGTTAATGGTATTGTACCAATTGCCAAATTCCTGCTTTTGATACTCTACTACCACTATATAAAATGTCACCATTGAGGAAAGCTGTATGAAGGGTACATGAGAACATGTACTATTTTTGCAATTTCCTTTAAGTCTATAACTATTTCAAAATAAAAATTTTTATGAAAAGGACTTGAGGCAATTAAACATATAGAACCACATGAAGTATTAAAGTAATACCTAGATTAGATGGGGCATACAGACTTAACTGTGCAAGCTTATTTATTAAGTTTTATAACATTAAAAGACTGGTAACAACCTAAGTGTATGACTATTGGGGATTGTTTTTTGAGAACAGCACCATATAGAAATGGATTTATGGTATTTATGTATTATGCTTTTTTATGTATGTATTGTTTTGTGAAAGTTTTTCCAATATCCTGTTGAGTTAAAAATATCAAATGATAAAAAAAAACAGATGGTGGAAAAGTAGAGATAATGAGTGGAGACTTTATTTAGGAGTGTGGCCCTGAAGGGGAGATAGAAAATGGGAGGTAGAAGTAAAGCAATTTAAAGACAAAAAAATAGTAGAAATTTGAAGATGTTTATAGGCTACAGGGAAGAAACCAATAGAGATATAAAGATTTTAAGAATCTGTGTGGCAGTGTATAATTTCCTTTAGGCCATTGACTATGTTGAAAATAGTTTGGAGAACCTTGTAAGTCTCAGACCCAGGAAGTATTGCCTTGCATGAAAACTCTTCCAGCTTATTTGCTTTTGACTACTCAGAGAGGAAGAGAAGGAGAAAACGAGAAAGGGGAGTGAGAATGGAGGTTGGGAGGAAGCATGGAGAGAGGAGAAACTACCTTGTGAACTATGAGAGCATTAATCACTGAGGTTATTAGCCTTTGGAAAACTTTAAGGGGTAGTTTGATTAATGACATCCGATCACAAATTTCCAACACCCATTTTTTTTTCTTTTTCCCCTGGGTTGGGGTTATGGCTAATGCTGTGTTCAACTAGATATTTAGTAATGATAATACATTTGTATTAATGCAGATGATGATCATAGTTTTCAAAAGCAGCAGCTTATTATATAATAAATATTTTTTGCATTTAAGGGATGAAGAGACTGACCAGTTACTGGACTGTAAAGAAGAACTTAAACAAATGGAAATAGAACTAAAAAGGCTGCAACAAGAGGTTTGTACCTGGAACTTCTATTATGTAGGACTGCTAAGTAATTGGGAATTAATTTTTCTCTTTATAATTTATAACTTTAATGAATTTTGAGGTTGCTGATGCTTAAAGAAATTTAATGACTTTTCAGTGTTTTTCTCTTCACAAATGCTAGAGCCAAGAAATCAAGGTCTTTGGACTTTTCTTTTTTCTATGTCAGTGTTATTCCAACTTCACTAAGATTCAGAAGAGCCTCTTAGGCCTAGGGCAGTTCCAAGTTTCTCTTTTTTATGCATTTGGCTTCAGTGGGCTTGGAAGCTGGAGCACCTGTACTGTAACCTGTGCTGCTTATGTGTATCTCCTTAGGTCTCTGCTCTTTGATGGTGCTTTATGTTAACTTATATATGATACAAGGTTTCTTGATTTTTCACTTTTTTCATATTAAGATAAACATTTTTTACTCTAAAAAATTTATTTTTATTTTACTAAAGCTTTGTGATTTTTAATCTTGAACCAAAATTGTTTAAGAATTCACTTCTTTTAATAACTCTGTAAGGTTTCATTTTCATTTGGAGATAGTGCATGAGGTCTTCTTTAACCATAAATGGTAGGATTGTGGTAAGTTGGACAATTATTTCTTTTCCTTACCCTAACGTGCCATTTTAAATTCAGGGAATATTCCACTTGCAGGATCATAAACTGGAACCTTGCTAGATGAATGACACTGGGAATCATGATGTTTATTTCTAAATATGCTGTGGTTGCTTTCTACTTTTGGTAGCAGAATTCTTTCTTTATATTTGTGTTCTGTCTAAAGCAGTGATTCTCAATCTTTTTGATCTCAAGACTCTTTTCTACTCTTGAAAATTAATAAGGATGTTTAATGTGGACTATACTACTGGTATTTACTATACTTGAAATTAAAACTTAAAAGAATTAAATATTAATTCATTCAAAAAGAATACACAACCCATTCTATGCTAAAATTTATGTTAACAAGTAACCATTATTTTCCCCCCCCCAAAATTAAGAAGACTGATACTTTTACATTTTTGCAAATTCTTTAATGCCTGGCTTAATTGAAGACTACTACATTCTCTTATCTATTTTCTGCATTCAGTCTCTTAAGATATCACATGCTATGTAGTCTCAGGAAAACTCCACTGCAACCTTGTGAGAGAATGAGAGCAGTTTTAGTATTATTTTGAAAATAGTTCTCAACTCATGAACTCCCTGAAAGGGTTTCAGGGATCCACAGATGTCCCTGTATCACACGTTGGTAACTGCTGTTCTAAAGGATTATGAGGGCCTGTAAAAGGTTGAATTTTAATTTGCCTGAAATGACATTAAGATATGCAACTAATCATCCCCTTGGAAGTATTAAAAAAAAAACTCAGCAGAATTTTGTTACATTATCTGGATAGAAATATTATTTTTCTAAAGTAAGTAATGATGAATTTTAATAATACAGTTTGCCTTTTCTGTGTTTTTATTATCCTGTATTTTAAAGTTAACTTTTTCACTTTAAGTTAGTTGTAAATGATTGTGTTAAGTAGAAGTACACTTATTTAAAAATATCCTGAATACTTTTTATATTCCTATATAGAAATTGCATAAAAATTTATGTTAAGTAGAGACTCACTTATTTTAAAATATCCTGAATATTTCTTACATTCCTAATACAGAATACTACATAAAAATTGTATGTAAGCATAAGGTTTTATATTTATATGTTAAAAAAATATTTAAAAATACTTTTTATTCTTGGTTTTAAAAAAATTTTGTCTCATTTAAAAAAAAACTTGAGATACATAGTTTACATACCATAAAATTCACACTTTTAAAGTATACAATTTTTTTTGTTATTTTGTAAATTGACCAAGTTGTGCAACCAAAGATGATCAATTTGAAAATAGAAAACAATATTATGTTATTAATATTTATTTATATTTAGAACATGAACTTGCTTTCTGATGCTCGTTCTGCAAGAATGTGCCAAGATGAATTAGATGCACTTTGGGAGAAGGCAATCAGAGTTGATAAGCTGGAAAGTGAAGTCAGTAGATATAAAGAAAGGCTACATGATATTGAATATTACAAGGCAAGAGTTGAGGTATGTTGCATAATTTAAGCCACTCACAATTTTTTTCTTTGAAATTGTTACGATTTTTCAAAGTGCATTTGAAATGCACTTAATAAATGTAAGGAACTCTTGAAATGTTGAACAAACTGCATACTTTCAGGTGTTTATTTTATGATAGGTGAGCATACCACTTAGACTTGTAAAAAGAGTTTGGGGACATTATTAATTTCATTGAATTCTTTGGTTCTTTGGGGTTCTTCTTTCATTCCTTTATTTTGCATTATAGGTAGGGAAGACTTGAGTCCTCTCCTAGTCAAAATAAAGTGTATATCTCTACTAATTTCAAACATGTTCCTAGAATTGAAAGCAAAACATATTTCTCTTTGTTGCTCAATGCAGAATACTAAACTAGGATCAATGAAGGCTCTCTCAACACATGCTCATGCTCCGTCCCTTTCTCTCTTTCCCTCCCCTCTGAATATTTTTCTTACTTAGTGGCTGTGCTTCAGTGTTACGAGAAGTTGAGTTTGGCAGCAAGAATTGGACAGTGCTTGCTTCTGCATTCTTTTTTCTTTTCTTAGTTTCTTCATTGTAAATGGGAGAATTTGGTTCACTTTTGTTATGGGGATAAGGAAGGTGTATGCAAATTCAAGAAGTGAAAATATTATAAGAGAAAGTAGTTAGAAACTAGTTCATTCCTGGTAAACATAGATTCAGAAATCCTTAACAAAATATTAGCATGCTGAATTAAAAAATAAAGGATCATTCATCACAACCAACTGTGGTTTATTCTAGAAATGCAAGGATGGTTCAGTATCATCAGTCAGTGTGATACACCACATTAACAAAAGGAAGGATAAAAACCATCAATAGATGCAGAAAATATATTTGACAAAATTCATCCATTCATTATAAAAACTCTCAACAAAGTGTGTATAGAGGGAATGTACCTCAACATAATAAAGGCCATATATGACATACAGCTAGCACCAAAATCAATGGTGAAAAGCTGAAAACCTTCCTTCTAAGATCAGGAATGGGACAAGGATGCCCACTCTCACCACTTTTTTCATGGTATTGGAAATCCTAGCCACAGAAATCAGACAAGAAAATGAAAAAACAAAAGGCATCCAAATTAGTAAGGAAGAGGTTAAATAGTCACTATTTGCAGATGATATACTTTATATAGAAACCCAAAAGACTCTACCAAGAAATGATTAGAATTTTCATATAGTAATAATGAAATCTGTTACATTTTTATATACTAATAATGAACTAGCAGAAAGAGAAATGAAGAAAACTCATTTTCAGTTGTATCAAAAAGAATTAAATATCCAGGAATAAATGTAACCAAGGAGATGAAAGACCTGTTCTCTGAAAACTATAAGACATTGATGAAAAAATTGATGATGACAAATAAATGAACAGATATACCATGCTTATGGATTGGAAGAATGAATATTTTTACTACCATACTGCCCAAAGCAATCTACAGATTCAGTGCAATCCCTATCAAAGTAACAATGGCATTTTTTCACTGAACTAGAACAAATAATCCTACACTTTGTGTGGAACCACAGAAGACCCTGAATGGCCAAAGTATTCTTGAAAAAGAAGAACAAAGCAGGAGTTATATCATGCTCCCTGATTTCAAATTATAGTACAAAGATACAGTATTCAAAATAGTATGGTACAAGCACAAAAATAGACACATAGATCAATGGAACAGAATAGAGAACTCAGAAATAAACCCATGCTTATATGTTAATTTATATATATTGACAAAGGAGTCAAGGATATACAATGGGGAAAAGAGTCTTTTTAATGAAGGGTGTTAGGAATACTGGACAGCTACATGCACAAGAATGAAATTGGACTACTTTCTTACCCTGTACACAAAAGTAAACTCAAAATGAATTTAAGGCCTAAATGTAAGACCTGAAATCATAAAACTTCTAAAAGAAAACATAGGCAGTAAACTCTTGGACACTGGCCTAAAAAGCCTCCTCTGTACAGCGAAGGGAACCATCAACAAAATGAAAAGATAGTCTATTGAACGGAAGAATATATTTTCAAATTATATATCCAGTAAGGGGTTAATATCCAAAAAATATAAAGAACTTACACAACTCAACACCAAAAAGACAAATAGTCCAATTAAGAAGTGGGCAGAGAAACTGAATAGACATTTTTCCAAAGAAGACTTGCAGGTGGCCAACAACACTAATCATCAGGGAAATGCAGTTCAAAACCACAATGAGATATCACCTCATGTTAGGCAAAGTGGCTAGTGTCAGAAAGATAAGGGTTGGTGAGGATGTGGAGAAAAGGGGACCGTCACCATGCACTGTTGGTGGATATGTAAAATGGTGCAGCCACTATGGAAAACAGTATGGAGGTTCCTTAAGAAATTAAAAATGCCATACAACCAAGTAATTCCGCTTTTGGGTATTTACCCAAAGAAAACAAAAATACTAATTTGAAAAGGTATATGTGCCCTGATGTTTACCCTAGTATTACTTACGGTAACTGAGATATGGAAGCAACCTAAATGTCTATTTATACATGAATGGATAAAGAAGAAGTGGTATGTATACACACTGGAATATAACTCAGTCTTAAAAAAGAATGAAATCTTGCCTTTGACAACAGCATGGATGGGTCTAGAGGGTATGCTAAGTGAAATAAGCTGGAGAAAGACAAATGGCATATGATTGCACTTGCATGTGGAATCTAACAGAACAAAACAAATAGACTGTAAACAAGGAGAGCAAACTGGTGGGGCCATAGATGATGGAGATGGGGGAGAGTGGATGAAATAGGTGAAGGAGATACAGAGGTACAAATTTTCCAATTTTAAAATAATATGTCATGGATATGAAAAGAACAGCATAGGAATGTAGTCAGTAATACTATAACAACTTTCTCTGACAGTAACCACACTTACTGTGGTGAGCATTTCATAATGTATATAATTGTCAAATCATCATCATACACCTGAAATTAATGTAGTATTGTAAACAACTAACTTCAATAAAAAATTTTTTTTAAAGTAGTTAGGACATTTCAGCTTGACATTTACCAGTAAGTAGATCTAGTAGATTTCAGAAATAGGGTGCATATTAATTCTTTGACAATTATTTAAATGTATGTATGCATAGCACTGATAAGGAATCTTTAGATACTTTAAGATCTATAAATGCCACCATTTTAATATATAGTTTCTCTTGACTTTAGTTTATATACTGCAGACATTATGTGAGTCTTATATTTAACTCAAAAACCCCAAGCCATATACTTTCAAGGCATAGTTTAAGTAGAGAGAAGTCTTTAAATCTATTTCAGTAAATAAGTAAAAGCCCTGGTTCTTTTGAGATTGTGTCTAAAATATTTGAAAGACTACTTACTTATACTTAGTTCCTTATCCTTGTGATTAAGGAATTTAAATATACCCTGATAAATTTCATGTGAAATTATAATAGTATTACTCATTCTAATATAAGTACTGAGATTTTGTTTGCATAATAGCTTAAATTCTGGGGAACAAAAATGAAACCAAGAAAACATCAGCTGTATTTATATTACTCAGTGCTTTACTCTTACAAAAAATTGTTGGTAAAGACAGCTTAATGTCTTATTTTACAATAAAGAATTTTTATGTGTCAGAGCTTTAGAATATTTAAGATATATTAACCCATTTGTTGTAAATAAAGCCCATTTTAAATGCTTCTAGGAATTAAAAGAAGGCAATCAAGTTTTATTAGAAACAAAAACCATGTTGGAAGACCAGTTGGAAGGCACTCGAGCTTGTTCTGATAAATTACATGAATTAGAAAAAGAGAATTTACAACTAAAAGCTAAACTGCATGATATGGAAATGGTAAGTGTTTTAAGGTAACATGGCCTCTAAGACGAAAAATACAAGCTTCTTCTAATTTTGTTGTAATGACAAGGATGGCTAGTGCACTTGAGGCTTTAACAGAGACCTAGCTAAATAAATTATATATAAATACAGGAGTGGTAGAATTTTATGCTCTTGTTTCAGAGGGGTACTATTTATTAATTGATTTTCAAGCAACTACGGTTTTACATAATTTTCTCTCATATTTTAGGAAAGTTGAAGGGAAAACTTAAAATTTTTTAAATTGCCCTTATGCTTAATAATCATCTGGTATAAAATTTTGCCATACCTGTGCTTTCAAGTATCTGTGGACGAGGGCTACAGATTCTGAAGTCCCTGAGTAGAGGCAGAGGGAGATGCCCCTGTACTCTGCCCTCACTGAAGGGGGCGAAGTGGTGGCAGCAACTGTTTTGGGTACTTTCCACATCTGCTTTCAAGTGTTGATTGGTCATTCTTGTTTTATGCTTGAGGAAACTGGTTAGGTTGAATGACTTGCTATTTTAAAATTTCTATTTATTTTTTAGAAGTAAAATGATTTCTTTTATATTGTATAGGTATAGTCCTCAGGCCACTTATAAAAATACAGATTTCCATAGAGCTACAAAACAAAAATTCTTTAGCCAACCATGAATCTGTACTTCTGTAAGGTCTTAAGGGTTTGTTTAACACACTGAATTTTAAGAACCATTACATTAGGCCATGATACAAATTGGATGGATTAGTTCAGATGTTCTGGGGGATTTTGTTATTTTGATGTTCCCAAATTAGAATTCTTCTGGGGAATGAATATACACATACATGTATATACACACATATAAAAAATACACATAAAATAGAGCAAAATATTTACTGAAGACCCATTGTGTATATGCATTATTTAATTAAAAGCTTATATTATCAAGGAAATTCTCAAGTAAATATGTGTGTATATTTCACCAGTATTCATATTTGAAATTAAAAATGTAAATATATATAACTAAAGGTCATTTTGAGTAATATTAAATACATTATGAACTCCCGAAAGACATGAACTTTAATGACCTGGCCGTATGTTTACACCATGGTGTCTCAGTAAATATTTGTCAGAATTAAAAGTAAGATAGACATGTTAGCACACTTTATGTTCTGATTTCTTCATTCGTTTTTGGAATGGAAAAACTGTGTAATTTAAAATATTTAGTTTATTATGCTCAATTAAGGTTTTAATTTTCTCCTTTCTTTTTAAAAATTAGATAAAAATATTAGAACAGGAAAATGAACATCTGAATCAAACTGTGTCTTACTTAAGGCAGTGCTCCCAGATAAGTGCTGAAGCAAGGGTGAAAGACATTGAAAAAGAAAATAAAATTCTCCATGAATCTATCAAAGAAATAAGTAGCAAGCTAAGCAAGACTGAATTTGAAAAAAGACAAATTAGAAAAGAATTGGAACATTATAAAGAAAAAGGAGAACGAGCAGAGGAACTTGAAAATGAGTTGCATCATCTTGAAAAAGAAAATGAATTGTTACAGAAAAAGATTACCAATTTAAAAATTACTTGTGAAAAAATTGAGGCCTTGGAACAAGAAAATTCAGAGCTAGAAAGAGAAAATAGGAAATTTAAAAAAACACTGGATAGCTTTAAAAACCTTACTTTTCAGTTAGAATCCCTAGAAAAAGAAAATTCCCAACTTGATGAGGAAAACTTAGAACTGCGAAGGAATGTGGAATCTTTGAAGTGTGCAAGCATGAAAATGGCTCAGCTACAACTAGAAAATAAAGAACTGGAATGTGAAAAAGAACAACTTAAGAAGGATTTAGAGCTCATGAAAGCAACTTTCAAGAAAACAGAACGCTTGGAGGTTAGCTACCAGCGTTTAGATTCAGAAAATCAAAAACTACAGAAAGCTCTAGAAAACAGCAATAAGAAAATTCACCAACTAGAGAGTGAACTTCAATACTTAGACATGGAAAATCATACACTGCAAAAAAACCTAGAAGAGTTAAAAATATCTAGTGAAAGACTGGAACAATTAGAAAAAGAAAATAAATCATTAGAGCAAGAGACTTCTCAACTAGGAAAGGATAAGAAACAATTGGAGAAGGAAAATAAGAGACTCCGACAACAAGCAGAAATAAAAGATACTACATTAGAAAAAAATAATATGAAAATTGGAAATTTGGAAAAAGAAAACAAAACCCTCTTCAAAGAGATTGCTGTGTATAAAGAATCCTGCATTCTTCTGAAAGAATTACAGAAAGAGAATAAGGAGCTCATGAAAAGAGCAGCTATTGATATAAAAACTTTGGTTACATTAGAGGAGGTAAATATAATTACTTAGATTTAAGACAAATATTTTATATATTTTTAACTCAACTCTTTAAAATTTTTTTTTATTGGAACCCATTAGTAATTTGCATCATCTGGTTCAAAATGGAAATTTGAATTAAAACTTTAGTTTACAAGTTTCCTTCTTTTCTTAAACTAAGAAGTAAATGTAAATTGTTTTTTTCAAACAAGTTGTGGTAATAAGCCTTCCATGTGATATGTGATTTATTACATTATAATTTTATACTTCTGTTTCAAAACAATATTAAAATATTTGATCAAGACTGACACTGAATGCTAAGTACCATAGGAGGCATGGTAGCTACTGTTTATTGAATGTGGACTAAGTACCGAGTACTGGGCTGAGGACTTCATTAGTTGTATTTCTGTATATTTCTGTAATTTTTATGACCAGTTCTTTATTGTTATTCTCTCCATTATATTAGAAAACTGAGGTTCAGGATCACAGTTAATAAATGGCAGAATCAAATTGCTGGATTCAAATCCAGATCTTAAAAATTCTTATGAATTTCGACCTCTAAGCTAGAGAATGCAAATCAGGTTGAACTGAAAAGTCAACACTGAACAATTGGCAGTTGCTTAGATCTATGTGTTGAAAATAATTTTGAGATTTATAAGGGTAGATTGGTAATAGGTCCTATGAAAAATGCTTGGTGTATATCAGAAGATAGCATGCTTGGCTCTTTTTTGCTTTCCCTATGCTATACTATATATATATGATAGTCCTTTAAGTTCCTTAAGCACTCTGACAGAAAATCCTATTGGGAAGTCTGCATTTCTGCTGAAGAGGCATTGAGAGGGACCACTATTAGCCTTTTGTTTTGTTCTGTGTTCTACAGTCTGACAGATATAGACATCAGGTTCTTAGGCCTGAACTTCTAAGAATGCCCCCTAGTTCTTCAGATGAATATCCTAAGCCTTTTCCACTGGGACAGAGGTTTTTGGGGTGGGAGAGAGTGTTGTATCCAACATATATTCATAAGAAGAAATACGCACTAAAGTTCCAGCTCATTCTTAAAAAGTGAATGGACGTGTGTACTTTTCCCCACAGTTCTCAAACCTAGAGTATGTATTCACAAGTAAAGAATTTCACCTCTTAGTTTGAACACTAAAGTTAAAAAGAAGTACTAGTTTATATTTGTTGCTTAGCTGCTTTTTAATGATAAAGGAAAAGTTCAACAACATTTCTGTCTGTCTTGGTTTGAATTATATGTATTCCTGGATAGTGGCAGTTAGAATCTTGGCTGAATTTCTTAGATGTCTATGTTCATGACACTTACATGAGTTTTGCTTTCCTTTTAAAATAAGGATTTGGTGAGTGAAAAATTGAAGACTCAACAAATGAATAATGATCTCAAAAAATTAACTCATGAGCTTGAGAAAATAGGGTTAAATAAAGAGAGACTCTTAAATGACCAGCAAAGTACTGATGACAGGTGAGTATTACGTCTATTTGGCAAACACTTGAAGTTCTTTTCTGAAACATTTATTCTTTCCTGTATTAGCTACAGCACACATTTATGTATATCACCCTATTTCTGATTCCTTTCTTCCATTTAAGAAATTTCTATAAGAAAAAAAATAAAACATCAGATAAAGACAATCTAATATTGATAAAAGAAAAAGTTGCCAAAATGTTATTATATACATACATTGCTATAATAGGAGAACAGGGTGCTACCCAGGTAGCAGAATACTGGAGGCTGTAATTGCTTGTGAAGTAGAATGAGACGTTAACAACAAATTCTCTCTCATGAAATATACAGTCAATTTTAGCAAATTATTTTTTATTTTAACCATGTACTGAAAGCCTCAGTTCTTACATTTAATTTGTGTACAGAAACATGCACAAAAAAAGAAATGAAGGAAAAGAAAATATATTGAGAAGCAGTTAAGGTATAAAAATAATGTGGAAAACTAAGGCTTAACAAACAGGTAACAATTTAGCTTATATGCTCTTTAATTTTAAGAATGATCAACACAGGCTTAAAGAAAATTTCTATTCTCCCATTGCAATTACAATCTATCAAACAGTTAATTGGATTTTCAAGTAGTCTACTATTGAACATCTGTTGACCTTTTGATTATAGCTAGAAGTTTGTATTGTTAAGAATACTGTTCTAGGTAAACTAGATTTTTGTTCATTGGGATTTTTATAATTACATAATTTGTATTTTATTATCTACCCATTATTAGTTCTAGTGACTATTTTATTCTATATTAAATAAATGCATATATAGGAAAAGTTAATGTTGATTACATGGGATTTGTTTATGTGATTTTGAAAACATTCAAAGTTAATAGAAGAGATTGATATTTGTAGAGGTTAGTTCTATGATAACAAATAGAAGTAATTTGAGGCATTTATACTAGCAATCAATTCAAGCAGCCAGAATTAATTATATAGATGTTTCAAGAGACAGTACTTTTTATTTGAGTACAGTTAAGGGCCAATTTACTTGACTATCTTTTAATATAGATACTGAACATGCATCATTTCTTTATTCAAACAGATTTATTACCTGCCCTATGTAAGACATTTAAAAAGTACAGAAAAAAAAAAAAGAAAAAGTTGAGTAAACCATGTAGGTGCCCTAACTGGCCCTGTTATAAATTTATGAATCCAGCTGTAGATGGGCCCTCCGTACTGCTTGGCCCCTGTTCCCAAACCTTCATTCTTATAATTAGTGTTAATTGAGTTATTATCTGCTAATCATCAAGCATCAAAGAAATAATAATGGTTCAGCGGAACTCTGAAGAATGACAGAAATTTGCAGGGTAGAAACAACGGGTAAGGGCATTCATGCAAATACTGCACAAAAGTATGTTGAGCAATTCTTAGAGTGCCATGAAAGATAGATTAGAAAAGAGACAAATTTGGAGACACAGAGACCAGTTAGGAAGCTATTATAATATTCTAGGGACGATATGATACATTAATTAATCCACATTTATTTATATAATGGAAGCATTAGACATGGAGATAAGAGTATATATTAAATGAAAACTTTTAGGATATGGAATTGAGAGCAGTTAGTAACTATGAATCTGGGGAATCAGGAAAAGAAACGTCTTCAGCCACTAAACCAGCCTCTTTCTCAGCCAGTAAATTAGCCTTAATGTCACAAAGAACATAAAAGCTCACAGACATAAATTCCTTTAATATTCCATCCCCCTCCCTCTTGGAATTTATATATACCTGCATCTGTCTGTACCTTTAGTGTCAGATGGTGTCCCTAATTCCTGTGTTACAGTCTAACCTTTTCATCTTTCAAATTGTTGTCATTCCTTCTGACTTTTTTTTGAAGATACAATGTTACTAAGATATTTATCCTTGTCATCAAGGAATAGCTCTCTGGAATTGAATATCTAAACAGATGAAATGCAACAAAATAACTTAAGTTGTGGAATTACAAACAGAGTGCTATGAGATTATTCTTGCCTTTCTCTTTGAACAACTCTTCCTGTGTCTTTTCTTTCAACATAGTTCCTAGGATATGTTCTCAGGCCTTTTATCTATTCATTCTATATGCTGAGCATTTCCATTCATTATCTCCCCTGTACCCGTATTATTCGCTGTTTACTGGACATCTCTGTCTGAATGGTACAGAAGCAACTAAGGCATCATAAATCAACTTTCAGTCGGACTCATTAAATGCTTTAAAAATGTTTGGTTACTCAAGGCAATACCAAAATGATGTGAGATGAGTGAGATTTGTTCTCTGTTCTCAGTGAGCTTAAAATCTGTTTGAGCAGAAAATACATACATACACATTAATTATAGTAAAAGAACGTGATAAAAATTTCTCATACGTATTCTTTTAGGATGGTTTTTATTTGGGTTAGTCATTAGGGTTCTCAGGTATAAGAAATAGATTAATTATAATCCCTAGTTTATGATTCATTCTCAAATTGTATTCATGCATCATCATTTTTGTAAAAAAATTAAGAATAATAAAACTCATAAACCCACCATTCAAAAAGATAAGTACAATGTTGACATTCATATCTATCTGCCTCTTCCCACTCTGTCACTAGCATCCTGTGTCTTAAGTATGTTATTTCCCTTTTTAAATATCCTGCAAGTACTCTATACCCTAAAAAACAGTGAAATTTTAAGTGTTAGCTATTGTACGTCCTTCTATAAATACTTTATACATTAATGTCATAGACAAGTGATGTATAATACACCCATCCATTTCTTCTTTCTGTAGATTCTAGTAAAACTAAACAATATTTTGAGACTTAGATCTTCAAAGTGTGTTTTGAACATTAATTATTTTATTTTATTTTTTTAGGAGAACAAGGTACAGGCTTTTATTTGAGATAAAGTGAAAGGACAGAGCTCCTGGCTCACACCAGGAGGGGACAAGAGAGTTTGGGGTGGTGCATTGTCTAGGGGTTTTATAGGCAGGTGAGGATTTGGGGGAACATGAAAAAAGCTTAGGGGTGTGAACTTATTAAGTGGTCCTTGAATATTTAGAATTAACTTAACACAAGCAACTTCTGGGTCTGATGATTTCTCCCTGAGATACCAGCATCTTGGTCTGGGAGCATATTAAACAAGGCTGCCTGCCCAGCCCCAAGGTGGGCTGAGGTATTGTTTGCTAAAGAGTAAGTTAAGAATTTCTACTTTCTTAATAACTTCTTGGGTATTAAAATGCATTTATCTTTAAGGTGGAATCCTTCTTGCCTTTTACTGTGTTGTTTATGGCTGGGCCTGCATGCTAAATTAGTTGCCCAGTTTGCAAATCACCTCATCAGATCTGAAGGAGGAAAGACAGCAGTTAGGCTTGGGCCTTTTAAGCATGTTAAAGTGAATCTTACGCATGATTATAAATGATTAGCATAATAAAAACATAAAAAATACTCTTCTTTATCTGGGGAATATTAACTGATCTCACTGAAGAATGACCCTAGAGCTTATTGTTTAACACGGAGTTTTGGTAGGGAGTTTCCTTGCATGTAGTTACATTGCTCTGACTGTAAATATCTTTCTTGCCTTGCTTTTTCCAGAGGCCCTCACTCACCCTACTCTGACTACACCCACGGTCCCTGTCTCATTCCCCTCTCTACAGATAGAGACCCTAGCTGCTGCTAGGGAAAGGGAGCGATGACCTACCGCTCTGGCTGCTTCATGCTGAGAGGGGGCGCAGTAAGGGGTGCAGCTAGGTCTCCATCAGTGGTCAGTCAGGAGGGCCTCGGAAGATGGGCATTTCCATCCTGGGTTCTATTTCCATCACCATTTGCAATTTCATGGCTTCTAGGCGAGATAGAATAAATCATGTTATTAGGTTAAGTATACAGGGGCCAAATATTAGTATGAGAATAATGATGAGTTTGATGAGTAAAATAGATTTCCACCAAAAGGACATAGAAAGCCAGTTTCCTATTGTAGTAGTCTATGGGATTTCTGGGCTTGACATAGCTTGGATTTGCCTTTGGAGGTCCTGGAGTGAATTAGAGACATTTTGTGAATAATTTGGAATGTACACACAACACTTTGATTATGGCACAGGTCCCTCCTTGTGCTGCTGTTAAGATGTCTAGTGCCATTCTATTTTGTATAACTGCTTGGCACATTAGTTTAATTTCAGTGTTTAGGAGGGCTGTTCTTCAGATAGTATCATTTAAGGCCTTTTGTCCTTTAAGATATTATTAATGGGCCAGAATTTTACATTCCAATTAGTTATTTCAACACTTAGTACACCCTGGGCAGTGCGGGTATCATTTTTAAGAATTTGTAATTGCAACCAATCATGTCTCTGAAGAGGAGACACTCACTAAGGGATTTCTGAGGTACTAGAAACAGGAAGTAATCCGCATATCTAACAGGTTGAACTTCCATTTATTCTAGCTACGTCTTCAGCTCAATTTAAATTCATTTACTATGAAGGGAGCATTAGAGAGCAGCAAATAAAAGAGTAATGTAGACTTCATATTGATTACTTATAAGAAGAGGAAAAAAACATGCAGTACTTATCTCAAACATTGGTAGTTCGAACATTAATTTTTGCTTTTGACAACCTAGAGTATAATCTGGAGCTCTGTCTACTCAGTGATTTTGTTTGTTCATAACTAGGAATAATTTTAATTTAAAAGAGGGAGTGAATCATCAGTAAGAGGAGGATAATTTAATTTGCTTCTAGACCTATTTATGGCATCTTTATCTATGGTCAAAAATTACCTTTAAAAATAATTTTTTGATTTCCAATGATGAACTGTTACTATTTTTGTACTTGGATAGTAGGTACAAACTTCTGGAATCAGAACTAGAATCCACTCTAAAGAAGTCCCTTGAAATAAAAGAAGAAGAATTTGCTGCTTTAGAAGCTCAATTAGAAGAATCCACAAATTGTAACCAGCAGTTGCCCCAAGAACTTAAAACAGTATGTGATTTCCTTCTAAAGAATTCTAATTGTCAAATATTTGGATGGAAAAGTGTAAAGTAGAAAGTTACAATGCAGTATTATTTCATTAGTATTTTGTGTATTCCTTTCTCAAATTTTAGAATATTCTTAAATAGATCTTTGTTACATAGTTTATGACAAACTATTTTGTTTACTTATATGCTATAATTTTATTCAATCCTATTTCGTGTGTGTATGTCCCCCATGCAATTAGGTACATACCAGAATTGTAGGAGTAGGATGGTGAAGAGACAGTCTTATTTATTTTATGGGCAAAAGCCATCAGTATGGTACTGATACCTCATTCCAACACTTTTTCTATTGAGAATCCAGATCAAATTTGATAGGCAGAGATATGGGTGTGAGGATACCAAGGAGAGGGAAACAATTATCTGTGGTATAAGAAAGCACCTGATCTCTTAAAGGTGTCCTTGAGGTCTTTCCTAGATCTGCTTTCTTATGATATTTTGGAATTATTAGGTAAAGGAAGCAAGGCAGGGGCAACTGCCTATTTTCTCTACATGAATAATTTGAAATTAAAGGGGCTTGCCCATTCCGTAGGGTTATATATGGTAGATTGGTAGAATTATTACCACCTCTGTGGTGCTACCCAGGAGTGCTTTTGTAGTCGACTAAATATTCAGACTGGCATTTAAAACCATTTGATTCAGAACCATAGGAAATACAAGCAGATAGCAGGGCACTGTCAGGTGTCCCTCTTCACATAGTTGTCTGAGAGTCATTTCCCACCAGTTAACAGTTTAGGTGTGAGAAGATGAGATTCACATTGGGTGTGTTCAGGGGTTGCTCTGGTTTTGAGATTTCATATTCTATAGCAGTCATCATCTCTTGCAACTCTGAAGGCATAGATTTAGGATCTCCACAATGGATATACCAATATTAAGAGTTGCTATACTCAGAGACAGTCAAAGTTAGCACTTCATATTACATATTTATAGTTCTCCTAGTCCAAATACAGTTTACCAGTCAGGGGTCATTTTTCTCATAAGCCATCTTGTCCGGTAACACAGAACATTTCAGTTTTATCAGGTTTCCAGAGAAACAGTTACCCAAAGATGAATTTCTCATGCAGAAAGAGAAAAAGATTTTGTTCCCCATTTGCCCATACTATCATTGCTGGTATTTGTTTCAGACATTACCATGGAACATACATTGTTACAGAAGAAATTCTAGGACTTTGCTTAGTTAACTGAAAAAGAAACTGCTTTACTTTCTGAACTTTTTATTTATCCTATTAAGCATTATCATTTAATAGGGTTAAAAGGTTACAGCTAAAGTCAACTTCATGAAGCTACTCAGCCAGAAAATAAGTGGTTTTGGGTATGGTTTGTTATAAGTATATTTAAAATTCCATCTTTGTCTTCTACTTCTCACCATTTTGATATAACTATTATAGGATAGCTTTCTGCCCTAAATATGTATTCAGCTGGAATTACACTGTTCTAACTTTTAATACTCTACGTGAAGAGGTATATCACTTGAATATAGACTGTGAAAGTTAAATATGAGTATAAGGCCCAAAATAACCACTAAAATAGCATGACAAAGAGGTATAGCTAATATACCAGTGAAGGAAATAAACCTGAATTATAAAAAACATCCAAAAGAAGGCAGAAAAAGAAAAAAGGGGGAACAAGTACAGATTGGGCAAATAGAAAACAAATAGCAAGATGACAGTTTTAAACCAGACCATATCAATAATCACATTAAATATAAAAGGTCTAAAAACCCTAGTTAAAAGGCTTTAACAGATAAACAGATTAGCTAAAAAGGCAAGACCCACCTATGTGCTGCCTCTAAGAAATCTTGATGGAAAAATGTCATTTTCTATGTGAACATAAATTAAAGATTCTGATTAATGATATATAAGGTAAAAACTTAGTTATAAATACACTGGGCTAAAGTGAGAAGCTTTGTTCTTGGTTCCCCTTCTTAATAATGGCATATATCTACAGCCTTTATAAGCCTAGAGAAAAGACCCTGTGGAAAATTAATGTAAAAGAGAGATTGGAAATGAAGTTACCCATCTTTGTTATTAGGATGTTAAAAGTTAAAAAAAAGAAAGAAAGAAAGAAAAGAAAAACTAGAAAATCAGGATCCCAGACACCTATTAGGTCACTTGCCAAGTTCTAAATTACATTCTGTCTTGACATCTTTTTTCTTTAGTCTCATATCATTATTCTAACTCCATAGTAGCAAAATTTATTATTGAGCCATAAACTTAAGGTTTGCATTAGATGTTGGATTATTTTAAACATTTCTATCCTTGCCTAAATATAAAATTTGAGGTTTTTAGAAATTCATGATAAACATCTCTTAGTGATTCAAGATAAGTATAATAACTTAAATTGAAGTGAGCTATTACATTAATCAGTAGTTTTGATTGTTAGATGACCAGGTTAGTTTTGAGTTGCCTCTCTTAAAGTAGGATTTAGTTGTGATCACACCAGAAAACCCTAGATAAGATAAACCCTTGGATTGCTCTCCCTTTATAAAATAAATTGCGGTGATTTTATGTGGATCAGGATCCGCATGAAGAAGTTATTAATTCATTTATTAACATACATAGTTCTGGGCAACATGTCATTCTTAAAAGGTTGTGTGTATATAGATACTTCCTCTACTTTAGATATTTCCTCAAGGAGAATTCTTATATGAGTTAAGTCTTCATTTGTTCTTCACATGGGGATCTCTGAAATCTCTAGATCAGCTACACAGTTCTAAAAACAGTTGTTAGTATTTAGCAAAATGTCTACATCCAGCTAATCTATTCTTCAGTGGTACTTTCATCATAAACAATAAGATCTGAAATTTGTAAATGTTGGACCATGGCACATAAGCAGAGAATATTTAATATTTCTAAGAGAAAATGATTTATATTTTACAAAGCATTAATGGTGATTATGATAATTTGTATTACTTATCACATTTTTATATAAAGTGTATCTCACATTCACTAGACCATTGCAGAGTTAAATTAACTTTGAGAAATATAACTTTGTTGATTTTATATTCTCCCTGTTAAAATTTCCCATTAAAAATTAAAATATTTTAAATAAAATTTTAGGTGAAAAAGAATTATGAAGCTCTCAAACAGAGACAAGATGAGGAAAGGATGGTACAGAGCTCTCCTCCAACTTCTGGTGAAGATAACAAATGGGAGCGAGAAAATCAAGAAACAACTAGAGAGATTCTGAAAGTTAAAGAGAGATTAACTGAATTAGAAAGAAATGTAAGTATTTTACATTTTTTCATGAGTAAGGTTTTTCAGAAGTAAAGGGCCATTGGTTATTTAACTCAAAAAATTAATCTGGCTTTGTAACTTTGTTAATTTTATACTTTTATTTATTTTATAAAATAAAGAACTAATAATTTACTTATTTCCATCATCATCATAAAAATTGTCAGCTCTGTCATGAAAGTATAACCTAAACACATCTACTACTTCTGTCTCTGCTGCTATTGTATTCTGGGGTACCATCTGTCACTGTATTCTAGGGTACCATCATCTCTCATCTGGACTATTAGAATATCCTCCTAACTGGCCACCCCCTTCCATTCCTGGCCCAATCTAACCCATGTTCAATGCAGTAGCTACAATTATTTCTTAAAACATAATTCAGTAGCTTCCTATTTCAATTAGAATAAAATCCAGATTCTTTACTGAGTCCTATAATATCCTTCCTGGCATTGCCCTCCCTGTATCTTTGACTTTATCCCATACTGCTCTCCATTCATCCTGTTTATTAATCTGGGGATAATATTCTATGTTCATATCTGGAAAACACAAGCAATGCCTGGCACAAAGTATGTAAATTAATTCTAGTTATATTCTCCTTTTCTGGTTTTTCCTATCTCAGAGCCTTTCTGTTTGCTTCCCTTACCTGGAACATATAGCTTGCTTCCCTCAGCATTTATTTATTTTATTTTAGGCTTTAATTCATTGTGTGTGTGTGTGTGTGTTTTTTTAAGGTCTCATTGATATACACTCTTGTGAAGGTTTCACATGAAAAACATTGTGGTTACTACATTCACTTATATTATCAAGTCCCCCCCACCCTCCATTGCAGTCACTGTAGCCTAGTAAGATGCCACAGTCACTACTTGTCTTTTCTGTGCTACACTGTCTTCCCCATAACTGCCCCCACACCGTGTGTGCCAATCATAATACCCCTCAATCCCCTTCTCCCTCCCTAACCTCTCTCTCCCTTTTGGTAACTGCTAGTCCCTTCTTGGAGTCTGTGAGTCTGCTGCTGTTTTGTTCCTTCAGTTTTGCTTCATTGTTATACTCTACAAATGTCCCTCCAGCACTTAGGTTTCACATGACCTATCTCCTGCAAGAGGTCTTCCCTGACCCCTTCCCCCTAATCATTCACTATCACACCACTGCCTTATTTGGTTTCTCCATAGCACTTTTCACTAGTGAAATTGTTTTTTATTCCTTTGCTTGTTTGTGTATTAAAAAGAAGCTCCTTGAAAACAGCTTGTCTGTCTTTTTCACCACTGTGCTATCAGTATGTAGAATAATGACTAGTAGATAGTAGACACAATAAATACTCACTGAATGAGTTGAATAAATATTTGACAGTAAACAGTAATAAAATGAATTCAGCAAACATTTTATCCTTCAAAGAATGAGCTTAAGGAAATGACATGCTGACAAGTAAAATAGTTTAGGTGGTTTTTACTGTATTTTAATTTAAAATTAATTGACAACTTTAAGCCATAAAGTCAAAAATTAACTTATCTTCTACACTATAGATTCCTACTATCTAAACGAAAAGTAATCACTGTAAACAGTTTATCCAGAAAAATGCTTGTGATTTATATGTGTGTAGAAGTATATTTCATTTACAAATTTACAACTGTGGGATCATACTATATAATAATCTTATTTGTACTTTCAATTATGTTATCTTTGAGATCTCTCTATTTTAGAAGATATATCTATCTCATTTTGTTTAACGACCACCTATTATTCCATAGTATGGATGTTACATAATTTCTTTAAATGAATCCCACATTGATGGACATTTAGGTTATTTTCAGGTTTTGCTGCAAAGAAAATCCATGTAAAACATTCCTAGGATAGGAAATTCTTGACAGTGGAGTTGATAGGCCTAAGGGTGTGTTATATATGTGTGTGTGTATGTGTGTGTAGTTTCAACTGAAAATTTTAATTTTAATTGATATTTAATTGATTGTATTAGCCTTTTAAAATCATGCTAACTTTAAAACCCACTAATACAATACTTATTTCTCCAGATTACATTGGATATTATTAGCCTTTTAATAGTGTTAAAATGATAGAAGAAAATATTTTAATTTGCATGTTTTAAATTATTAGCAAGGTATTTTATATCTTTTTATTTATTCACCTGTATATACTTAGATTAATAATTACATTTCAGAAAATTTGGCTGGCATGTAAAGTTCTATAAGGTAAATCTCTTTTCTATTGACTTCCTTTATAAATTTCCACTGGAAAAAAAAAATGACATGGTTGTCATATTTTAGTCATTTCAGATAATGGATTTATAAAGATAACCAGCCCTATATTAGACTGGTAATATTTTTACGTTTGCCAGTATATTTGCTAACCTTAAATATTTCCAATGTAAATGTTTTCCTGCTCCGAGAAATCTTTTCTACTCTCAGTTGTCTTCCATTCATAGACTATAGGAATGTTTCTTATTCCTAGGGATACCTAGATTTATTGTTAGAGCTTATACATTTTGGTTTCTAAAGAGGTGAAATATAATTGTATTTAACATTTTTTTAGATTTTGTTATCGTTAATGTTCAATCTCTTGAACAACATTATGATTACTAGATGCCCTATTATCAAGTCCCCCTCACATACCCCACTAGAGTCACTGTACATCAGCGTAGTAAGATGCTATAGAATCATTACATGTCTTCTCTATAAATACTGCCATTCCCATGTCCCCTGCCATTGTATTACGTGTGCTAATCATAATGCCCCTTTTCCCCCCTTACCTCCCTTATCCCTCCCTTCCCACCCATCCTCCCCAGTCCGTTTCCCTTTGGTAAATGTTAGTCCATTCTTGGGTTCTGTGAGTCTGCTGCTGTTTTGTTCCTTCTGTTTTTCCTTTGTTCTTATACTCCACAGATGAGTGAAATCATTTGATACTTGTCTTTCTCTGCCTGGCTTATTTCACTGAGCATAATACCCTCTAGCTCCATCCATGTTGTTGCAAATGGTAGGATTTGCTTTCTTCTTATGGCTGAATAATATTCCATTTTGTATATGTACCACATCTTCTTTATCCATTCATCTACTGATGGACACTTAGGTTGCTTCCATTTCTTGAGTATTGTAAATAGTGTTGTGATAAACATAGGGGTGCATATGTCTTTTTCAAACTTCGCTGCTGCATTCTTAGGGTAAATTCCTAGGAGTGGAATTCCTGGGTCAAATGGTATTTCTGTTTTGAGTTTTTTGAGGAACCTCCATACTGCTTTCCACAATAGCTGAACTAGTTTACATTTCCACCAGCACTGTAGGAGGGTTCCCCTTTCTCCACATCCTGGCCAACATTTGTTGTTGTTTGTCTTTGGATGTTGGCCATCCTAAGTGGTGTGAGGTGATATCTCATTGTGGTTTTAATTTGCATTTCTCTGATGATTAGCGATGTGGAGCATCTTTTCATGTGCCTGTTGGCCATCTGAATTTCTTCTTTAGAGAAGTGTCTATTCATGTCCTCTGCCCATTTCTTAATTGGATTATTTGCTTTTTGTTTGTTGAGGTGCGTGAGTTCTTTATATATTTTGGATGTCAACCCCTTATCGGATACGTCATTTATGAATATATTCTCCCATACTGTAGGATGCTTTTTGTTCTACTGATGGTGTCCTTTGCTGTACAGAAGCTTTTCAGCTCGATATAGTCCCACTTGTTCATTTTTGCTTTTGTTTCCCTTGCCCAGGAGATATGTTCATGAAGAAGTTGCTCATGTTTATATCCAAGAGATGTTTGCCTATGTTTTTTTCTAAGAGTTTTATGGTTTCATGACTTACATTCAGGTCTTTGATCCATTTTGAGTTTACTTTTGTGTATGGGGTTAGACAGTAATCCAGTTTCATTCTTTTACATGTACCTGTGCAGTTTTTCCAACACCAGCTGTTGAAGAGGCTGTCATTTCCCCATTGTGTATCCATGGCTCCTTTATCATATATTAATTGACCATATATGGTTGGGTTTATATCTGGGCTCTCTATTCTGTTCCACTGGTCTATGGGTCTGTTCTTGTGCCAGTACCAAATTGTCTTAATTACTGTGGCTTTGTAGTAGAGCTTGAAGTCAGAGAGTGTAATTCCCTCTGCTTTATTCTTCCTTCTCGGGATAGCTGTGGCTATTTGGGGTGTTTTGTCATTCCATATGAATTTTAGAACTATTTACTCTAGTTCATTGAAGAATGCTGTTGGTATTTTGATAGGGATTGCATTGAATCTGTAGATTGCTTTAGGTAGGATGGCCATTTTGACAATATTAATTCTTCCTAGCTAAGAGCATGGGATGAATTTCCATTTATTAGTGTCCTCTTTAATTTCTCTTAAGAGTGTCTTGTAGTTTTCAGGGTATAGGTCTTTCACTTCCTTGGTTAGGTTTATTCCTAGGTATTTTATTCTTTTTGATGTGATTGTGAATGGAATTGTTTCCCTGATTTCTCTTTCTGCTAGTTCACCATTAGTGTACAGCCAATCTGGATGCCTCTTATTTCTTTGTGTTGTCTGATTTCTGGGGCTAGGACCTCCGGAACTATGTTGAATAAAAGTGGGGAGAGTGGGCATCCTTGTCTTGTTCCCGATCTTAAAGGAAAAGCTTTCGGCTTCTTGCTGTTAACTATAATGTTGGCTGTGTGTTTGTCATAATGGCCTTTATTATGTTGAGGTACTTGTCCTCTATACCATTTTGCTGAGAGTTTTTATCATGAATGGATGTTGAATTTTTTCAAATGCTTTTTCAGCATCTATGGAGATGATCATGTGGATTTTGTCCTCCTTTTTGTTGATGTGGTGGAAGATGTTGATGGATTTTCGAGTGTTGGACCATCCTTGCATCCCTGGGATGAATCCCACTTGATCATGATGGATGATCTTTTTGATGTATTTTTGCATTTGGTTTGCTAATATTTTGTTGAGTATTTTTGCATCTATGTTCATCAGGAATATTGGTCTGTAACTTTCTTTTTTTGTGGTGTCTTTGCCTGGTTTTGGTATTAGAATGATGTTGGTCTCATAGAATGAGTTTTGAATTATTCCCTCTTCTACTCTTTGGAAAACTTTAAGGAAGATGGGTATTAGGTCTTCACTAAATGTTTGATAAAATTCAGCAGTGAAGTTGTCTTTTCCAGGATTTTTGTTCTTAGGTAGTTTTTTGATTACCAGTTCAATTTCATTGCTGGTATTTGGTCTGTTCACATTTTCTGTTTCTTTCTGAGTCAGCCTTGGAAGGTTGTATTTTTCTAGAAAGTTGTCCATTTGTTTTAGGTTATCCAGTTTGTTAGCATATAATTCTTCATAGTATTCTCTAATAATTCTTTGTATTTCTGTGGTGTCTGTAGTGATTTTTCCTTTCTCACTTATGATTCTGTTGTGCGTATAGACTCTCTTTTTTTCTTGATAAGTCTGGCTAGGGGTTTATATATTTTGTTCATTTTCTCAATGAACTAGCTCTGGCTTTCATTGACTCTTTCTATTGTTTTATTCTTCTCAATTTTATTTATTTATGCTCTAATATTTATTATGTCCCTCCTTCTACTGACTTTGGGCCTCATTTGTTCTTCCTTTTCTCGTTTCATTAATTGTGAGTTTAGACTGTTCAAATGGGATTGTTCTTCTTCCCTGAGGTAGGCCTGTATTGCAATATAATTTCCTCTTAGCACGGCCTTTGCTGCATCCCACAGATTTTTCAGTATTGAATTATTGTCATTTGTCTCCATATATTGCTTGATCTCTCATTTTATTTGGTCATTGATCCATTGGTTATTTAGGAGCATGTTGTGAAGCCTCCATGTGTTTGTGGGATTTTTCATATTCTTTGCATAATTAATTTCTAGTTTTATACCTTTGTGGTCTGAGGAAACGGTTGATACAATTTCAATCTTTTTTAATTTACTGAGGCTCTTTTTGTGGCCCAGGATATGATCTATTCTTCAAAATGTTCCATGTGCACTGGAGAAGAATGTGTATTCTGCTGCTTTTGGGTGTAGAGTTCTGTAGATGTCTGTTAGGTCCATCTGTTCTAATGTGTTGTTCAGTGCTTCTGTCTCTTTACTTGTTTTCTGTCTGGTTGATCTGTCCTTCGGAGTGATTGGTGTTGATGTCTCCTAGAATGAATGCATTGCATTCTATTTCCCCTTTTAATTCTGTTAGCATTTTTATCACATATGTAGGTGCTCCTGTGTTGGGTGCATAGATATTTATAATGGTTATATCTTCTTGTTGGATTGACCCCTTTATCATTATGTAATGTCCTTCATTGTTTCTTGTGACTTTCTTTGTTTTGAATTCTGTTTTGTCTGTTACAGATGCTGCAAATCCTGCTTTTTTCTCCCTATTAGTTGCATGAAATATCTTTTTCCATGCCTTCACTTTTAGTCTGTGTATGTCTTTGGATTTAAAGTGAGTCTCTTGTAGGCAGCATATAGATGGGTCTTCTTTTTTTTATCCATTCAGTGACTCTATGTCTTTTGATTGGCGTATTCATTCCATTTACATTTACAGTGGTTATGGATAGGTATGTACTTATTGGCAGTGCAGGCTTTAGATTCGTGGTTACCAAAGGTTCAAGGTTAACTTCCTTACTATCTAAGAGTCTAACTTAACTCACTTAATATGCTATTACAAACACAGTCTAAAGGTTCTTTTTTTCTCCTCCTTTTTCTTCCTCCTCCATTCTTTATCTATTAGGTATCATATTCTGTACTCTTTGTCTATCCCTTGATTGACTTTGGTGAAAATTGATTTAATTTTGCATTTGCTTACTAATTAACTGTTCTACCTTCTTTACTCTGCTTTTATTACCTCTGGTGACAGCTATTAAACCTTAGGAACACTTCCATCTATAGCAGTCCCTCCAAAATACACTGTAGAGAGGGTTTGTCAGAGGTAAATTCTCTCAGCTTTTGCTTATCTTGAAATTGTTTAATCCCTCTTTCAAATTTAAATGATAACCTTGACAGATAAAGTATTCTTGGTTGAGGCCCTTCTGCTTCATTACATTAAATACATCATGCCACTCCCTTCTGGCCTGTAAGGTTTCTGTTGAGAAGTCTGATGATAGCCTGATGGGCTTTCCTTTGTACATGATCTTATTTCTCTCTCTGGCTGCTTTTAATAGTCTGTCCTTATCCTTGATCTTTGCCATTTTAAAGACTATATGTCTTGGGGTTGGCTTCCTTGGGTCCCTTGTGTTGGGAGATCTCTGCACCTCCATGACCTTAGAGACTATCTTCTCCCCCAGATTGGGGAAGTTTTCAGCAATTACCTCCTCAAAGACACTTTCTATCCCTTTTTCTCTCTCTTCTTCTTCTGGTACCCCTATAATGCAAATATTGTTCCATTTGGATTGGTCACACAGTTCTCTCAAAAGTCTTTCGTCCTTAGAGATCGTTTTTTTCTCTCTGTACCTCAGCTTCTTTGTATTTCTCTTCTCTAATTTCTATTTCATTTATTGTCTCCTCCACAGTATTTAATCTACTTTTAAAACTTTCCATTGTATGTTTCATTTCTGATACTGTGTTTCCTAATGATTGGATCTCTGACTGGAACTCATTCCTGAGTTCTAGAATATTTTTCTGTACCTCCATGAGCATGTTAATGATTTTTATTTTGAAATCCCTTTCAGGCAGATTCATGAGGTCGATTTCATTTAAATTTTTCTCAGGGGTTGTATTCATAATTTTACTTTGATCCAGGTTCCTTTGATGTTTCCTATTTGTATATGGTGCCCTCTAGTGCCCAGAAGCTCTACTCTCTGGAGCTGCTCAGCCCCTGAAGCAATTTCAGGGGTTGCACGGGAGTGGTATTGGTGCCCAGGGGGAGGAAGGAGCTGTTTCCTGCTTCCCAACTGCTATTCCTGTCTCCACTGCCAGAACCACTGGGCCGAGCACACAGGTATATGCCTGTGTGCTTTGTGTTTGTAGTTGCTGTAGATGGGGCTTGCCTCTGGCTGGCCTAACTCCAGGGTAGGGTTTGCCAGTTTGTGAGCCCGGTGGGGCTGGCCTGGAGAAAGGCTCAGTAGGCTGCATATCATGGAGGGGGTCCTTGGAGCTGTGTAGCCATCCACGGAGCTGGAGCTCCTGAAGATCGTGAAAGTTCCCAACCTGCTGGACAGAGGGCACCTGGACAATTTTGTCTTCCTGCCCTTTCTCCTGAGCAATAATCTCTGTGCAATCCTTGCCCCTTTAGAAGCCCTGTTACTGTTTGGAAGTCTCTCAGACTGGCCACGTTTCTTTTGTCCCAGAGCAGCTACATATGGATCCCTGCTTTCCACAAGCGGCTGGAATCTCAGTCTCTCCTGGTATTCTGCCTGTCTAGCTTTCCAACCCCCTAATCACAAGAGCACCATGAAAACACCATTAAATGTAGGTTTGTGCTCCCAGATCAGATCTCCAGAGTTAGGTATTCAACAGTCCCAGGCCTCCACTCCCTCCCTGCTCTGTTTCTCTTCCTCCCGCTGGTGAGCTGGGGTAGGGGTGGGCTTGGGTTCCGCCGGGCCATGGCTTTGGTATGTTACCCTGTTCTGTGAGGTATATTGTTTTCTCCAGGTGTATGCAGTCTGGTGCCACCCTCTTTCCTGTTGCTCTTTCAGGATTAGTTGTATTAATTATGTTTTCGTATTATATGAGGTTTTAGGAGGAAGCCTCTGTCTCACCCCTTACACCACCATCTTTCCTCTCCCTAAACTTTTGAATTTACTGGAATGTGTCTGCCCTGACCTTGATTCTTAAGTGAGCATCATTGATTCATTCAGCAAACCCCCACCAACTTCTGTTCTGGGTGGGGCCCTGGGACACTGACCAATTGTGGATAAAGTGAAGATTCCTGTCGCCAGGATTCTCACCTGTCCCTGGATGAGGTGGGAATTATCATTATTTTGTAGATGGGGTCATTGAAACTAAGAGAATAAATTAACTTTTCCAGTTTTCATAGCTATTTAAATAGAGGGCCATAGATTGGAATTGAATTTTCAGACTGTGAGTTAAACAATTTTGAAGAAAGCGATGTTTTTGGAACTAGATAATTTATTACATGTTAAACCCAGTGTTCATGAGAATTAAGGAAATATGTGGGTAGAACACATAACCCAGCACTCTAGCTGTCATTTCTAAAATAAATCACTCATGTTATGGTCAACGTGTAACCATCTAATTGCTCAAATAGCAGAAGACTCAAGTCTTTGTGAAGTACTTTGTATTTTTCAGATGTTTCGGGTGATTTATGTTAAATTTAAATGTTGGTATTTTGAAAAATAAATGTTTGTTTTAAACAGTTGCTAAGCCAACTTAAAGGAAATTTAGAAGAAGAAAATCGACACCTGCTAGATCAAATTCAGGCACTAATGCTACAGAACAGAACACTATTCGAACAAAATATGGAAAGCAAGGATCTTTTTCATGTTGAACAAAGACAGAACATGTAGGTACCAAATAATTTTTCACTCTGAAATATTATTCATGATTTCATCATTGTCATACCCAGTGGCAGAGAAAACTCAATGCTAATTTTTCTTGATTTTTGACATTATTATTTCAATATGTACTTTTCTGAATGCTTATGCCTCAGGTATTATGCTAGGAACCAGAAATACTAACATTTAAACATGTGGGTTCTGCTCTTAAAGAACTAGTAATATAAAGCAAGCGATTCAAATAATTGCTATAATGGAGGTATGTGTAGAAGGCCATAGAAATAGAGCAAACACAGTAAAAAGGAGTACCTTGGTCTGGGAGAGGCAAGGAGGACTTTCCAAAGATGGTTGCTCTGATCTGAGACTTAAAGGTTCAATATGAGCTCACCTGAGGAGGTATACCAGGCCAAGAGAGCAAAAAATGTAAAAACACGAAGTGTGTTATAGTATGGTATAAGATCTAAAAAGGAACTGTTATCGCCTGGAGCAAAACTGAGGAAGGAGGAACACCAGAATAGTGGCTAAATACTCAGGGGCCACTTCTCAAAGGTTTTTCTATGCCATACAAAGGAGTCATTGAAAAATTTGAACAGGAGAATAATGTGTGATGGAATTTGTATTTTTTTTAAACCACCGATAACATTTTAGAGTATGAATTGGAGCTTCTGAGAATAGAGATTAGTAAATTTTAAGAAGGCTGTTGCAGTGATCTAGTGAAAAATAATCACAAGCAGTTGTAGGTTGAGATCAAATACAAAGATAGATGTGAGAGAGAGAACTGACAGAGCTAAATTATTGCTAAATTGGATCTCTGTTGAGAATAGAGGAATCTGGAAAAATCAGGGATTTTAACCTGGGCATCTCAGTGAATTAATTGTCTTAGTATTACACCATGATTCACCTTTACTAAATTTTTCTCTTCCCCTTGTTCCCCAAATGAGAAGCACCAGAGTATAATAAAAATAGCATAGATTTTTTGTTATGATGCCCATCCTAACATGTTATTTTTATTGTAATAGTAATAAGTTAAATGAATTAAGAAGACAAAAGGAGAGATTAGAAGAAAAAATAATGGATCAATACAAATTTTATGACCCATCTCATCCTAGAAGGTACTATTAACCAAATTTTGTTCATTCATGGTTTGACAAAAAAAGTTAAGATTTCTAATTTTGTGAAGGATTTTTATGTTGAATTTTAGGCTGATAAGATTTTTTAAACTATTCTATTAGGAGAGGCAACTGGATTACTCTGAAAATGAGGAAATTGAGAAAATCTAAGAAAAATATTAATCGGAAATGTCAGAAATCTCTAACATTAACACCTACCCACTCAGACTCCAGTGAAGGATTTCTTCAACTCCCCCATCAAGATAGTCAAGACAGTTCTTTAGTAGGTTCAAACTCTTTAGAAGATGGCCAAACTTTGGGGACCAAGAAAAGCAGCAGTGAGTGTTTAAATTCTTTAAACATTTGTGATTTCTAGTATTGATTTAGAATCGTTTCTAAAGATTTCTCTTAAATAACTTCAGCAGTCCTTTGGGATAACAGTCTGATGAATCATTTCTTTTTAATGCCATGTAATCATAAAATGCATACTGCAATACTGCATAACCACATGATTTTCTATATTGTGTGTTTAGAGATATACTATACACAAAGATACCATCATTTGGCCAGGGAGGTAAAATAGTATAGAAAGAACATTGAAATAAGAGCCAGAATACCTCTGCCATTTGCTAGTTCTGTTAATACAAGCAAGCCTTTTTTATCTTTGTGTCACACTTCATAGGGTGATTATGAGGTGTGAAATATTTGTAAGAGCTCCTTTTTATAATTCTTTACAACTAAATAGATAATAAGGCATTTTATAATAAGGTTTTATTCTTATACTTTGATGGTGTCAAATTGGAACAAAGCTACATTGGGAGGTACCAAAGAGAAATAGATATAAATTTGAAGAGAATGTTACTCAGTGATTTAGAATTAATTGAAGGTTATGAGAATTGAGTGGTTGGTAAATGATCAATTAAAATTAAATAGATGTGGAGATAGAAGTTTGTATATAAACTTGTGATTTCATTTTTTTAAATTACAAAGGCAGAAGTACACATCATAATGTACCACATACAATTCAGAGTCTTCATATTTCTTTCCTAGTGTGCTTAGCTAAACAGCAAGAGCAAAGGAAAAGCCTGAAGAAGCATATTTTAAGAGAGGAAAAAGTCCAGTGCTAGGCCTTTTGAAGATGTCCAAGAAGTTGACCACTAGCAATGGTCTTACAAAATATGTAAACAGGGTACTTTGTAGCCATTCACACTATCCCTAAAGTCACTACATTAAAAATATGTATTTATGTGTATATAAATGTAGTATGTATGTTTATGTAATTTATATATTTATAAACATATATATTATATAGAATAATAGTGAAATTATATATATATTATATATAGTATATGAAGTAAATAGCAGGCAAAAACAGCTATGGCTAATACTTTCCCCCAAGATAGACTCTCCTTATGAGCAGCTCTCAAGACACTCAAAATTAACTATAGCCTAGATGGAATTCTCTCTGAAAAGAGTATTTTAGGGTAAAGGAGATTAGACATTCACTATAGGATATGTTTCAGAATGCATCTATATCACTCTTAAAATCCATATGTAAGCAACAAAAACCATCATACAATACATATGTACATGTCTACATATATGCATAATGTGTTATGCATACATTTGTATTAGTCTCAAGAAAATGATTTAATTCTATACCCCGTGTGTTTGTGTGTGTGTGTGTGTGTGTGTGCGTGTGTGTGTGTATTCGTCCCGAGAAAGTGGCTTAATTCTATACCCCCACATAAGATTATTGTTACCTGGGTCTTTTGCTAGTCTTGTCAGCAAATCTACATGAAACCTGAATATTATAGAGTGATCATGTTTTCCTTAAAAATGTGCCAGGTAATTCAACTGTACCTGGCACCTTTAGAAATAAAATATGTAACATCTTATTAAATAATAAATGATAATGGGTGCACTTTATTTTTTTGATCAAAGGAAGATACTTCAGTGCAGATATGAGAACATACAAAAGAAAAACTCAACAATCGCTTTTGAGGTTATCCTGTTTTAAATATCAATTTGTCATTCCTTCATACTCTCTGCTGAAACATTTCCAGAATAAGAATCAGAAAGAAGTAATATCCTCCTTTCCTGCAGTTGTTCAGTTTTAGAATTTTTAAAAGAAACATAAAATCCAACAATGCTAAACATTTCCTTAATTTCAGTATGGTTTGGGAAAAGAACATTGTATATCTACAAACTAACTGCCATAAGAGCGATCACATCCCACCACTGGCATACTTAAAACTCCTTTTATCCAGTCCATTGGAAGAGTGTCTGTCAGTAAAGCAGTCTTTGGAAAACAGTTGAAAACAGAAAAAGTGTCTGAACAAGACAACATGTGCATGCTGCAACCACTCAGCTTTGTTTTAGCTAAATGTCCATTTTTGCTTTAAGTTCATTTCTTTTTAATCATTGATAACAGCTGTGTTTACCAAACAAGTAGAGAAATAGTTCAGATTAAAAGGTTAAATGAATCATGACCATTCCTAATAGCAGTCAAATAAATAAGTTAAAAAGCTGTATGTGAATTGCATTCTCCTTGATGAATGAAATTTGTCAGTTTGTCAAAGAGCTTTCATTATTTACAAGATGACAGCAAGCCCCGAGAAAGAGCATAGTTATTAAGGCTGTGTATAGGATGCTTTTAAGTCTTTGTGCAGGTTGTTTCCCTAGCTCCTAAATTGCAGTTCCAAAAGATGTTATAACTTTTTGTATTCAAATCTGATAAAGTGTAGTTTATGAACATTGTTAGAGACTCTAGTGAACATTTTTATTTGTATGCTATTGACACCTATGTATAACTCTAATTTTCATTCACAAAATTTTTTGGAAGTTACCTTTGATTTTTTCTTTAATAAACTCATTCAGAAACCCCTTCAGAATATCTAAAAATGTTATAAATGCATATTTCTTTGTCATTTTTGCTTGCTTTAGGGTGCTTCCTTATCTATTAGCTTATATATTATGTGCTAGCATTTATTACTACTGTCAGAATACTTTTCTCTTCCGCCAGCCAACCTTTTGCAAAATGACATTAATATAATCACTAATATCATCTTTTGAAAGATTTTGCTCAAAAGAGTGTATATATCCATGGTGCTGCTAAAAATACACCAGAATTCAGTTTAAACCAAGAATTCCCTATTTTCTGCAGTAGAGTTTAATAACGAAAGTTGTTAATTAAAATATTAAAAGTTTCTTTAAACTGTTTTAATCATCCCCGGGCACCCCAGTTATGGTTGATGTATTTTACTAAAATGCTCCTGTACAGAATTTGTATTTTCCTAAATTATGTTTTTTCCAGAATTAAGCCTTATAATTTAAAAAGTAGAAAAAAATGAAGGATTGAAAAGCCTTTAGATATTTTCATAATGAATGCTTTGTGGGCCACCAACAGCCCTAATTTAAAGGTAAACCTTTACAACTTAACTAGGAAAACTTTTCCTTCCACAGGTGACTCTAATCAGTTCCTGTATTTATAGGACTTTAGCCAGTTCAAGCTTTCAAAGTATATTGTTCCTTATCATTATCTTCAGTGCTTTTCCAAGTATTTTAAAGTATCCAAGGACATATTTCATATTTCATTATCACTCAGCAGCACGAGAAGAATAGATAGCTTTAGTATAGCACACATAGCTGAAACTCAGACATTCATTTCTGTCCTTAATTTCAACATTTAACTCCCATCTGTTCTCCCTTTTTTATGTTTCTGCTTTTCCTCATGCTGTGACATTAAAGTGGCTGCACTGAAAAGACTGCCCTTTTTGAGGAACAGACCGAAGGGTAAAGACAAAATGAAGGCCTGCGACCGTCATTCCATCTGTAAGACTTCGTAACGGTTCAGCTTCTTTCAAATAACTACACTGGCTTCCATTACTAATTTTTCACTAACCTTTCTCTGGACTGTGCCAATTTTATTATTTTGCAAAGTGCACTCTTCCTCTAATAAAAGGAGCTGGAAGAATATATTTTTTTAACTGGTATTTAATTTGCATTAAATGTATGTTCAGATACATATACATGCATATATTTAGTCATACATGTGATACAAATTTCCAGTGCTTTCTAAGAGTGGGCAGGAAAAAAAATCACTTTAATTTTATATGCCATAGATTGTTCCCAAAGAAATTTTCTTAAAACAAAATCTTTAGCATTAGGAATTTATTTCCTTAATGAACAAAATTAAATATAATAAATAAATAAAATGGCCTGTAACTCTTGAAAATGTTTGTCATTCTTTATATAATACTCTGGTTTTTCTAAGTTGAATGGGTAATTACATAGTCACATTAAATGTCTGTCATTTTGGATATCATCTCTCTCAGGTTTTTATTGAGTGGTACACTTATTTGATTCATAAATGATTAATTTCTTCAGTAACCTGCTCTGACCAAGGACTCTATCATTTTCAATGATGATGCTGTATAAGAACTGCTCTCCATCTTACCTTTATTCATTCCATTTTTGTCACCATAAAACCACACTATGAAGGAAGGCTTCTAATTATATTGCACATCACTTCACAAAAGCATGACAGTTGTACAGATTAAAATTCCTTTTTCTCTCTTTAAGGGGGTGGAAGTGGGATAAAAATATTCACTGAAATTTATCAAGCTTTGGCCTACTCATTTCATTCAGCTAAATGCATGTCATAATTAGAATGACCTTGTGGTTATAGTTTTTGGTGTTTACTTGCATTAAAGCCATGCCAAAAACCAGATCATTTATAATACAAAATAGAAATAAGAGCAAATCAACTTCCGGGAAGATGGCGGCATGAGCAGGGCGGCAGAAATCTCCACCCAACACTATATTTATCTACGAAAATACAGCAAATACAACTATACCTAAAAGAGAGACCAGAATACACAGGAAAGCGCACAGCATGCAGCTACAACCGAGAGGACTCGGCACCCCAAGAGGCGGTCTTAAAGGGCCCAGCGGACATACGTGGCAACTACCAGCGAACACTTCTATAGCCGTGAAAAGACAGAGGAATATGGTCCAGAATAAGATCAACTAGACAACCCCAGAGAGGGAGCCTGAAGGGATGGAAATGCACAGTCTTCCTGAAAGAGAATTGAGAATAAAAGTCATAACCATACTAATAGATCTACAGAGAAATGTGCAAGAGCTGAGGGAGGAAGTGAGGGAAGTGAGGAAAGACAATGCAGAAATCAGACAAGCGATCGACGGGCTTAACAGCAGAATGGATGAGACGCAAGAGACTGCTAATGGAATAGAAATCAGAGAACAGGAATACAGAGAAGCTGAGGCAGAGAGAGATAAAAGGATTTCTAGGAATAAAAGAATATTAAGAGAACTGTGTGACCAATCCAAACGGAACAATATTTGTATTATAGGAGTATCCGAGGAAAAGAGAGAGAAAAAGGGATAGAAAGTGTCTTTGAAGAAATAATTGCTGAAAACTTTCCCTCACTGGGGAAGGAAATAGCCTCACAGTCCATGGAAGCCCACAGATTTCACAACACAAGGGACCCAAGGAAGACAACACCAAGACACATAATGATTAAGATGGCAAAGATCAAAGATAAAAACGGAGCATTAAAGGCAGCTAGAGAGAGAAAAAAGATCACCTACAAAGGAAAACCCATCAGACTATCATCAGACTTCTCAACAGAAACCTTATAGGCCAGAAGAGAATGGCATGATATATTTAACGTTATGAAACAGAAGGTTCAAACCAAGAATATTGTATCCAGCATGATTATCATTTAAATATGATGGAGGGATTAAACAATTTCCAGACAAATGAAAGTTGAGAGAGTTTGCCTCTCATAAACCAACACTACAGGATATCTTAAATGGACTACTCTAGAGGGAAGCACCCCTAAGGCTAAAAAGATGTCATCAGAGAAAATAAAATCATAGCAAAGAAAGCAGACCATCCAAATACTAACTAAAGGCAAAGAATAAAACACCTGGTATATAAAGAATGGAGGAGGAAGAAAAAGAAGGGAGAGAAATAAAGAAACATCAGACGGTGTTTACAATACCTTAACAAGAAAGTTAAGTTAGATTGTTAGATAGTAAAGAAGCAACCCTTGAACCTTTGGTAAACACGAATCTAAAGCCAGAAATGGCAATAAGTACATATCTATCAATAATCACCCTAAATGTAAATGGACTGAATGCACCAATCAAAAGACACAGAGTAACAGAATGGATAAAAAAGCAAGACCCATCTATGTGCTGTTTACAAGAGACTCACCTCAAACCCAAAGGTATACACAGACTAAAAGGGAAAGAATGGAAAAAGATATTACATGCAAACAACAAAGAGAAAAAAGCAGGTGTTGCAGTACTTGTATCAGACAAAATAGACTTCAAAATGAAGAAAGTAGCAAGAGATAAAGAAGGACATTACATAATGATAAAGGGGTCAGTCCAACAAGAAGATATAACCATTATAAATATATAGGCACCCAACACAGGAGCGCAAGCATATGTGAAACAAATACTAACAGAATAAAAGGAGGAAACAGACAACAATGCATTCATTTTAGGAGACTTCAACACACCACTCACTCCAAAGGACACATCAACCAGACAGAAAATAAGTAAAGACACAGAGGCACTGAACAACACACTAGAACAGATGGACCTAACAGACATCTACAGAACTCTGCACCCAAAAGCAACAGGATACACATTCTTCTCAAGTGCACATGGAACATTTTCCAGTATAGACCACATACTAGCCCACAAAAAAAACCTCAGTAAATTCAAAAATATTGAAATCCTACCAACCAACTTCTCAGATCACAAAGGTATAAAACTAGAAATAAATTTTAGAAAGAAACCAAAAAGGCTCACAAATACATGGAGACTTAACAACATTCTCCTAATTATTCAATGGGTTAACGACCAAATCAAAACTGAAATCAAAGAATATATGGAGACTAATGACAACAACAACACAAAGCCACAACTTCTGTGGGATGCAGCAAAGGCAGTTCTAAGAGGAAAGTATATTGCAATCCAGGCCTATTTAAAGAAGGAAGAACATTCTCAAATGAGTAGTCTAAAGACACAATGACGGAAATTGGAAAAAGAAGAACAAATGAGGCCCAAAGTCACCAGATGGGGGGACATAATAAAGATCAGAGAAGAAATAAATAAAATTGAGAAGAATAAAACAATAGAAAAAAATCAATGAAACCAAGAGCTGATTCTTTGAAAAAATAAACAAAATAGATAAACCCCTAGCCAGACTCATTAAGAGAAAAAGAGAATCTACACACATAAACACAATCAGAAATGAGAAAGGAAAAATAGCAACGGACCCCACAGAAATACAAAGAATCATAAGAGAATATTATGAGAATCTATATGCTAACAAGCTGGAAAACATAGAAGAAATGGACAACTTCTTAGAAAAATACAACCTTCCAAGACTGACTAAACAAGAAACAGAAAAACTAAACAGACCAATCATCACAACGAAATTGAATCGGTAATCAAAAAACTACCCAAGAACAAAACCCCCGGGCCTGATGGATTCACCTCTGAATTCTACCAGACATATAGAGAAGAAATAACACCCATTCTCCTTAAAGTTTTCCAAAAAATAGAAGAGGAGGGAATACTTCCAAACTCATTCTATGAAGCCAGCATCACTCTAATACCAAAACCGGGCAAAGACCTCACCAAAAAAGAAAATGACAGACCAATATCCCTGATGAACGTAGATGCAAAAATACTCAACAAAATATTAGCAAACCGAATTCAAAAATACATCAAGAAGATCATACACCATGATCAAGTGGGATTCATCCCAGGGATGCAAGGATGGTACAACATTCGAAAATCCATCAACATCATCCACCACATCAACAAAAAGAAAAACAAAAACCACATGATCATCTCCATAGATGCTGAAAAAGCATTTGACAAAATTCAGCATCCATTCCTGATTAAAACTCTCAAGAAAATGGGTATAGATGGCAAGTACCTCAACATCATAAAGGCCATATATGACACACCCACAGCTAACATCATACTTAACAGCGAGAAGCTGAAAGCTTTTCATCTAAGATCGGGAACAAGACAGGGGTGCCCACTCTCTCCACTGTTATTCAACATAGTATTGGAGGTCCTAGCCATGGCAATCAGACAAAACAAAGACATACAAGGCATCCAGATTGGTAAAGAAGAAGTCAAATTGTCACTATTTGCAGATGACATGATACTGTACATAAAAAACCCTAGAGACTGCACTCCAAAACTACTAGAACTAATATCTGAATTCAGCAAAGTTGCAGGATACAAAATTAACACACAGAAATCTGTTGCTTTCCTATACACTAATGATGAACTAACAGAAAGAGAAATGAGACAATTCCATTCACAATTGCATCAAAAAGAATAAAATACCTAGGAATAAACCTAACGAAGGAAGTGAAAGACCTGTACTCTGAAAACTACAAGACACTCCTAAGAGAAATTAAAGAGGACACTAACAAATGGAAATGCATCCCATGCTCTTGGCTAGGAAGAATAAATATTATCAAAATGGCTATACTACCTAAAGCAATCTACATATTCAATGCAATCCTTATCAATATACCAACAGCGTTCTTCAATGAACTGGGACAAATAATTCTAAAATTCATATGGAACAACAAACGACTCTGAATAGCCAAAGCAATCCTGAGAAGGAGGAATAAAACGGGGAATTATGCTCCCTGACTTCAAGCTCTACTACAAAGCCACAGTAATCAAGACAATTTGGTATTGGCACAAAAACAGACTCACAGACCAGTGGAAGAGAATAGAAAATCCAAACATTAACCCAAACATATACAGTCAATTAATATTTGATAAAGGAGCCTTGGATATACAATGGGGAGATGAAAGCCTCTTAGCAGCTGGTGTTGGAAAAACTGGACAGCTACATGTAAGAGAATGAAACTGGACTACTGTCTAGCCCCATACACAAAGGTAAACTCAAGGTGGATCAAAGACCTGAATGTAAGTCATGAAACCATAAAACTCTTAGAAAAAAACATAGGCAAACATCTCTTGGACATAAACATGAGCGACTTCTTCATGAACATATCTCCCGGGCAAGGGAAACAAAAGCAAAAATGACAGGTGGGACTATATCAAGCTGAAAAGCTTCTGTACAGCAAAGGACACCATCAGTAGAACAAAAAGAGATCCTACAGTATGGGAGAATATATTCATAAATGACGTATCCCATAAGAGTTTGACATCCAAAATATATAAAGAACTCACGCACCTCAACAAACAAAAATGAAATAATCCAATTAAGAAATGGGCAGAGGACATGAGTAGACACTTCTCTAACGAAGAAATTCAGATGACCAACAGGCACATGATAAGATGCTCCACATCGCTTAATCATCAGAGAAATGCAGATTAAAACCACAATGAGATATCACCTCACACCAGTGAGGATGGCCAACATCCAAAACACAAACAACAACAAATGTTGGCGAGGATGTGGAGAAAAGGGAACCCTCCTACACTGCTGGTGGGACTGCAAATTAGTTCAACCATTGTGGAAAGCAGCATGGAGGTTCCTCAAAAAACTCAAAATAGAAATACCATTTGACCCAGGAATTCCACTCCTAGGAATTTACCCTAAGACTGCAGCAGCCCAGTTTGAAAAAGACATATGCACCTCTATGTTTATCGCAGCACTATTTACAGTAGCCAAGAAATGGAAGCAACCTAAGTGTCCATCAATAGATGAGTGGATAAAGAAGATGTGGTACATATACACAATGGACTATTACTCAGCCATAAGAAGAAAACAAATCCTACTATTTGCAACAACATGGATGGAGCTAGAGGGTATTATGCTCAGTGAAATAAGCCAAGCCGAAAAAGGCAAGTATCAAATGATTTCACTCATATGTGGAGTATAAGAACAAAGAAAAAAACTGAGGGAACAAAACAGCAGCAGACTCACAGAACCCAAGAACGGACTAATAGTTACCAAAGGGAAAGGGACTGGGGAAAATGGGCGGGAAGGGAGGGATAAGAGGGAAAAAGGGGCATTACGATTAGCAGATGTAATGTTGGGGGGGCACGGGGAGGGCAGTACAACTCAGAGAAGACAAGTAGTGATTCTATAGCATCTCACTACGCTGATGGACAGTGACTGTAATGGGGTTGGTGGGGGGGACCTAATGAAGGGGTAGTTTAATAACCATAATATTGCACATGTAATTATAGATTAATGATACCAAAATAAGTTATATAAAAATAAATAAATAAGAGCAAATACATTAACCATGTCGATTCATCTGCTTTCATTTGCATCCCAGCCATGAATGACCTGGTGCAGTCCATGGTCCTAGCAGGAGGACAGTGGACAGGTAGTACTGAACACTTGAAGGTTCCTGATGATATTTTAACAGGTAAAAGGAGAAAAGAATTGGGAGCGATGGCCTTCTCTACTACAGCCATCAGCTTTTCAACTGTCAACTCTTCTACAGGCTTCAGATGCAAGCAGTTGCTCAATAATAAAGGTATAGGCCGTCTGCTATTTGCACTGTGGTGTAACTATTGGCAACAGGAATTTTAATTTGATTTGCCCCTTTATACTTTTTTGATAGCAGCAACCTGGAATAATTATCAAAACAATCTGGATTTGATTTGAGGGACTTCCCAAATCATTTAAAAATTTTAAAACATCATACAAATAACCAAAATCTTTCCTAGGCTTTCATAATAAACAGCTAATGAGCTAACAAGAAAAGGAAAAGTAAATCAAGTGAAGAGTGAGAAAAAAATCAAGTGAAGCTTTAAAAAAAACCTAAAAACACTCCAACTTCTAGCAGAGAGAACCATGCAGAACAACCCAGGCTCTGCCTTTGCTTTGCAGGGTTATGGGAGATTGTCTCATTGCTTCTCTATTCTGTTGTTCTCCTAGTTCCAGTTTCTGGTTAAATCCATGAAATATGTTAAGTCAAGATATATTATCTATGATTGAAAAAGAATTTCTATATTCTGCATAAATAACAATTTTATAATGGCTTTTTTTTTTGCTTAAAAATATTTTTATATCCATTTTGCTGTTTATGTAGATACCTCATCCTCTGAAGATGTAAGTCCACAAGGTATTAGTGATGATTCTAGTATGGGATCAAGAGTTCATGGTAAGATACAAACTTTATTTAGAGAGTAGTTATTATGTACAGAATGGGGATGCTAAGACTTGCATTGCATTGGTGAATGTGGCACTGCCAGCAAGCATGTTTTCTCTAACTTACATCATATAGCTACCTCTGCCATTTCTTCAAGCCTAATACTTTCTTTTGCCCCTTTTAAGGTTATTGCTTCATCTAAATATTCTCTATTTTAGTCAAGGTCATTCATAAAGTATGCCTGCACAATGCTCAAAGGTAATTTTGTTACTATTTTGGTATAAGATTAAAGTTTCTGAGTAATACATTTTACCATTGGTTGAATAGATACTTACTTTGGTAACAGATGAACTTGAAAACCACATTTTTTTGCAGTGTTGAATGTCTATGATTTTTAAGTTTCTGTTTGGAGAATAATATCTTTCCAAACTAAATTATTAACAAAAAGTGGATAAGATGTTAAAGGAATTTCATATGTAAGCAGGATTTTAAGAAATAGGATAGAGCCATGTTAACTGTGGCTGTTTCCCTTGTCTGGATAGGAGTACAGGACATTAACCGTGCACGTGCTTATATTCCTCCTGCTCGTGGCATCTCTGCAGTGTGCAGGGTACTTGGTGTGACTGTTTTAAGTGACCTAATCACTAGCACTTTTCTGTGGGGGGCATGTCATCCTGTTCAACTAAAACAGTCTTGGTGGCCATCTTCCAAATAAATCACTTCCAAATCTAAATATGCACTTTATCTTCTTTTCTTTGAATCTTAACTGTTGTTTTAGAAGTATCCTCTTCTAAAGTGTCTGTCTGGAAATGCCTGTGCTCTCTAATCTCTAAGATTCAGCTTTCTGTGGGCATGCTCAGCCTGTGAACGTATGCATGATTGCTTCCTGACAGCATTCTGTGATGAGAATGTAGAGTTCAGTGGCATTAGCTGGAAGTTTTATCACACTGTCTCCTGATTTTTTCATTTAGCTTCAAGACCAGTAGCCAAACATCCACTAGCAATAGCAATAATAATGCTTCACTCCATGAGGTCAAAGGTACACTGTAGGTGAATTTATTAATATGCTCCGTCCATTGCCAGATTTAAAAGTGTGAGACTGATGAAGTTTCTAGAGTAAAGTATGAAATCCAAATCATGTACTTACATTGTAATACAAGCGTTATTTCAATGTATACAAATGTAAAAACAGGAGCAGTTATGTGGTTTCCATATTTCATCTTCACAGATAAAATTTTTTATTATAATCTTTACTTCAAATATATATCTAGGTCCTCATTTTACTTGTTTTGTCTTTGTCATGAAAATGGTTGTCCTTAATTTTCTCCTGGTGCATGAACATTGAACACATTATACAAGTGTTTTTTGACTGAAACAAAGGGCAACTCCAGGACAGGTAAATTGAAAGCCATCCTAAGAAGCTGTGCATACCCTAAAAGAAAGCAAAACAATAGAAAAAATGCTTGCTGCAATCTGTGATTCTTTTAACATCAGATTTTGGAACATCTGTATGTGCCAGGTTCACTATGGCACACCTCTCTGTGCCATGCTTTCTATCCTCAAAGACAAGTCCTAGCAAAGAGTACTGAAACATTCACAGAGGGTAAAACCAAGAAAATGTGCCTCTGTTGGGGGTTGAGTTTGTTCTCCCTGGACAACAAAGAATTGAAGGGCAGAGATACAGTAGTGAAGCAGAATGAAAGTTTTTTTTTTAACATGTCATACAAATATATTAAATTTAATATATCTGTTTATTTAGGTCTTTAATGAATTTCCATAAAGTTTTTTTATTAAGGTATTATTGATATGCACTCTTATGAAGGTTTCACATGAAGAAACAATGTGGTTACTACATTTCCCCATATGATCAAGTCCCCACCCATACCCCAATGCAGTCACTGTCCATCAGTGTAGTAAGATGCCACAGAGTGACTATTTGCCTTCTCTGTGCTACACTGTTTCCCCATGATCCCCCACACCATGTGTACTAAACCTAATACCCCTCAATCCCCTTCTCCCACCTTCCCCACCCGCCCTCCCACACCCCTCCCCTTTGGTAACCACTAGTCCCTTCTTGGAGTCTGTGAGTCTGCTGCTATTTTGTTCCTTCAGTTTTGCTTCGTTGTTATACTCCACATATGAGGGAAATCATTTGGCACTTGTCTTTCTCTGCCTGGCTTATTTCACTGAGCATAATATCCTCCAGCTCCATCCATGTTGTTGCAAATGGTAGGATTTGTTTCTTTCTTAACGGCTGAATAGTATTCCATTGTGTGTATGTACCACCTCTTTATCCATTCATCTACTGATGGACACTTAGGTTGCTTCAATATCTTGGCTATTGTAAAAAGTGCCACAATGAACATAGGGGTGCATATGTCTTTTTGAATCTGAGAGGTTGTATTCATTGGGTAAATTCCAAGCAGTGGGATTCCCGAGTCAAATGGTATTTGTATTTTTCGTTTTTTGAGGAACCTCCATATTGCTTTCCACAATGGTTGAACTAGCTTACATTCCCACCAGCAGTGTAGGAGGGTTCCCAAGAATGGAAGTTTTATTTGAATACACTCCAAGAGAGGAATGGGCCAGGGTCAAGGGGGATAAAGGCAGGTTTACTTGAATAAAGCAGAGAGGAAGAAGAAGCTCATTGATAGGAACCTGCAAGCTCAAATTAGAGCTCTCAGTAGCCCTTCCCTACTTATCTGAAATAGGACAGAAAGAGGGAAGACTTGTGCTTAATGTTTGGAAAATATAGTGAAATAGCAAAGTGACAAAGACACCACTGGAAAAGCATAGAGACAAAACAGTAAGTTGAGCAGTAGTAAGTTTTTTAAGCATACACACTCCCAAAGGGGAGTGTGAGCAACCTCAGAGGAGGCACGCTATTAAGGGCTTAGGATTCTGTCTTTTAAGGCTTTCAAGAATGGGGCAAAGGGTGGGGGTGGGGGTTTGGGGCTTAGGCTTGACTTGTGATCTCATATATCTCTCCAGTGAGAGATGTCATTATCTATCTTTCAAGAATGGGATAAAGGTAAAGGGTTAGGTGGGGTGTAGGCTTGTCATGCGATCTCATGATGTCTATCTCATGTGCATTAGCTAGAGCAAGTCTCAAGGTCAGCCCAGATTCAGAGCATGTGGAATTAACTCACGTTGCAAAGGGTGTTAACTCCGTGAGTGCTTTCTGCCTTCCTGGCTTTATCTGATTAATTCCCTGAATTGGTGGGCCCCAACCTCTTTTCATCTCGCTCACTCTCTTCTGCCTAACAGCTAGTGTGACAATGGTGGCATGATGAGGATGCCTTGGGAGCCCAGAGTAAAGGCACCAAGAAGTTTTGGGGGTTGCACCAGGGAACACATTGGGGAAGATGATGCCAGTACGATGGATAAGTAGTAGTTTACCAGGAAAAAGGGCTGCAGCTGAGGAAACTCCAGGAGTTGAGGTATAAAGGTGAAAAAGCACAGTGTCCCAGGGCACTATGATTTGGTGTGATGATGGAGCAGAATGAGAGGCCTGTCACCAGGAGGCAAGGTTAGATCAAGGCACAAAGAAACCCACCTGCTAAGCTAAGGAACCAGGAGTATCCCACCATAAGGGGGTATGTTGAATAAATTAGGTGACATTTTCCTAGGGAATTCACTATTCTCAATCATACTCTCAATATTTTAGGATACAGGAAAATATAACAGTAAATGGGGAATATGAATTATAGAACAGTGCAGACAATACAGTCCCAATTCTGCTTCAAAATATGCATACCATTGTAATAGAATGAGTAAATTAAAAGCAACAATGACTAATAGCATTGTCCTTTAACCCCATCCCACAAGAACTGATTTCAATGGCCCGTGGAAGAGAGTTTATCCCAGGATGGGAAACGGTGGAGGCTAGTGCCTAGAATAAGGGAGAAGAAAGCAGCTGGATAAGAGTCAGAAGAGAGGGTGAGGACTGGGGTTGGAAGATGGGAGGGTACTCTTCCAACTTCCAGTACTCTCTTTTTGGCACTTTGTCCCTCCAGTGGATAGTGAGATGGGAACCTGCTGTCGGTAGAAGGCAGTCCACCTGGGGCAGCCCTGCCAAAGCAGATGCAGCACAGGGTCCTCTGAGCATCACTGCTCACTGAGGAGCCATGACAAAGCCCATAACCCCACAGCCCAGTTCCTTGGTCTTCCAAGTCTCAGGTTCCTGCACGATTCCATGGAGAAGGGAGGAAATCTCAGTAACAGGTTCACTTTCCTTCCAGCTCCAGTACATGGAGACCTAGGCCATATTCAATTCAATTCAATTCAGTAAAATATGATTGAAGATCAGCTAAGTGCTGAAGGCGTAGTGGTGAGCAACACCAGACAGAGACTCTGCCCTGTGGAGCAGTGTATTGGAGAAGACTGATACTCGTCAAATAATCACAGTAACAAATGTTAAATTGCCTGGGTGACAAGTGCTATAAGGACGCATATACAGTGCTATCAGAGCCCATATTAGGGGCATATCACTTAGCTTAGGGGAGGGCAGAGTGGGTCAAGGAAGGACTCTTTGAAGCCTAAACTGAGGTCTGAAAGATGAGTAGGAATTAGGAGGACAAGAAGAGGTGAGAAGAGTGTTGAAACAATATAATATTGTATGTCAACTATACTTCAATAAAAAAATAGTGTAAGCTGAGTCTGAAAAAGATTTTTTAAATGTTACTAAACAAATATAAGGAAATGTAAACCAAGTCTCCACAACTAAGACAGATCATATGAGGGTATTTTCAATGAAGACTTCAAAACAGAAGACAGTTAAGGTGTAAAAGTAAGTGGATAGACTGAATTTAATTACCTCTAAATTACAGTATAAAATGGTTGAAAACATCATTTTCTTGATTGGGAAAATAGGGGTTTCATACCATACAAACAAAAGACAGCTTGGTTAAACAGAAAAGTAGTATGTATCCTTCTCATTCATTCACTCTAAACGTTCATTTAAAATTGCATGGTGATAAGGAAGCTTTATTTTGGACAAAGAACTGTTTTCAGGTGCTGCTGAAAGCCCGGGACTGTGCAGTAAACACCTGGTGAGGAACTGGGGCCTCCTGGCCCTGCATAGGGTGGAGGAGCAATTACTGTAATTCAGGAACCCTTGCAGAGGGAAGCTGGGCCAGTAAGGCATGCTCTGAGCTGCTCTTCAAACCAATCTTAACTTTCTGGAACTAGGGAACCCTAGACCACTAAATTAATGAGTTGAGCCTTTTATCCAGTGTTATTACACGGTCTGTCGGTAGTTCTCACAGCAATCCAAGAGAACTGACTTCTATACAAAAGTACTATAATATAGATTATTTTTTCCTACTTTGCATATGTACTAGGGATATTTTAAGTCTAGCATTTCAGAATAATTAGTTTAAAGGATTAGATTTATGGGAACTACTCTGTCCTAGTCTTAAGTCTTCTTGGCCAAAAAGAGAAATTTCCTGTGATTTTCATGCAGGAAATTAATTTGCAAGTCAAATATATTTGCATAAACTTTAATAAAAATATAAGATTGAGACCAGAAATAAAATATTCCTCTAGCGCTAATTTACGTGTTTATGGTAAGATATTTTAAAACTAAACAGGAAATTTAAAAAATACATGTTTATTGAAAAAAATCAGACCACACAAAAAGATACAAAAAATTTAAGTAATAGATATATATGTGATATAAATAAAAACTGATCACCATACTAGGGACCACCAAAAATATTTTAAGGCCTATGTATTGAAAGTTTCATTAATTCTGGGAGTCTCAAAATGACCACCGTTGAAAAGAACTTTCTAACTCTGTAATACCATGTGTTAGTGAAAACCAAGTTAAAAGCTAAACAACATAGGTATCACCATAACTGTTCTCCTTTTTGTCCAGATTTCTGCTCAAAGACAAAAGATAAATAAGAATGGTTTGCCATTACCCTTAATACCCTTGGGTGCCAAAATGTGTATTGACCCCAACTCTTTTTTTTAGCATCACATATGTAACATGGATGTACCCCTTTGAAATTCTGTCTTTTTTCCTGTCTCCCCGAGGATAAAAAAAACCTTTATATGATTGGGCTCCTTGAAACATTTCTCCTACCTGGGAGAATTAATGTTTCCAGGCTTAAGTCCTTAGTTGGGCTCAAATAAAACTGTCTTTATTCCAAGGTAATTTGAATGAGTGGGGGCAAGGAGGAGTAGGAGACCTCCCTTTAGTAAGGGTAGCAGGGAACCAGCTCATGAAGCGCCAGATCGTGGGAATGTTCAGAGAACAGCTGCACATTTAGGGGATTTTGCAAATGACAGACTGTGTGTTACAAAGGCCAGGCATTTGGGGCTGGAAAAGAAAGTGAGTCACATCTGTATTCATGTTGATATGAGGTAAGGAATGAATGGCCTGGCATCTTGGACATGGCTGATGCAGCCAGGGTGTGGGGCATGATTAGCTCTAAGTGCAGCCTCTGCCTTGGATTGACCTGTGGCAGCTGAGGCAAGTGGTATCCTGAAGGAGGGGAAAGGAAGGATTACAGGGGCATTCAGAGGGGCTCCTTTATCTCTAGCTGGAAGCCCTATCCCAACAGAGAAAGGCTGGGCATCCTAGGTGTGTCATGTAGGTCGAGATTCCTTGAGGGTGGGGATTCTGTTCTCTTTTTCTCACATAATACATAGCCCTGTGCTGTAACACAGCTGATTCTCAGTAAGTGTTTGTTCCAGTGAATTGAATTTAGATCTTGTGACTTTGAGAAAATGAGTACTCTAGAAGAGAAAGTGACTTACACTATCACCAACCGAATCCAAGTCCATAAAGATAAATTTGTGACATGAGAAACCTTACAAACATTTCTATCATTAACTATTAATAACAACCAAATTATTAAAAGTTAAGACATTTCAAATGAAAATTTGAAAAGACCTTGTATGAATGTTAATGAAATATATGTTGTTATATAGGTGCTGATATACATATAAGATACAAAACCTAAAAATAACTATTTTGGTGGTAGGTGTACATTTGAACCTTTGTTTCCATTTTTAGAGTTATATCATTTTTATCTAATTCAACCTAATTCAAAAAGTCATTTATTCTCTATTGCCACCATTATTCCAGAAAAAAAATTCAAAACTATTGATAATGTGATTAATCAAGTCCTTTGAGTAAAGTAGTTTACCCAATTGATGACAGGTTTGCTAATCTTCCTGAAATTTCCTATACAGGTTTCCCCTGCTATTCAGAAGTAGAGTGCTGCTATGAAACCTTTCTTAAGGTTTAAGGTCTATTATTGTATTAAGGTACCATCAAAAATACAGAAGAAGATTCATCGGTAGCCAGGCAATAATAAACTTAAGGAAATTTCGGTGTATAAAGATCAAAGAATATTGAATTTTATAATATGCTTAAAATATCATTTCTGAAAAATCAGAGAAAACAGACAAGCTAAAAGAACATGAAAATCACCCATAAATCACCATTTTCAGACCATCATTAGTAACTCCCTTTTTGAGTATCCTATTCCCATTTTGCAATTGGTTAATTAAAGATTGGAGAGTTCAAGTGAATTCCCCAAGAGTTAAGTGAATTGTCCAAAGCTAAGAGGAAAAATTCATAGCAGCAGTTGTTCTGAGAGGGATGGTAAGTGACGTAGGCCTTCTCATGCACTCTTCATCCGTATTCAAGTACTCCCTTCCAACCTGCATCTTGAAGTTGTCCCCAGTCAGTAACAGTGGGTTCAGGAGTAGAACAAGTTCACCGGATGCCTTGATCAGTTCTCTCACACTTAAACTTATAAAAAAAGTGAACTGCCAAGAGGTCCAATTTTTATCTCATGCTTTGATCTTGCTGCATAGAATGTGGACAATCAATGACAGATTATACAATTATCAGCCCCACTGAAATCCATCCTTTCAGTGAACTAAGGTCGGGTTTGCTGGATTTTCTATTTTTAAAAATGAGATAAGTCAATTAGGGAATAAAATAGTGCCAACTTGGTATCATTCTTGCAGTGATAAATAAAGTAATTCTGAAAGAAGAGTTCCTGATTGAAGATGCAAGGACCCTGTCATGCTAATTTCAGCCCGTTTCCTGCCTATGAAATGTCTTCCCGTCTCTGTCAACTGCCAGTGACTGACAGTTGACTTAATTAAATTCAAGCAGTGTTTGCTTCTCTTGACCTTTACTGAGAAATGAATTTTCAAGCTCTGGACATGAATAGAGTACTTTACTTTGGGGAGAATAATGTGTTTGCATCATCCCCCACAACCCGTGGAACTGATTACCTGTGCTATTTCTGCCTCCCACTTTACAGTGGACTTTAGAGGATGGCTCGTAGTTGTAGCCACTCCAATTAATTTTGAGCTTTGGCTCTCTGCACTTGTTACCCAAAAGAGGGCAGAGTTGTTTCTGGTTGAATGAATGAAGGCTCTAGCTGACCATTGCTCTCAATAGCCTCCAAAATGTATTTCATTTGAATTAGAATTTTCATATTCTGGCCAGGTCTTTGTTCATGCTGGCTCATATGAACAAATAATTTTTTCAAGTTGCAGCCTTGATTTTCTTGCCTTTCTTCACCTGGTCTTTCCTTGGTTCCTTATTGCTCTCCATCCCCCTCTATTGGGGAAGACCAGGTGGTGCAGCAGCAAAGAGCCCTCAGACCACGCTGAGCTTCAGGTTTTCAGCTGTAAAATGGGGATAACACTACCCCTTTCATAGATGTGCTGAAAGGATGAAGCAAGACTATGCATGCAATGTTCCCAGCACATTGGCACACTATGTGGTAGGTACTAGGTCCATGTAACTGCGGTTGTTATTTTCTTACATATCCACATTATCTTTATAACCCTTATTTCCACTGCTCTGTGAACTTTGCAGGTTGCCCTCTTTTAAAAAAAATCCTAGCATACTTTTCTCAAAACCTTCAGAGAACCAGTTTCTTGAGAGAAAATTTTCCTTTTGTACCAGTGTCAGTTTGGTCATTCCTTACCATTCCAGAACATCCCGGGGTTCTTTCTCTGGTTGATATGTGCCTTGGAATTTCTCCAGATCTCTCCTGCCGCTAGAGCACTCAGCTAGCTTCTAAGGTGGCAATTTCATCTGAAAACAAATGGTTGGACTGCATCTCTAAGAACTCTTCCAAACTGCATCTAAGGACAAGTAAGGACAAACCCATGAGCCTCAGAGGCTTGTGTGTAGAGGCACAGGATATTCAGACATGTTATGTATGGCCAGGGTGATCATATATTTACTGCCACACTGGGCAGTTCTGGAAGTGAAAAGGCACAATAAAATTGTTTTAGGATTAAGTGATTTAAAAATATTTATTTATTAATGAACAAATTGGTTTTATTGATTTTACTTTATTGGCAGACCTGCAAAAGAATTTTGATTAAAACTTTTTCCAAAAAAATTAAAATCTTTTAAAAAGTTAAATATGCATGATTTTTTTGTATAATAAATAAACATTTAAAATTCCATTATAGGTTTTTTAAAGTATTAAAACTAGCATAAGTAGAATCTTTATTTTGGGTACATATTTTGTACTTAATCAATTTCTTTGCCATATCTCTGTCTTCCTTATAACACTAATATTTTACTGAAGAATATTTTTTCCAATATAGTTTTATTTTTATTTTTTCATAAAATCACCTTCAGTTTTCTTCAAAATTGCCATTGTGGTTAATCAACTGGAAATTGTTTATACATCTATCTCTTTTCTAATGGAGAAAATACTTTATACATGCTGAGGTACCCAGTAAGCTTTGAACCATTTCTGCTATGTAGAGGCTATTCCCAAATCTATTTCATTTTGTATTGAAATAATAAATCAACATTTAAAATTCCATTTTAGGTTTTTTAAAGTATTAAAACTAGCATATGGAATGGAATAATATGTCAATCCAAATATTTTCATAGATACTTTTGTGATTCACAGTATCTTCCTTTAACAAATGGTTTTATGAGACAAACTCATCAAATATATGTTGTCTTATTTATGAGCTTTTAGAGTTTTTCAGAAAAGTGTTTTAGATTCTGTACAAAAAATTTGTAGGCCTACTCAATTGCATTCCATTCTAGTACAGGATATTAAGTTATCAATTAGAAAAGGCATTCCATCAAAAGATTCTTCTCTGAGAGACCAAAAGCTATAAAGCATAGAGAAAACAATTTTAAAATGGAAATAGTCAGTCTTTCCCTATCAGTAATTATATTAAATGTAAATGGATTAAAGTCCCTAAAGAAACATCATATATTGGCTGAATGGATAAAAAAAGAACAGAATCTACCTATTTGCTATCTATAAGATACTCTCTTTGAATCTAAGGACATACATAAATTGAAAGTAAAAGGTTGGAAAAAGATATTCCATGCAAATACTAACCAAAAGAGAGCAGGGGTGGCTATACTAATATTAGGCAAAATAAACTTTAGGTCAAAGACTGTTCCAAGAGACAAAGAAGCACAATATATAATGACAAAAGGGTCAATTCATCAAGAATAATTGTAAATATATAAGCACCAAACATCTGAGCTTCTATATATATGAAGCAAACACTGATAGAACTGAAGGGAGAAATAGACAAATTTATAAAGAGACTTTAAAACCCCATTTTCAATAATTGATAGAACAACTTGATAGAAGATCAACAAGGAAAGGACTTGAACAACACTATAGACCAATTGGACCTAACAGACATGTACAGAGCACTCCACCCACTTTTCTCAGGTATACATGGAACATTCTCTAGGATAAACCATTTAGCTAGACCCACAAAACAAGTCTTAATAAATTTAAAGAGACTAAAATCATACAAAATATCTCTTCCAATCATAATGAAATGAAACTTGAAATAAATAGGAAGAGAAAAACTGAAAAAAATCTACAAATACGTGGAAATTAAACAATGCATTGTTAATGAATGGGGTGCAGAAGAAATCAAAAGGGAAATGAGAAAATATCTTGACACAAATGAAAACAAAAGCAAAGCATACTTATGGGATGCCACAAAAAAGAGTGCGATTTATAAAAGAATGAAAATCTCAAATAAAAAGTCTGTGTACCGCAAGGAACTAGAAGAGAAGAACAAACTAAACCCAAAGCTAGCAGAAGGAAGGAAATAATAAAATTAGAGCAGAGATAAATAAAATAGAGAATAGAAAAATAATAGAGAAAACCAACAAAACCAAAAATTGGTTCTCTGAAAAGATCAACAAAATTGACAACCTTTAGTTAGATTAAGAGAAAAGAGAAGACTCGACTAAGAAAAAAAAAAACAGAACAGTAAGACTGAGAAAAAAGAGTGAAGGCATTATTACAACTGACATTATAGAAATAAAAAGGATTGTAAAACAATATGAACATGGGGCTCTCTGGCAGACCGCAGCATATGGCCCATGGCCCAAATGGCTGGTTTACCAAGTGGCCAGCAGGAACAGAAGTACTGACAACTACTCCCCCCGGAAGACCTGAAGGAGTTAGATGACCCTGATATCTAGTTTTACCAATTCTTGGAGGCTTCACTTATTTACATTGCCTTCCAGGCAGACATTTGAGTTTTCAACCCCTGGTTCTAAACGTTTTTACTATCCAGCCTTGTTAATGTGTATTTTTGTTTATAATCCTTGGATTTCTCTAGATGATTTCTTTTTTGTGTGTGTGACAATATGTTATCTAGTTTTATTTTTATTTTTTCATTTATTTTTATTGTTGAGATATATTTCACATATAACATTGTATAAATTTAAGGTGTATAGCATATTAACTTGATACATTTACATATTGTCATATGATGGCCATTGTACCCATACTTAGCACCTCTAACACATTACATAATTATCCTTTCTTTTAAGTATTTGGAATAATTAATTCTAGTCTCTTATCAAGTTTGATGATTCTAATATAGTATTGTTTATATTCACTGTAGTGTGCATTATAGTTCTAGGGCTTGGTAACAACATCAGAACCTAAAATGCTTACTGCCATGGAGCCCCATGTTCATAGTACTGTTTTATAATCCTTTTTATTTCTATAAAGTCAGTTGTAATGTCTTCTCTCTTTTTTCTTAGTTACTTAGTTAACTTAGTAGTAACTCATTGTATCTAGATGACTTCAAATAATTCTACTATGCAATCACTTTCTTAAATACCTTTGACAGAAGCAGTGTCCTGCTCTCCTTCCTGCACTGGAAGATGAAAGTATAGGTAATAAATGGCAGCACAGAACTTGGACATAGAAATGTCTGATTCTAAGGCTCATGTTCTGTCCAAGACTCCAGGCTGCCCCTCTTGTGCTTGATCACTGGTGAGAACATGGATGATGGATGAATATAATAGCTGCTGTTTGTTGAAAGCTGCCAGGTCCTGAAGTAAGCATTTTAGATTCTGATGCACTTCAGAATTTCAGTGTTGTTGTTTCAATCTCCTAAATTCAGATAATTTTGTTTACATAGCAATCAATAATTAATATAGTTAATGTTTAATTTGATTTTTAACCCACTCCCCAATCTTACTCAGCTTCCACTGCTGCCCAAGAAATTTACCCAGAGAGAACAATGATTCATGGGGATCTGTGTACTAAAGATCACATGAGAGTTAGAGTTCTCTTTTTAAATTTATAAATGAAAATGTTGATTTTATTCTTCAAACCACATTCTTGACCGATACGATGGTTATTTTTCAAATTGTGATGGCTGTTCTTGCAGATAAACTTTAGAATCAGATTTTCAAATTCAATAAGGAATTTAGCTAGACCTAAATTTATCGTTGAACTTGGGGACTGCTAACATATTTACAAAATTCAGTCTCATCCAGGAACATACCCACCTTTCCATCTATTTGGTTCTTCTTTTATGTCCTTTAGTATTAGAGTTTTCTTAAAGAGGATTTGCATACTTCTTGCCACTTTTATTTTTATGTACTTCACAATTATTATTGCCTTTGGTAATGTAGTGCATTCTTTCCTTTGCATTTCCTAATTGGTCTTTGCTGTTACCGTGAATAAGAAACGAATCTCCTGTGCTGGTCCTTTATCGGGCCAATTTAATGGATTGTCATTAGTTTTAATATTTATTTCAATATATTCTAGAGATGGTCTACTTAGACAATGTTATCATTTGCAAACTATTGAAGTTTTGTTACTCTTTTCAAATATTTGTACTTCATTAATTTTCCATTCATTAAATGAAGTAGAACTCAATAATTCAGTCCCTTGCACATGAAAATCACAGGATCTTTTTTTTTTTAGTGTTATAAGCATAACTTAAGAGCTTTTCAAGAACCACCTTATGATGTGCAAAATAATGAGTTATAAGAAATACATATTTGGTCATTCAGATGACCAAATATACATTTCCCAGGTATATTGGCTTTCATTCACAGTTCCTGAAAACAGAGTCTTAAAGGGTAAATAGGTGTTTTGCCATGTTAATGAGAGATTTTTGGACCTCCACCCAAGGGCAGGGGTGGAGGTTGAATCAGCCAATGGCCAATATTTTATTCAATCATGACTGCAATGAAGCCCTCACAAAGCCCCTGAGAAGAGCTTTTTGCTTGCTTGCTCTCTGCTCTGCCTGCTCTTCTCTGGTGGATCCTGCTTCTGGGTCGGAGATTCTATGCTTGGGGAACCAAAACGCTTCCATGTGCCACAGAGCCAGGCCCCAAGCTCCACCAGGATAGAAGCTCCTTTATTTGTAACCATGCCCTATGTCTCTCGTCATCTGGATGTAAACTTCTATCCTTTATGGAATCCTTTATTTAAGTGTTTTCTTGAGTTCTGTGAGCCGATCTAGCGAATTAACAGAACCTAACGGGGAAGTTTGGGAACCTCCAATCTATAGCTGGTAGGTCAGAAGCCCAGGGAACTGCCTGGGGCTTGTGACTGGCATCTAGAGTGGGGGGTGAAGGGCAGTCTTGTAGGACGGAGCACTGTTATGGACTGAACTGTTCACATGGTGAAGTTCTAATTCCCCGTACCTCAGCATGTGCCTGTATTTGGAAATGGGGTCATTGCAGATGTAATTAGTTAAGGTGAAGTAATACTGGAGTAGAGTGGGCCCCAAAAGACTGCTGTTCTTATTGAAAGATTTCATGCTTATTAAAAATTGGGCACAGACATGCACACGGGGAGAATGCCATGTGAACAGGAAGGAAGAAATTGGGGTGAAGCTGTACAAGCCAAGGGGTGTCAAAGGTGAGCAGCAAACCACGGGAAATGGAGAGGGACTTGGAACTGCCTTTTGCACAGCTCTCAGCAGGAAGGGACTCTGACTACACCTTGATCTTGGATTTCTAGCCTCCAACAAGGTAAGATAATAAATTTCTGTTTTTTGAACCACTCAGCCTGTGTTACTTTGTTACAGCAGTGCTAGCAAACTGATGCACTGACCTAGCGGGTGTCTGGAGGAGTAAGTATAGGCACTTAAGCCTTTCATTATTCTGGTCTTTGTAAACCACTGCAGGCTGTATTAGTCAGCCTCTGCTGCAATAATGGTGCATTACTAACAACACCAAAACTCAGTAGCTTAAACCACAAACATTTATATTTCACTCATGGATCTGTGGTTGTAGCTCTGCTGCACGCTGTCGGGCTGGCTGGACTTGGTTCCGGCATGTGGGGAAAGACCCTGGTCTGCTCTCTGCTTCTCATTTTGGGGTCAAGACTGAAAGCATAGTCACTTGTGAGACATGTCGTTCGTTCTCAGGTGCAAGGCAGGAGCTCAGCTGGTGGAGCCAAAGCATGCAAGTGGTCATATAGAGAGTGTTCATTCACATCCATTGGCCAAAGCCAGTCATCTGACCAAGCCCAAAGTCAGCAGAGGAAGGGTGGGGCTTCCGGAGTTAGGAGAGTATACTCTGCCTATGGATGAGCACAAACAAATAATCATTAGCAAATACTACAACCTACTGCATAGGCCTAATGGCTTAAAACAAGCTTTTTTTTTTTACAGGACATTGAGTAAATAATTGATCATATTTATAATAATCAAAATCTAGCAGAAGTCTTCTGAATCATCACTTTGATTTTCTATAGTGGTGGCTAAGCTTTTCCCTTTTCCTGAAATGTCCTCCCCCATCTTCATCTCCCTTTTTTTCCTTTCAAGACCTGCACTGCCTGGCACAGGGCTTTGCATACATCAAGCAGTCAGTAAGTGTTCGTTAAATTTATTGTTGAATTTAACCTTCACTTCTTGATGTGACTTCTAAAAAATGCAGCCTTTCAAATGGCAGGCATTCAAAAGAAAATGACTGAATTGAATTGAGGAGAAGAAAAAGAACAACGCATTGAATATAGCTGTCAATGGAGACCCAGACAACTGTGTCTGATTCAAGGATTACAAAGAAGAAAATAAAATGCCACCCTCCTGAAGTTTCCTGACGTTTTTAAAAGCTAATAACAGCTCCAAATTAATTAAGATCTATCTGTTTTACTCAATACACCTCTTTTGAGCTCAGTTAATTCTCTCACTAATTTTATTTTGTATCTTTTCTAGGAAATATAAGGAGATCTTCACGCACTTCATTCTCTTGCTAACCAGAACTTCCAGGAGTGAATCCCAGGCATGTGTATAATGAAAATGTTCCTTAGGGGGATTCTGATGCACAGCTCATATTAAAAGTCATTCCTTATAGAGGTAATACAACCTCACGAAATCTGTTAATTCCCCCATAGCAAACCTGAAAGTTGGGAGACCACGTTCAGTCCTGTACCTTGCTCCATTCTTCTCCAAATCAGTGCTTCATTTGCCTCACCAGGATGAAAAGGGCACAAACATGACTTTGAGTCCTGGCTCTGCCATTTACTACCTGTGTGACTTTGGGATATTGCTAAAGGAATTAATGATAGGACCTACTTCATGAAGTTGTGAAGATTAAGAGAATAATGCAGGTACAGTGTGGGCACATGATAGATGCTTAATGAGCATTTGCTGCCTTCCTTGACAGGGCATGGCACCTGGACCAGAGAATGACTGGGTCATGGGGCACTAGGAAGAACCTGGATTCTCCCTTGGGGAGTCGGTCCAGTTCCAGAAATAACTTGTGTACCTCAGGTAAAGGCAATGTGCACAGGAAAAGTCTTGACTGTGAATGTTCTTGTCTGGTTGTTTTTGTTATCTGTTTTTTAAAATCTGAAAAATCTGTGGGGCTGGGTGTGAAACTGAATGAATAAAAGATGACGGGATTTTTTTTTTAACCTTTTAACTTCTTTTGCTGGAGCTTTTCCTCCTGATTAAACTGCTGACCTTTGAACTGCTAGCTTTGGGTTCTTCATAGATGTCCTTTCTACGGTTGTGGAAGGTCAGTCCTGTATCTAGTTCCTAGTTTGTTGAGTGTTGAATCATGAAAGAGTGTTGGATTTTGTCAAAATTTTTTCATCAGTTAAGATGACCATGTGGTTTTTGCCCTTTATTCTATTAATATGGTATATTTCACTAGTTTTCATATATTAAGGCAGCATTTCAGGGATCAATCCTATTAGGTCACGGTATATAATCCCTTTATATGTTGCTGGATTTGACTTGCTTGTATTTTGTTGAGTATTTTTTGTCTCTATTCATAAGAGATATTGGCCTATATAGTTTTCCTGAAATATCTTTGGCTTTTATATCAAGGAAATATTGGTCTCAGAATGAATTAGAAAGTTTTCACTCTTCTATCTTTTGAAAGTGTATCAGAAGGACTTATATTCATTCTTCTTTAAACATTTGATAGAATTCATCAGTGAAGCCATTTTTGGTTATAGGCTTTTCTTTGTTGGAAGATTTTTGATTACAAATCTCTCTGCTTGTTTTAAGACCTATTTAGATTTTCTATTTCTTCCTGAGTCAATCTTGTAACATGTATTTTTCTAGGAATTTGTTCATTTCATGGAGGTCATTTAATTTGTTGGCATAAAATTATAGTATTCCCTTATAATCCATCTTATTTGGGTAAAGTTGGTAATGTACCTTCTTTCATTCCTGATTTTAGTAATTTTTATTCCTGATGTTACTAATTTTAGTAATTTCCTTCCTGATTTTAATAATTTTCTTTTTTTCCTTGTTAGTCTAGATAAAGGCTTGTCCATTTTGTTGTTCTTTTCAAATGACCAACTTTTCATTTCATTGACTGTTTTTCTATTCTCTATTTTGTTTATCTTCATTGTAATCTTTATTATGTCTTTCTTTTTCTTGCTTTGGGTTTAATTTGTTCTTCTTTCCTAGTTTCTTAAGTTGAGAGATTAGGATATTGATTTTAAAATCTTTATTATTTTAATGTAGGTATTTACCATTGTTAATTTCCCTTTAAGCATTGCTTCCACCGCATCCAGCAAGTTTTGGTACATTGTATTCATTTTTGTTCATTTTTTTCTTTCAGCAGTTTGAATATGCCATCCTGCTGTCTTCTGACCTCCATAGTTTCTGGTGAGAAATCAGTAACTAATCTTGTTAGGTATCCTATAAGGGATAAGAATTTATAAGAATGCATGATTTCTCTTTTGCTGCTTTCAAGATTCTTTGTGTTTGACTTTGAATAGTTTGATTATAATGTGGCTCCATGTGAATCTATGAATTTATCTTACTTGTACTGTTGAGCTTCTTAGACATGTAGATTCACATTTCTAAAAATCAAACTTGAGAAGTTTTGGGCTATTATTTCTTCAAATATTCTTTCTTCCCCTTTCTCTCATTACGTGTATGTTAATATGCTTGATGATCTCTCATTGGTCTCTCTGTCTCTGTTCATTTTCCTTCATTTCTTCTTCTTTCTGTTTCTCAAACTGGATAACCTCAATCAACTTTTCTTCAAGCTCGCTAAATTTTTTTGTGCCTTTTTGAATCTGCTGTTGAGCCACTCTTGTGAATTTTTTAGTTATTGTATGTTTCAATTCCAGAATATTCTCTGTTTGATGAATGCTAATTTTCCTTAATTATTTCTCCATGGTTTCCTTTAACTCTTTGAATATATTTTGAATCGCTGATTTAAAATCTTTGTATAGTAGGTCCAGCATCTTCCAGGCACGGTTGCTATTGATTGCTTTTATTTTCCTTGTATATCGGTCACACTTTCTTGTTTCTTTGCATGCCTTATAATTTTTTGTTGTTGTTTTTGAAAACTGTGCATTTTGAATATTATGTGGCAATTCTGGAATCAGATTCTCCTCCCTTTCTAGAATTTGTTGTTACTGCTTGCTATAATTTTGGTCTTCACTTTTAGTGACATTAATGAATGAATTCTGTAAAGTATTTTTTTTCCATGTAGGGCAACTGAAGTTTCTGTTTGTTAGCTTTTTGATCACCTAGTGATTGAGCAGAGATTTCCCTAAATACCTGAAAACAAAAATTCTAGTCTTTGACAAAGGGCCTGTGGTGTGTGTGGAAGCATCCCTTCCGCCATCAGCCTGGAAGCTTACAATTCTGTCTTAGGCTTTACCTCACACTTGTGCAGAGTCTCAAGGCCAGCCAGCCAGGGATGAGAGCATAGGGCCTTTGTAGGTCTTCCCTGTGCATGCATACAGCTCAGAGCATGCATGTAGCCTTCTATATTCCCAGGAATATGTAGGAACTTTTCAAACCTCATCATTCCGCATTCTTTCTTTTCAAGCTGTAAGGTTAGTCTATTGCTTGCCCAACTGTTATCCACTGCCTCAGGAAGCAGTGACTAAAATGTTTGCTTGTAATTGTTTTTGACAAATGTCCCTTGGGTAATGACTTTGGCATTGGGTGAGTTTTGAGTCAAGTGAGATAATGATCACCTTTCGAGCAGTCTTCCAGGGGGTCACTTCTTCATGAATAAGGTCTGTTCTGCTTCCTCTGGTACGAAAAATGTGGGTTGCTATTTTCAAGGCTACTACTAAGCTGGAGAGTGGGAGATTGCAACAAGGTGAACAGCACAAAGCTCACTGTTCTTACACAGATGAAGCTGTTTTTCTTGAATAAGTGTCGCATATTACAAGTCTTTAGTTAATTTCCAGAGTTCCAACAAAATGGATTCTGATAGTTTTTTGATATTTTTTTCATTGCTTCCATGGAGGGGCATAATTTTGGAGTTTCTTCCTCTGCCATTTTTGCCAATGTCCTATTTAATTTCAAATAGCCATACCAATACTGAACATTTGAAGATGTTATACAGTATTTCAAGCAATTTCACATCCATTTTCTCATTTCATTCTCATAACAAAACTTGCAGTTGAGAAGTAAATATACCTTTTAAAGATGAAGAAATTAAGGTATCCTGCAGGCAGTTACTCTGTGTCTCCCCAGTTCCTGTCATATCATAATTAAGATTAATCTGTTTTCATAGGTAGACCATGAACTCCAAAATGGAGTAGATAATGTTATTTGTGTCTTTGAATCCAAGTGCATAGCATAGTTCTAAGAATGAAATACATGTTTTTGGAATTTAAAAAATGAATAATGAGTGAAGTTTAACATATAAGACCTCTTTCCTGATGAAAGGATTTATTGACTCTTACAATATTAGATCTGGAAGTGTTCTCAGGGGCTACATGGTAGGGGAAAGGATGGCACATCACTTAGCTTCCTACCCCAATGTTTCAACAAAACCAACTCCATATTAGTTTGTTTCCCTCGTATTTACTTAATATTAGTTGAGAAAATTAAGTCAACAAATATTAGTTGGACTCATACTTTGTGTCAGGCCTTTTAATAATAGTTAAGAACATAGAAATTATTAAGACAAACTCCTTGCCATGGATTTTGCATTTGTGATACAGAGAGTATGCATATAATTTTAGGTGGAAGAGGAAAAAAAGAAAAGAAAAGAAAAACAAACAGGATAAGGTAGAAAAACAAAAAATAAGAATTATTTTAGATAGGATTATCAGAGGCGTCTGACATGTGAGCAAAGATATGAATGAAATGAAGGATCAAGCCCTCTACGGCGTGTGGGCAGTGTTCCAAGCGGAGGGAGCAGCAGGTGCCAAGACCCCTATTGGGAGTGAGGTTCGCTGGTCTAGGAGGGATGAGAAGCCCATAGAGGCAGGTGCAGGCTGAGCAAGGGCAGAGTGGTTTATGTGAGAGAGTCAGAGATCAACCCAGTCAGGTCACATAGTGCTTTGTGGGTCGTAGGCTGCCTGTTAAATTTGGTTTGAACAAACAGTTCTATCGCTAACAAAAAAGTCTGAAAGAGCCTCATTTTTACATTATAATTTTTTATTATTTTATTCACTTGCTTCTTCCATCTTTCTTTCCTTCCTTTTTCTTTCTTCTCTCTCTTTCTTTCTTTCTTTTTTTTTTTTTTTGGTTTGTTTGTGTTCTCCACCAAAAGGAGGTGTGGGCCATGTTCTGTCTACCTGTGATCAACACAACACTTGAGCCATGGAGCGTACTCAATGATATTTTTTGAACGAGTGAGGAAATTGAGACCCAGAAAGGTAAAGTAGTATTTTTAAGACCACACAGCTTGCTAGTGGCCAAGCCAGAGCCAGACCTCTACTCAGTTCAATTTCTGCTACTTTCCCACATCAGGAGCATGGAATCAAAAACAGATCCAGAGGAGTTCACAACTAGAGTGGCTTGTTGCTTCCTGTTACTGACTCCGAGCATGATCTAGTCACAAATCACAGAGCTAAGACGTCAGCTTCAAAGAGTACCTGTTTCCCTGAGTCAGGCCGCACTTTTCCTGGGGACAGTCAGCATCAGAGATAAACCACACTGCGCAGAACGGGAGTGTCTGCAGGGGTGAGGTGGGGGGCTCGGACCGCTGGTGCAGTGTCTGGCGTCAGGAAAGGGCGGCTCAGTTGCAACCCTTCCTTAAGAGGGGAAGACAGAGAAAGAAAAAGTAGTGTCAAGAAAATGGTAAGTTGCCAAAATGGGGCACATTTTCTATTTTGCAGATGCAGAGGCCAGAAAGCAGGCAGAATCAGAACTCACATTGTTAAAATGACCCACAATGCTTTGGAGAACATTAATGTGACTGGCCAAAGCTTGAAGCATCGCTTTCAGCACGAGTGCAGGAGGTCATCAGTGTCTCAGCCTGATGTGCAGGAAATCCACGCAGTCTCAGAGCCTGAAATGGATCTGGAAAGCAGCAATGACGTGCTGAGACTGATGGTGCTTCCACCCACCCCACAGCTCTGAACTGAGTCTTGCAGCAGACCCACCTGCCACCCAAGACAAAGAGAGGGACATACTTTCATAGCAGGTGCTGCAAGTCACCAAATCAATAGGAAATCTGACCAGAAGGTAGCAGATGGTAAACAGTTAATCCAGCCCAGGTCTTCATCTGTGACTGATGCTTCTGCCAGCTTATATATATATGTTATATTTATATTATACATATTATATATATACACATACATATATATAATCTTGTTCTTGAGAATAGTATTTGATGTGGGGAGGGAGAGAGAGTGAGCGAGCAGGTGTAAGTGAGCATGAGCTCTGGACGCACACCTGAGCATGGATGAGGTGACGCAGATGAGGCCAAGGAATCAAAGCGAAGGCGTTGCCATGCAAAGCGGCTTTGATGTCTGAGCGACTTCAGCTCTCCTCAAACCCTTTTTCCTAAGTGATGGCTTCCATTGTACTTTACCTACTTTACAGAAAGTCCTAGGCCTTTGTCTCAGTGTTCTCACTCCTCTCGTCTCCACACCACCCCATGCTCTTTACATTAATAAACATTGAAATCCTTTTCATTAGGTCAGTTGTATCGCTACAGTCTGGCTTCTGTCCAGTGATAAAAGTGCTTCTGGGGCTTTGCCATGTGTATCTCTTGTCTCCCACCCCCCAACACACACACACACACAGACACCCCTTGTAAATGGTCTGAATATGAGACTGTTTTGTAACTTATTCAATAAACTGTGCAAAAAATTAAGTACACATTTTAGGTATAATTTTAGTTCAATCTTCTATGCATTTCTCTACAAGTACGGGCAGCCCAGAGCTCTGACACTTGACTTTCTTTCGGAAGGCGTCATCTTCCTGGCCTCTTGCCTGTGTCTGTATTCTCCTGGCTGCAGCTCAAGTGAATGTCAGGCCAACCTAAAATCAGAAGAGGGGGAAAGGGTTGTGTAGAGTCATCTAAATCACCCATACTTATTACAAAGCAACTCTGGGCAGAATGCTTTAGGCTAAAGAATCTGAAAAAGCTCACGATTCTTCCAAACTTAGAGTGTTTATTTGAATTCTCAAATTAAGGTACTGATCCAATTTAAATTTTTACAGTTTATGATCTTGGTTAATTTGATACACCAAATGGTCTCTCATTGTTTTTAGATGACATTTCTTTTTGTGAATTGCCTGTTCCTCTATTTTGCCCATTATTCTTTTGAGGTACTAGTTTTCTCCTTATTACAATGTAACAATACTTCATACATTAAGGATCTTGAACATTAGTTTGCAACATTTGTCAGAAATATTTTTCCTGGTACAACATTTATCTTTTAGTTTTATTTATGATGTTTTTGACTTTCAAATGTTTTAAATTTTAATGTAGAAAACATCCATCTTCTCCTTTAAGATCACCTATTGCTTTTTTTTTTTTTTTGGGGCAAGGCCTTCACCACTCTGAAGTCAGGTAAATTTTTATCAGTGTTATTTTTCAGGTTTTTAAAATTTAACTCTTTAAATCCATCCATTTGCATTTTAGAATATAATGAGATAAAGATTCAAATTTATCATTTTCCCTAAGAGTTGAACCTCCTATTCATTGTCATTGATTAATTCACTGTTTTCTCAATTATGCAACATTATATGAGTAATAACAGTTTCAGTTTAAAAAATCAGAAGATACAAACGATTGAAATGAAGGGAAAAATACTTGTATTTTTTTTCACTCTGAGTGTTAGTAATTTGGTTTGTCTCTCCAAACACTTTCTTCTATAGATGTATGCACATATTTCCCTTCCAAATGGAATCATATTGCAATATGGTTTTGTAAACTGATGTTTTTCCATTCAGTAATACACCATGACCATCCTATGTTAATCAATATACTTTTACAGCACTGTGTCCTAATTAACTTCCACCGAAATATATTATACACTCAGAAAAGTGCCTATTTCCTAACTGTATAGCTGAATGAATTTTTACCAACTGAATACACCCATGTAATCAGCTACCAGATCAAGAAAAAGAATATTGCTAGCATCCCAGTAGCCTTCCAGGTGTCTCTTTCTAGTTATCTCCCCTCCCCAAGGTCACTCTTGCCCTTCTATGCTGACTTCTAATAGTATAAATTCATTTCACAACTCCTTTTTGATAGCTGCATACTATTCCACCACATATAAATATATCATAATATGCTTGTTATGTGTTGAATGATACAATTTAATAGTCCTTTAATTTTTTTCCCTAAAATAAACTGTAAAAGTGAACTGTGTCAAAGAATATTAACAGGAAATATTGGTGACAGTGGCTATCATCACCAAACCCCTCTCTCTACATGTCACACTTGGTGATAGAGGTAACATGGGCTGCTGCCTTCGTAACACGTCCTTGTGTAACTCCAGTTTCCCCAGGATTCCCTAGCCTGTGGATACAATGGGCCCACATAAGCACATAACTGATTCCTGCCACATCTGCAGCAAGCAGAAAACCCCAGTCCCCTATATCTGGGAGTCTGTGGGGGGGTTTTCATTTGAGTTCTCGAATAATCTTCTCACATTCTTCCCTCTTGCCCAACCCCTCAGCACATCCTCCTGTAAGGACTTTTGGGGGCCTCGCTGCGCTGCTCCCCCTGGGAGCACACTGCATGGTGGAAAGACTCCACTCACAGCTTCAGAAGCTGAGCCTGCAAGGTGCCGAGGCATTGTGGCATTCCGTGTGGCCCTCACTGCATTGGGACCAGGCCAAGCATCTCAAACAAGGAAGAGAAGGCCTTTGTTCCCACTCCATTCCAGGAGGCCCCAAACAGCACTACCTGTGTCCCCCTGGCTCCCAGAGTCCTTCTGCCCGTAGTGTGCTGTCACCATGGAGCTTAGTTGGGAAGAGCAGAATCTGAAGCAGATATCATGAATCAGCTCCTCCCTGTCCTCACTTTGCCCCTCCCCCATCCCCATGTAAAATACTCCAGACTGGTAAGTCCACCGAGTTATCAGACTTCATGCCAAGACATGTCCAGACCTCAACAGTGGACACACTTTATGCTCAAACTCCTTACCTGCTGTCTTCTTGAATCTTCATACTATTTTTAAATTAGTAGGTCAAAATTGCCTCTTATTAGTTTTCTTTTATTAAAAAAATTTTTCTATGCTATTACCTGTTTATTCTTCCAGATAAGCATAGGAATAGTTTTGTCAACCATTAAGAATTTGTTAGGGGTGGAATTAAATGAATGAAATTAACAAAAGAACTGACAGCTTTGAAGTGTTTGGGCTTCTTTCAGAATGAGGGCTTATCTCTGTATCTATCTGAGTCTCTTCATATCTCCTCCAGAGAGATTTGGGAGGTGGAAAGGAATGGCAGAGAGCAGTCCAGAAGACCTGCTGAGTGGGCTTTGGGAAGCCGGTCAAACACTGCTGGCTTGCATGCTAGACAGGTATTTGGAAAAGGAGGCAGGGCGAGCTGCGAGCCAGCTCTGGGTATCTTCCAAGAGTCCTCGATTTTCTTTTCACAGCGCTGGCTGAGAGTGTGTGCCGACAGAACAAATTTGATGAAAGCAGAAAATAAGCTGATTTAGTAAATTGGCCAGACAGGAGGGATGGTGGCTGAGTCCTGGAGCCCAGGATCATGGAAAGGGTCAAACTGAGAACAGATAGCAATATGTGAGGTGGGTGTGGCCGGCCAGATAGGGACAACTGGGCTAAAAGTTTGGACAATGGGCTTCTGGACCCAGTCCGGGCTCTGAAATCAACCTGCTCTGTTCCCCTGGGCTAGTGGGCTTCGCTCTTGAGCATCTGTTCACTCCTTTCTCAACGTAAGAGCACTCACTGAATAAACATAGAGGCCTCCGTGAGCTGAGTTTTACACGGTATTTACCAGAGCATCACAGGCATTGCATGGATGAAAAAGCCCCAAGATGTTCAAAAATGTCCATGTCTAAACCAAAGGGCATGATGCTAGACTAAAACAATGAAGAAATGAGAATTCAAAGGGCCTTTAGGATGATTCCTGCCTGTGCCAGGCGAGCAAAACATCTAAATTAGCCCAAGGAAATAATTTAGGGGTGGGGGACATCTCCCAAGAAAGTGCTTTCAAGTTCTGTCCTCTTGTTTGGTGAAGGCTCCCTGGGATGGCAAATTCTCTCAGATTTTGTGGCTTCCTTTGTGGGTAAGATGAGGCAGACACTTCTGCCTCTTGTGGCCATGGACTCTAAATCACAGGAAAAATTTCAAGCTATTGTGTTTTGGGGGCTACAAGTTTGAAAAAAAATTACCTCACTGGAGTTCCTGACTTTGTTTTTAATTCCTTTTCCTTTTTTAAAAAACTTTTTTGGTTCCAGATTTTGCTCTAAGCCAAAAAGTGGCCCTGGTTTAACTCTGTCACAATTTGTTAAAAAGGGGCCCCTGATGGATGTTTACTTCTCAGATGGAGGGGGGAATCTCTTGAGTCTTTGGCAGAAACTGACATGTAGGAACCAAGTCCCTCAAAGGGGTCCCCAATAGGACCTGCCAGACTGTATCTACTTCCATTACTCTGTTTTCCCCATGGGCGTCCTTGGCTAGTAAATCATCTCAATTATGCCTTCCCAATTCCAAAGCCAGAAGTCATCCAGGACCTTTCTACTCTGAAGGTCAGAAACGTCTTCACTGGGGCTAACCTCATTGTTAGCTTCAAGTACTATTTGTTGCCAGGTCTTTGAAGAGGATAAAGGAACATTTTAAATTCTGCAGGGCAGCTGGTCTCTAGGGTGGCTCCACACCAGTCCCCAGTGATCCCTGACTCCTGGTATTCACACACTGGTGTGATTTCTTCCCACAAGGTACCAAGGTGGTGGTGGTTTGTGATGAATAACATGTAACCAAAGCAGTGGAGGAAGTCAGCTGCCATGTTGTGAGGTCACTCAGGCGGCCCGTAGCTAGGCTCACATGGTGAGGAAACAGTCTCCAGCAACAGCTGGTGAACAACTAGGCATAACAACAACCCTGTAAGGGAGCTTGGAAGTGAATCATCCCCCCTCCCTAGCTGAGCCTTCAGAGGAGATTGCAGCCCTGGCTGACAGCTTGACGTCAGTCTCATGGCAGACCCCCAACCTGGGACCACCTACCTGAGCCATTCCCAGATTCTTAATGCTCAGAAACTCTGTGAGATAATACATGTTTGTTGTTTTAAGGTGTTAAGTTTTGGGGTAATTTGTTATGCAGCAATAGATAATTCTGTGCTTTGTAGAGAGAAATAAAGCCAGGGAGACGTTTACTATGTGGAATGACCACATATACTATGAAGAATGACAAATCAACATTTGTCTGTCTTGTGCCAAGCTCTGTTCTAGTTCCTAGATCCCCAAATTATTTGATAATAGGAGTTATAAAATAATTTGTAAACAATTCCTTCCCTGCGTTTGGGGTGGGACCAAGGAATCAGTATGTTTAACTCGCTCTCCAGATAGTTGTTATCATCAGGCAAGTCTGAGAAATAGTGCAGAAAAGGACTCAAAAATGAATGAGACATAGCCCTTCTTCAGGCAAATGCAAGATGGAAAGCCAATTGGTACACAAAGATGCATTTAAAGAGAGGCACCAACGGTAAGGAAAGAGAAGCATTGGGGCCATCAAGGAATGCTTCCTAGAAGAAATGACACATGAACCAGGTCTGGAAGATTGGTTAAGATCTCATGGAGCAAGATATGGAAAGAATCACACAGTGATGGGAATCGCTGGCATTCATCAGGTGCCTGCTAAGTACTAAGCATTGTGTCAAGCACTTTACCTGTCTTACATTATTTAATCCTCACAACAGCCTATGCAGTAGGAGCTATTATCACCTGTAATTTACAAATGAGAAAGCTAGATTTTGGTTCTCATTCTGCTCAAGGTCACACAGCTCCTATCCAAATGCCATGCTCTTAGCCACTGTTGTATTCCACATCCCAAGGGACATGATACTCAGACAAGTGAAAGAATGGTGAAATTTTTGCAAATTAGAGTTTTGTGCAATGACAGGAGAAGACATCCCGAGAGGGATATGGCCCAGGGAAAGATCCTGCATGAAGTGCTGGATCCTGGCAGTAACTTCCTAGGACAAGCTCTACTCATTCATTTTGTAAATGAGGAATAGGAGCTCTAAAAAGGTTATGTGACTTGCCTGAAGTTACACAGTCTGATAATGGCAAAGCCAGCTAAAGGTTCAGATCCTAAGCAGCCCTCTTTCCATCTGGACAACTAGGGGCCAAACTGGGATTGGCCTTGGGTGCCTTGCTAAGAAGTCTGAGATAGTCTACTGATCATTTTAACCATTTTAGCTGCACAGCTCAATGACATTAAGTGCGCTCAGAATGTCATGCAACCATCACTGCTATCCAATTCCAGAACTATTTTGTCATCCAAAACAGAAACTCTGTACCCCTTAAATAATAGCTTTCCATTCCTCCCCCCCCCCGGAACACAGTTTTCCACTTTCTGACTCTATGAATTCTAGGTGTCTCGTATCTGTGGATTCATGTAATATTTGTCCTTTTGTGTCTGGCTTATTTCCCTTAATACAACATATTCACCCATAAGGCAGATTCACCCATGATGTAGCATGTATCAATACTTCATTCCTTTTTTCCATTTTTTTATTGTGGTAAAATACACATAATCTTTAAAATCTTACCCATCTTTAAGTGTATAGTTCGGTGGTGTTAAGTACTTTCATAATGTGCAGCCATCACCATCGGCCATCTCTAGAACTCCTCTCATCTTGCGAAACTGAAACTCTGTACCCATTAAACACTAACACCCTCTTCCCTTACCCCTCCAGCCCCTGGAAACCTCCATTCTACTTTCTGTCTGCTACTCTCAGTCCCTCATATAAGTGGAATTATACAGTATTTGTCTTTTTGTGACTGGCTAATTTCACTTAGCATAATGTCCTCAAGTATTTTCTATATTGTATCTTATGTCAGAATTTCCTTCCTTTTTAAGGCTGAATAATATTCCGTTGTATATATACCACATTTGCTTATCCATTCATTTGTCATTGGACATTTGGGTTGCTTGCACCTTTTGGCTATTGTGAATAAACATGGGTGTACAAATATATCTTTGAGACCTGGCCTCCAATCCTTTGAACACATACCCAGAAGTGAAATTGCCAGATCATGTGGTAATTCTGCTTTTTTAGTTTTTTGGGCATCTACCACCATACTGTTTTCCAGAGTCGCTGCACCATCTTATATTCCACCAACAGTGCCCAAGTGTTCCAATTTCTCCACATCCTCACCAATACTTGGCACACTTCATTCTTATAAGAATGAGAAATATTCTAATGTATGTATAGACCACATATTAAAAAATCCATACATCCACTGATGGACATTTGGGCTGTTCCACTTTTTTTGGGGTGTTATGAATAGTGTTGCTATGAACATTGGTGTACATATGAGACCCCGCTTTCAATCTTTTTGTTAGTGGAGTTGCTGGATCGTAGGGTAATTCTATATTTAACTCCTTGAGAAATCCAGACTTTTGAAGGAGATCTGGGCTCAGTATGTTGGCTCTGGTCCTCCTAGCCTTCCTGGGAACAGACATCCCCGGGTGGGGGTGGAGGGACTCCCCCTCTCTCCCGCATCCGCCCTCCCACCACGCCCCCCGACCTTCGTTGCTTTCCGGGAAGCAGTTCTCTTGAGAGTCTTTTACACTGAGGTAGTAAAGCGGCTTAAATGAAGCCGATCCTGGTGTCCAGTTGGGCTTGGCCGAGAAAACCAGGCTCCGGTCGGTCCCAGCGTGTCCTGCGAGGGCGGCGTGGTGGTCAGGAGGGGAGGCTCCTCGCGGTTTTATGAAACCGCACCAGCTACACGGGCCGTATCCGCTCTCTGTGGCGGGCGCCCCGGGGCCGCCCAGCTGAGTCGGCCGCGAAGACCCGCGTCCTGCGGCGCGCACAGTGCCGGATGGGTGCCTGGAGCGCGGCGGGTCCCCACCGAGCCGGGGTCCCGGCGCCAGCGCTCCAGGAGGCTGTTCCGGAGCCTGAGCCCGGGGAGCGCGCGCCGCCAGCTCGGCCCGGCTCCTTCCCGCCTGTCCTCGCCGCCGGCTGCCGCCCCTGCGTGCAGACACCCGGCCCGCGGGCGACTCCCGGGTCCCCAGCCGGGACCCGGTGCCTCCGGGAGCCTGGCGGACCCGACTTCTAGCCAGCCGCCTGTGCGTTGGGCGCCCCGCGGCCCCCAGGGGCGGGGACAGCAAGTGGTCCTCAGATCGGCTGCGGCAGCGCGAGGGCAACTCCAGCCGCAGGCGGGAGAGAGCCCCCCAGAAAAGGAGGAAGAAAGAGGGGACCTGTCGCTCTTCCTGCGGGCCTCTGGGAGAAGCGGCTCGTGTGCCCGGCCCGGAATAAAGACTCCGGGATCGCGACCTCTGGGCACAGGGATGCCGCAGGTACTGAGTGCGCCCTCCTGGGGAGATGCTCCAAGGAGCCTACGCGGCCACGCGGCCGCCGGGATGCAGGGGCCTTTGAGCGGGGAGGCGGCTTTCAAGAGACTAACACTTGTGCACATTTCTTCCGGGGACCTAGGCTACCCCTCCTTCCTTCCTCAGGCCTAGCCTCCAAAGCCCGGGAGGAGAGACCTGGGAGCGAGAGGGCTTATCAGCAGGGGCTGCAACGTGAGGCTTCCAGCCATTGGAAGGGTCTGTCCAGGCGGCGAGCCTAAGCGGCTGGGGCCCCAGAGGACTCTGGATGCGAATGGGGCTCCTCTTTGAGAGGTGAGAATAAAGGAGAAAAGATCCCTGGACAATTTCTCCCTGAATCCGAAATCTAACACCCCCACCAGCCAAGTTTTTCTCACTCTGTTTTTAAACCTGACTTTGAACCTTCCAGGTAGTGTGCTTGTAGAGTGGTGTCCAGAGGTGGCATGCCTCTGGGACACAGGGCCTGCGCGGAGTGAGGACTGCCCCACTGGGACTGCGGCTGTATCCGCCTGGGCTTCCAGCCTGTGCCCCTCTGGCCTTTCAGCTCTGGGTTCTGCTTCTCACACCTGAGGGGGCAAAGGGCAGAGCCTGAGGATAACGTGCGAGAATAAGGTGGGGGGAGATGAGGAGTGGGGTAGAGAGGCAGGAACAGGACTGAGCCTCTCTGGGGTGTAGAGGGACTTTAACCCTGGTCCCCCAAAGATAAGGTCTGAATGTCTCACCTCTGAGGAATGTGGGCAACGAGATTTCCTGGGGTGGGGGTGGGGGGTCCTAGGTTTCTCACCTGTGTCGCCCTTTCCCAGGAACCTCAGGTTTTCTTTCCATCCTTCCCTTCCCTTCCCTTCCCTCTGTGGTTTTGCTGACATTTCACATGCTCTCCTGACCCCAGCACTCCTCTTATGTGCCAGCAACCTGGTCTGATGTCTCCGGGCTCTGGGAGGGATTGAGATGGCAGGGAGAGAGCAGTGTCTGGAGGCTCTGGCCTCCTCCTGGTTTCTAGTCCCCAGCAGTGCAGCTGACTAGAAGCTCCCCTTCCCTGCCCCCAGCCCGCCCCCAGCCCCACTTTGTTGTGTGGCAGAGTCACCTGGGGCAGGATTCCCCCCCTCTTCCTTGCAGCTGACTGAGGAGGCCTGAGCATTCAGCAGTAATTCCTTGCAGTTCTAGGGTGTAACACCCTCCCTCTCCAGGGAGCTTCATGGTTTACAGACACTATTGATCTCTTGCCTGGAGGATGTTGAAACTCTTGGGTGTTTAAGCTGTCGATCTCAGAACACACAACCAGCCAAGGAAGGATTTTACTTTCTTTCTAACCCACCTTTCTAAGCCATTCAGTGGTCAGGCTGTGAGTTCAACCCTGCGGTGTCCGCGTAGGGATGGGCCCCACGGAAGGCCGTGCCTGGCTCCTACAGTCACAGCACACTTGCATGCAGGATCAGGGAGCCAAGTGAGGGAGGAGAAGGGAAGGCAGCCGCTAGATGGGCCCTGTGCTTTTAGAGCAGTGTTTTACCAGAAGGAAGGGGGCCAGCTCCGCGAGGGCAGACACGGTTGTCTCAAAGCCCTCTCTCTTCGGTGGTGTTCAGAATATTTTCTCTTAAGCCACAGAATGGGACAATTCGGCAAGGACAAAGTTCAAGCTGTTGGGTCAGGGAATGAAGTTTGCAGCAGGTCACTTTCATTCTCTTCAGCCTCTCCCCATTCCCAGTTTTGGACCCTCAGGAAAGTGTATTTCAGAGTCTTCACAAAATCAGCTGAGCCAGTGCCTGGTGATCTCTATAGCAATCAAACTTTCCCTGAATGAGTGCATACCTGGTTTTTATTCATTTTTTTTTCTCTCACTGGTTCCTTTATTTCCACTCCATCACCCAATGTTCTCTCAGAGCAGGTGGCTAGTGAGTGTCAGGTTTTAGGATGGTCTTAAATTTGGCCAGGTCCACTCGCATATATAGCCAACCGTCTGTATGTCTTTCAAAGGCTTAGGATGGAGCTTGGATACGGTACCCCAAGGATGCCTGCAGGGACACTCTCCTAAGGGAGAGCTGAGTGTCAGCAGGGAGAGGAGACATCAGCCTCCCTGACATCACCGCAGAGGAAGTCCCAGCAGTGCTGCTTATAGGACCACCTGGCCACATGGAGATCCCCACGGGGACCGTGGATGAGAATGCCACCAACACCTCTGTCAGTTTCCTTTCTGTGTTCAACCCCCACGGAGGCGAAGCTGCTTCCTTCCTATTCAACTTCAGCTACAGTGACTATGATGTGCCCTTGGATGAAGATGAGGATGTAACCCATTCCCAGACTTTCTTTGCTGCCAAAATTGTCATTGGCATAGCCCTAGCAGGCATCATGCTGGTCTGTGGCATCGGCAACTTCATCTTCATTGCCACCCTGGCCCGCTACAGGAAGCTGCGTAACCTCACCAACCTGCTCATCGCCAACCTGGCCATCTCTGACTTCCTGGTGGCCATTGTCTGTTGCCCCTTCGAGATGGACTACTATGTGGTACGCCAGCTCTCCTGGGAGCACGGCCCCGTCCTGTGCACCTCTGTCAACTACCTGCGCACTGTCTCTCTCTATGTCTCCACCAATGCCCTGCTGGCCATTGCCATTGACAGGTGAGTGGGGTGGAGGGGGCCTAGGATGGCCCCTTCCTTTACCGCACGTGTGGACTGAAGAGTGATATCTGTATTCCCCATACATGTGGATGCAGGGGGTGTTCCAAAAGTGGCCCATGAACCGAAGAGGAAGAAGAGTCCTAGTTTTCCAGCTGTGGGCAGGCAGAGGTAGCAGAGCCCCCCTGAGATGGGTAGTGGGAAGGCTTCGATCCCTCTGCTGTGGACATGCTCCTATGTGTAATATAGCTGTTCAAGGTCTAGAGGTAGACAAATAAGAGGACGTATGGAGGGACAAGTTTAAGTTCTAGGCAGGTACCTCTTGATCAACTTGGGAATCGTGGGGGAGGTTTCTATCTCATCGAGACTTCCTCTACTAAAACATGACCTTCCTAGTACTGGTTAATTTTAAAATAAGAGTGAGGGCTTTGTTTTGGAAAAAAAAATTAGAAGAAAGAGAAAAGGGGACATCCATTTACTTATCCTTTTTTGTGTTGCATTATCAATTTGCTCCTTTCATACATTTCCATTCCATGCAACCATGTAGAAGACCTGGGTCTAGTGAGGATGATAAGTAAAACCAGTTAAGAGCAGTCTATGTGAACCTTTCTTATGTTATGGTTAGTCTTTTCATTTAGGATAATCACTGTGCTAATGGCCGGGATGGTTTTTCTCCCTCAGCACAATTTGCAACCTCCTCTGCCCAAGTTGGATTCTTATCACAAAGTAACTTCTTACAGCCTAGAGCCAGTTACCTTGAGGGTCAAATTGCGCCTCCTGTACTTGGATGTGAACAGCACGTCTCTACCTTCACCCAGAGAGCCTGAAGCACTGATGCTTCTGTGGCCTCGGGGCTCTGGTGGAGGTCAGCCTGCCCCTCACAGGGCATGCCGGGACAGTGTTCCAGGAGGGGCACAGCTGAGAGAGCCTCTTCTCTGAAGCCACAGGCAGACGTACCATGGATAGGATAACCTGGAGGCCACTCCCAAGGAAAGCAGGTTGAGGAGCCTGGCTTTAAGACCCCTGAGGGGTGGTGCCTTTCTCCAGGGAGAATGTCAGTGAGTTAGCCTCTTAAACCACACCACCGCTGCTGTTATCCCTAAAGGTGCCCGGGGTTGCCACCCTGATGGGGCTGTGTCTCCTGGACCAAGGTCCTCCTCAGGAGGCATGGAGCCCCACGGCATTTTGTCCACCCAGGAACAGACCCTGAGTGGATCAACAAGGAGCAGGAGGCGGATAGTCAGGCCGAGTATCTGCTCCCTAGGCGCCCTTTGGAGTTGTCAAGGAAGAGCTCCAGGAACCTTGACGCTGGCCTTTTCTGGAAGTAGAAGCTGCCACCATCTCTCTTAGTACATGGACAGGACAAAGCATATAAGATCATTTGCAGAAGTTTCAGTCCAGCCAGACATCTTTGCACATGGGGTGCTCTCAACTCCCAAAGTGGGGTGGGTAGGTGCCTGCTGTGGGGTGGGACCCTGCTCCCTGGGTAAGATCTATTTTACAATACAGAGGCCCACTTGTCAAAAGGGGTAACATTGTAGGAGGGAGTGGCTTCACACAGATGGAAGCCAGGATAAATTAAAGGATACAGGGTTATTTTGAACACATAAGAGGGAATATCTATGTCCATCAATCCAACCTTGATCTACTGAACATCATCAAGCTCATATCCCCTACTTTCATACCAAACTCAGTTTGTCTGAAATACTACAGGCATTTCTCTTGCAGTGGGAGTTTATATAATTCAATTTAGATATAATATGAAAGATTAACTGGGGAACATGCTTTGCATCAGGGTGATTGCTGTTGTCTACAGTGGGGTTGTGATTGGAAACTTGCACCCAGACATTGGATGAAAACACAGTTGCCCACACAGGGCCACTCAGTGGCCTTGGTGAACTCACTGGCTGCTCCGGGGTACGAAGTTCCTTTTCTCATGTTTGCTTCAAATTGTGTTGATGTGCTTTTAACATCTAATTTCAGTTTTGTGGTCTAGGATGTCATTGCTTCTTGTCTGGCCTCATGCGTTGTTAGGATTTCATCAGTGATTTTTCAGGTTCTGTTTGGTTCGTTTTGGGCAACTAATTTCTACCTTGAATGACAAATATAACCACTTATACAAATGCCTTTATTTTTGTTTAGTGAAATTTCTGTAGGGATAGTGTTGGCAGTTACTCTGAGTTTAAACTCCCGCCGAGCCACCTGTTAGCTATAGGGCCTTATGTTCTTTATTTGACCCCTCTCTGCCTCAGTTTTGTCATGCATACAATGGAAATAATAAGAAAACCTAAGTGCTGGCCTGCTTTGAGGGTTAAATTAAATGATACGTGTAATTGTTTAGAACAATGCTTAAAACAGAATAAGCACTAAACAAACAGTAGATATTATAATTCTTAAATTTACCCTTAAAGGAATAACAAAAACAACAAAAACCCCAGATAAACTAGTGAATATTTCCAATTGGCTAACTTACTTGTTTTCATTGAAGTGATTGTTTTTATGATGTGATTTAAAAAACATGATAAAACGTTTCTAGGAAACACAGCTATAAGGATACAGCAGAACAGAACTATTCATCTTCTACCGTCTCTGTTACTGTTCCATGGTTCTCCCAGGCATCTAAACCAGCCAGTCTCCTCTGTCCTGGCCACTCCCTCTTTTTCTCCAGCATTTATTCAGCTTCCAGGCCCTGCCAATCCTCACCCCTACCTCCCACCTGCTCGCTGGCCTTCCTGCCTTCCTCATCTCTTGGCTCTGTCTCTCTATGCACTGTGCTCCCCTCACAATCATCTTCAGCATTCATTCAAACAGTGCATTTTTATAGAGCCACTAGGATGTGACAGATACTATTCCAAGCACTGGGAATATGATGGTGAATAAGAATAAAAACAGCACATTGCCTTCATGCAGCTTATACCCACAGGATGGAGAGAGAGAAAAGTCAGGCTGACGAACAAGGAAGGTAATCTCAGGGCGCGAGAAATGCTCTCAGTAAGACCAACCAAACCACCACAAAATCCCTGGGAGTGACTGAGACTGGGAGTTACTCTAGGTGTGCTCAGGAAAAATGTCTCTGAGAAGAAGACATCTGCATCTACCTCTGATTGACAAGGGAGAAAAAAAGCCAGCCCTGTGAAGACTGGGTAAAAGCATTCCAAACAAGAGGAATTGTAAGTGCAAAGGCCCCAAGAGAGGAAAGAGCAAACCTGATGGGTTCAAGCAGCACAGAGAAGGCCTCTGGGGCCTGAGGGAAGACAGCAGGACTGAAGCCAAATTAATCTCTGTCTTGTACCTGTGTCCCCTCTCTTCTTCAAAAGACCCCTAATAACTCTACTTGTCTACAAAACATGGTGCGAACCCCTTTGCTCTGCAGATCTTTTATTATCGAGTCCCAGACTTCCTCCTAGTCTCACGCTGGTAAACACATTTATGTCCAGTTTCACCATATCAGGTTGTCATTTTTTTGAGAACTGTCACCACGGCTCATTACATTTCTATTCATTCAGTGCCAAGCACTGGCTGAAAGTGGAGTCTTACTAAACTCTTAGGTGCCCAGGAGAAAGGTTTTAGAAGTAAGACTCGATCTCTGCTTTTGGGGAGCTCACCATCCAGAGCTGGGGGTGGGGGAGAACTAACACTTATGAAACAGAGGATAAAGCAGAGGAGACATCTTGAATGAAATTTAGAGAAGCGTGAGATCATTGTGTATTGGAGTAGTCAAAAGAGGCTTCCTGGAGGAGATGGACTCTTTACTGTCTTTCAACAAATAAGAATCAGGGGAGGAAAGGCAAGGTTTTCCAAGAGGAGAGAAGTGTTTGCAAAAGCCAAGAGGTGGGAATGCTTGAGATATGAGGTCCCTTGGGGAGGTATGTGGGGCAGGGGCAAGGGACATAAGGGGAGTAGAGTTCAGAAAGGATAGGGTTATGTTCTAGAACATCTCAAATTCTAGGCCCAAGGAGTCAGACCTGTTGGCAGCAGAGAACTGAAAAAGATCATCAGAGGTCTCTGTGTCCCCACATCTGGGTTTCCTCTTTGATGTGGAGGTACCTGCACGTCCTTGAGGTATCCACCTCTGATCCCAGAGCATGCGGGCACTGGGGGACTGTGCCTTCTTTTACCCAGAATCCTGGGGAGCTGCCCTGCCAGCCTGCCTTTGACAGCTCCCCTCTTCTCTCTGGATGAGGCCAGCTGAGGGTGACTGCACTCAGCCTTAGGGAGCACAGATGCTCCCTGGTGAGCTCACTGGCTGGGGCTGACTGGCCCAAGGAATGCACCTCCTGCCCATCCCATGGCCGGGCCCGTTATCTTTGGCAACTGCCCTCTCCATGGTTTGAGCTGGGGCTGGGTCCTGGGGACAGAGAGGGAGCCCAGATGCCCTTTGTTTATAATCCCCCAGCCCCCTATCATCACACAGTGACTGCCTGGACATTTCTTTGTCCAGCAACCTTCATGCTTTGTTCTCTGGGAAATATTGGCTCTAAGTGGATCTGGACCTGAGCCACTGCAGTGACAGAAACACAGGGCAAGCCAAGGGCATGCTTATATGCAGAGAAAAATAGCTGTCAATTGTGTGACTCCTTCTTGTAACAAGAATAGGTAGAAACCAACTATGATGGAGAGGAAATAGGAGGACTGCTAGGATGCCAGGAGGAAAGAGGAAAAGGGTATCATTTGCTCTGGTAGGAAAAAGCAGGGGACAAATGGCGTATCAGCTTTCAAATAAGATGTGGTTGGGGCTGCATCATGGTTCTCTCAATTTCCAGCCGTGTGGCAGTTGGCAAGTTATTTAATGTCTCCAAACCTCAGTTTGCTCATCTGTAAAATGGGCATCTTTGCTACCTCACTTATTCAATAGAGTTGGGGTTATCTAATGAGGTAGTGGCTTGAAAATGCTCTGTAAATTGTAAGCTGCTTCACAAACATAAGCAAGAATTACTAACACTAGAGTTCTAGAGTTTGATCCTAATATAGCCAAGGCTGGTGGCAATCCTTGAAATGGTGTTCTGCAATTTGTCTATTGATAAATGTATTTGAAAGTCCTCTTGCGCAACTCCTGGTGCTGACCCTGGGGATGGAGTCGGGGTGAAGTCAGAGAAAGCCAGGATGAAATAACCATCTGATGGGTAGTCACAGATTACCCAGAAGATTAGTTTTGATGTGAAGATAAATAGGTCCAATAATATAAAGTAGTAGAGAACTGGCAAATGCAGTATTTGCTAAAAACAGGTAAAAGGAAATTGCTGTATGTGTATACAGAATAGCTCTGAAAAATACGTTTTAGGATACTGGCATTTTCTTGTATATGAATAGCCTGTTGTTTACATGCAGTGTTTCACTGGAACCTCACAGTATGAGGTTGGCAAGGCAGGAAATATTCCCATGTTAACAGATGAGGAAAGTGAGCTAAGAAAAAATGACTCAAAGTCACATAGCAAGTCTGGCAAAGCTGGGATTAGATTCTTGGCCTTCTGACTCCAAGACTGGCATTCTCTTCTAAAAAACACTGACTTTGAAACATCAGAAGGACTTAGGAAGACTTAACAGCTATTGGGAAAAGAAGGGATAGAATCATGTAGCAAAAATTCATAGAGTAAACAAGTATGAATATAGAAATATTCTTTGCCAGAGTGATCAACAGAACACGGGGAGGTGGCTGGAAGGCAAAAGCACTGAACTCTTAGTGTTTGTTATGAGTCAGAGCAAGTTCCGTGCGCTCATTACAGCAGGAACACTGTGGTCTTTAGGAAGGGCCCACACATGTGCACAGACAAAAGCATTGTGGGCACCCAGCAGACCTCCCGTTCCCCCTTCAGTACCAAGGAGATGGGCGAGAGCGCGGGGACGGGGACTGTGGCTGGAGGTGGGGCATGTCAAGCAGATAGTTGGACTCAACCTATCTAACTTCACTGAACATCTGGGAGCTGGAAAGAGCAGGAGTCTCCGTCCAGTGAGCTCTCCAAATGATACTCAGTGGAGTTGGCTGTCTGTTGAGGGGTGGAGGGGTGGACAGAAACAGCAGGAATATAATCTGAAAAAAAAATCAATGAACCCCCACTTCCGATCAAAATCCCAGGAAGATGACCTCAAAGGGACTGGTTTCAAAGGAAACAGAACTGGTTTGGCTTTCCTTCGGATCCCTGCCACATCTGCTCTTGGCTCTACCTGGGAGAAGCCCTGGACACGCGAAAATGTGTTTATTTCCAGTGTTGATTAGTCATTGCCTCCCACTTCACTTCCTATCTTTCTCCTCCAACTTCTACCCCCTGCCAGACACAGAAAGTCTTCCAGGAAACCAGAGCTCTCTGCCTAAGTATGTGCACTGCCTCTGGGAAAGAGGCTTTCATACCGCACGAATGACTCACATCCCCTAGAAAGTGCTCTCTCTTCATTCCTGGACCACTGTGATAACAGCAGTGTGGCTTTTTGGGAGAGAACAAAGGCAATATTTTTTACTGTTTGGTGCTTTGTGGTTAAAAAAAAATACGTTCATGGATATTCTCAATTGATTTTCACATCAACTATGTGAGATAGAGTTAAATGTTTTCTATTAATAGTCCTGTGGTGTATGACCTTGACAAAGTCACTCATCTCTCACCCACCTCCATTTTTCCACCTCGAAAATAAGATAAATGGTCACGTTTTTCCTCCACCTTTGCTTACACAGCAATGTTTTTGAAAACGTGGAATGAAGACAAAACTTTGCCCCTTGCTTCCATTGGAAAGGGCAAGTTCTCCCAACAATTCTTTGGAATTATCAGTCCCTTTAAGCTCTAAACTGTGGGCTAGTTAGGATGAAAGGCCCCGAAAACAAGAAGGACCTGGGGATATTTCCAGACTAGAAACTGACGGTGGGCATTATTACTACATTTAATAATAAAGCTACCAACATTGATTATCTACTGTGCCAGGAGTTGTGTATACATGACACATTTAATCCTTAAAGAGAAAAAACAGCTTCTGCAGATAAGAAAATTGAGATTTAGAGAGATTAAACAAAATTTAGCTGAGGCTGCAACAGCTAGTACCGGGTGGAACTGGAGTTTGCATGTAAGTCTGCTTTTCTGGAAAGCCCACATACCGTTGCATTTTTCTTCCACACATACCATTCGGTTTCATCTCATAATGTTGCAAAAATAGTGTCTTCATCCAGCACTTCGTCATCATAGCGGCTGACCCCCTCTGTGTTCTTGTCCTAGATATCTGGCCATTATCCACCCACTGAGACCCCGGATGAAGTATCAAACAGCCACCGGCTTGATTGCCTTGGTGTGGGTTGTGTCTATCCTCATCGCCATCCCATCAGCCTACTTCACAAAGGAAACCATTCTCGTCATTGTCAAGAGTCAGGAGAAGATCTTCTGTGGCCAAATCTGGCCTGTGGATCAGCAGATCTACTACAAGTCCTACTTCCTGTTCATCTTCGGCATCGAGTTCCTGGGGCCCGTGGTCATCATGACCCTGTGCTATGCCAGGATCTCCCGGGAACTCTGGTTCAAGGCCGTCCCTGGTTTCCAGACGGAGCAGATCCGGAAGCGGCTGCGCTGCCGCCGGAAGACGGTCTTGGTGCTCTTGTGCATCCTCACGGCCTACATACTGTGCTGGGCGCCCTTCTATGGCTTCACCATTGTGCGTGACTTCTTCCCCACCGTGCTTGTGAAGGAGAAGCACTACCTCACGGCCTTCTACGTAGTCGAGTGCATTGCCATGAGCAACAGCATGATCAATACTATGTGCTTCGTGACCGTCAAGAACGCCACCATGAAGTATTTCAAAAATATCATGTTGCTCCACTGGAAGTCTTCTTACAATGCGAGCAAGTCCAGAGCAGACCTAGATCTCAAAACCACAGAGGTCCCGGCCACTGAAGAGGTGGACTGTGTAATGCTAAAATAACCCAACGGACCTTTCAAAGTTAAAACACAGACAGCACCTTTGGACACTAAGCAGCGTACTTAGATGAAACTATCAATCAAGAACTCTTGGTTTGCTGCAGGAGGCAGAGTAAAATACATGTGAACACTGTGCTGAAGGAGCCCGGAAGTTTTAAAACTGATGTGACTAACATCATCACCAGTGGCTGGCATTCATTGAGCATCTAATTTGTGCAAAGAGTAGACACTGGTGAAACTTACATATATTAACAATACTTAATTTGCAAACAGAAATAGGGATTAAATCAAGAAACACTGGGGCATGAACAACCTGGAACAAAGGGGTTTTCCAGAAGGGAGCCCAGGTAGGCATCTGAGGCCATGGTATGTATGTTTGTAGGGTGAGGGTCTCTGTGGACCATCTCAGCTACTCATCAGACGCTGACATAGCCCATTGCTAAAGTTGTTACTGGGCTTGAGTTCATGCCGAACATTTGTGGGGTTGGAGCAAGAATAGAAACAGGCTCCCAGTTCTTTCTTCAACCCTTCTCATTCTTGGACCTGACTCTCACTGCAAGGAGCCTTACGTGCATGCACATGGACACCCCAGTATGCATGGCCCATTCTGTCCAAACCGTCTTCCTCCACATTGCCCCATAGCCTCCCCTCAGGTGTAGGACTGGAACCACGTGAGTCTTGTCATCAAGAGGATGAACCTTGGGAAGAAGCCACAGACACTCTGGAAGCCACTGGACAGGGAAATACGGGGTTCTGGATACCTGGAGCAAGTCAAGAGGGGGAAAGCCTGGGCTCAGGATGGGTCCCTTGGCTCCATGAACGTCTCACCCCATGGGGAGGGAGCAGGTGGAAGGCTCCTAAAAGCACATGGGGTTCAGAGCAGGGTTCAGGTTGTCTGGGTTTAAGGGTGATGCTGCTTCTACCTCGTTATTTGCCTTGGGCCAGTTAGGCTTCCCCTTAAGTCCTTCTCTTCCTTTTCCTGTCTGTGCTTGTGATGCATAGAACTTTTGAAAGTAGACACAATACCTTATGAATGTGACCATCAGCCATTTTTCCATTCCGACCAGCTCTTACTCTCACTGGTATGATTTGAGGGGGAGATGTCTTTGTCCCTTGGCTCCTGAATCCCATCATGCTCATTATTCCTTTGGATTAAGACTTGCCTCTTTTAAAATGGATGCACCACACTTCTACTCCTCAGTGTGAATGAAGTCATGCGATCCAGTGGCAAGCAATGGAGGTTGGTGGTTGAGTCCTGGGCACCCAGAAAAGAAAAGGACATACAAATAGGTGGTGGAGGGCCCAACCATGAGATTCAGTGACTCCACACTTCCTACTTTCTAATCCACCTCTTTTGATGTTTGGAATTTTAGAATTTAGAATTTTGGAGACTTCTGATCTGATCCAGCCTTGGCTCTGTTACCTGTGTGACCCTGGGTAAAGATAATGCCGGTGACCGCTACCAGTGAGGTGGTTGCAAAGGGCCAGTGAGGTCATCAGTGGGAAAAGTCAACCCTGCAAATGATCAAAAGAAGGGACTAAGAGCAGTGTGCAGTGTGCCTGGACAAGGAACAACTTGTTAACTTGGCTTATGTATCTAGAAACCTCACCATCTCTCTCTTTCATTATTCTCTGTGTGAATCATTCCATTGCCCCTCTTAGCAGTGCTTTATGCATTATGTTCCTAATAGCATGTTGGTGCAACAAGGCAGTGAAATTTGGTGGTAGCAGCGTAAAAGGAAATGGTAGCTCAGTCTCTAGCCAGAAGATGAGCTCAGGGTTTTAGAAACTTCAAAATCAGCATCTTTGTGATCATGGAAGAATTGATCATCATCTTATGTCTGTTCCCAGCCAGCATCAGTCTCGGCAATGTGATATTTATTCCTTAATCTTGTTTTATTCTCCTGAGTGTGTATAGCCATAGAGTGGATTTATCCCTCTTAAATAATTCTAAAGCAGCACAATAATAAGGCTATTTAAGTGACACCTGTATTGTGTTTCCCCCTCCAAATATAGTCAACTCTTTATTTGGGCAGCAAAGGTTTTTGTTTGTTTATTTGTTTTTTATAGTTACTTTATTTCCTTGGAAGATACATTTCAAAAACTGATTTATTTCTTCCCATTCATCATCCAGCAGACTTACCCTGCAGTTTAACCAGAATACTTCCAGAGAATAAAACTAAATAAAATATTAGCCTGAGCAACATGCCTTGGAAGCAATTCTTATTTTTTATAAAAACACATATTGCATTAGAAAATCGGGAAAGTTAGCTTTGGGCAAAAAATAATGAAATGATATAACTTGTCTTTATGTCCACCTTTTCCATTAGGAATGCTAAACAAGTGTTGACTGTATTAAAAAGGAACTTTTTATATATGACAATCAAACCTCTTTCTGCTTTTCAGCTTAAAAATGTATCAATTTTTCAGTCATTTAACTGTGTAATATTTCTAGGTATCATGTCTGCTTGTGATTGTACAGTGAATAAAAGTGTTGTTATGAAGTACAATAAAAAAATGGGCATAAATAATCAACCATAGTGTTCCTGTTACTTCCTTCCCGCCACCCCACCCCATTTTTAAGTTATCACGTGATGGTCCTCTGGGCCCTCATGTTGATCGCATGCTCAGAGGAGCTGTGAGAGCAGTGCTAACACAGGCTCTTATTGCCTGACTTCTCTTCCCCGTCCTAAAGAGATTTAACTCATTTATATCTTCTTCCTATAAGTCTGCTCTGGTAAAATTGTTAGGCAAAAGAATAGAAATGAGCGGGACGGGGAGAGAATAAGGCCAGTAAAGCTCACTAAAAGGGACTCAAACAGTTAACCAGTTAAAACTGGAGAGCCAGAAGAGACGCATAGAGTTAATGAGTTAATCAGTTAAAACTCAAAAGGCCAGGAGCAACTTGGCTTGGAATGTCCAAATGTTACCCAGATAAAGGAAAGTATCCAAGCGCAGCCCATGTCTTCTTTGTGTCAATTAGATCATGCCATTGTAAGGTTACTTTGGCCTGCTAAAAGGCCCAGCTTATTCTTTAACTTAACCTATATGCTGTATTTTCATCCTCCAGCCCCTGATCAAGTCAGGTGCAACCTGGGCAGGAGACAAGCACCATCATGATTAATTTAGCAAACCAGCCCAGCTATAGACAACACAGTCAAAACAGGAAAGATTCCATCATGAAGCTAAGATTGTATTTTAAAACACAGGAAATTAGGAATAAGATTCTTAACATATTCTTTAGCAAACACGAAGTTGCTATTCTGGGGAGGAACCAGATCGGTAAATTCCTTGTGTTGTTAATTTTTCAGAATTACCTAGAGGACCGATCATAGAAGCGACCTAATGTCTCTCATCAAAGAAAAACATCTTGGGACCATTTAACAAGTCTACACCACCCAGTCCTTTGTCACATTCCTGAAAAATCCTTAAAAGGGGGAACTCCCAATTTTTCGGTGCGCCTCTTCTCCGAGGTAGCCCACACTTCCATTTCTGCAAGTGTGCACCTTTTTGCCTTAAATAAAACTTTTCTTTCAACCTTTCAGGGCGCGCTTCTCTCTGAGTTTGCCCACACATTCTCTCTCTTTAAATAAAACTTGAACCTTTCAGGGCACCTCTCCTTCCTGAGATTGCCCGCACTTTTTCTCTCTTTAAGTGCTTTAAATTAAGTAACTTTAAATAAAACTTCTACTCTGCTTCACTACTGGGTCACTGCCCTTCAGTTCTTTGTTGCAGTGGGGACAAGAACCAAGGAAAATAAGCGACGCCCCCCTAACAAAATCATTAATACATTTTAGCATCCTAGCCAATGGCTTCTCCAAACACTGGCGGCAAGCCCAACTGGGTGACACTTGTGTTTATGTGGCTTTTTCTGTTTTCTACATACTTCCGAGATTCAAAGAGAGATGCACATTGTCTTATGCAGAAGGATAAAGATGTGATTTCGCAAAATGAAATCACTGCCTTAAAGTACAAGAGAAGGGCAGATTTACAGCAAAGCTTCTGGAGATTTTGCCTAATGAGTATGCATTTAAAAATAGTTTCTTGAATCAAAGGCACTACAGCATGGCAATGTGGCAGTCACCACAGCAAACTCCCAAGCGTGAGACAAGTTCCATGCTCATTGTGGAAAAGACTGCTGAAGAATTTGTGAGATGGTCAGAAGATTGTAAATATGTGTCTTGTTTCTTGAAAACTCTGGTACATTTTGGAATGTGCCCCCAAAGAATGAGTCCAGTTCTCCTTTCTAGAGGATATGTGAGAATATCAAATTCAAATAATTTATTTTATGGTTGATGAACCTGAAACCCACAGTGGAAGAGATATTCAAGGTCACACAGCTGGTCACTGTGAAAGCCCAGTGTTAGACCCCCAGGCTCCCAAAGCTCAGGCCAGGGCTCTGCCACCACAGCGTTCGTAGGGGGCAGGGACCACCGATCTTGGAAAGGCAGGGACCTTTGGAAAGAGAGGTGACTATTCAACCCGTCTGGTCTTCTTTGGAGACCCTTAAGTTGTTTAGCAGAAACATTCCTGGTTCTTTGCCAGTCAGTTTAGCTCATTGTATCCCCAGGAACTCATAGCACAAAAATGAAGACCAGGAGAGGTTTTAGGGAAGAACTGCTAAAACATGTTTACTCTTTCTTTACCTTGCCTATCTGGGGGTCCCTAAGAATCTAAAATGAAGGACACCAGCCTCCTGTTCATGAGAACAGCTGCCCTGCCCTGGAAAGAGGATGAGAAGAGGTGAGGAAGCCATGTTCGGCTGTGTCCAGACTGGGGGCAGGCTCAGTGCCCAGTGTTCAGGGGCATCCGAGGACTACCAGTGAGAGCAAGAGCCGTGGGAGAGGTTCCTGGATGAGGGGGACTTGAGCTGGACAAGTGGGTGTAGAGAAGAGGGAAGAGAAGCATTTATCTGCTCCTGGAAACTGAAATTGATTTGTCCCGGGGAAAAGACTTCTTACACAGTGAAGGGATTGTCTTCCCCGGAAAAGATAATCAAAAAACTGAAAAGCACACAGAGGTGTAGGTAACAAAGCCTTACCTGAGGGTGGGTTTTGATAGGAGGAGAGGGGGTAGAGGAGAGATAGAAACTAGCCTTATGAAGCAGGTGTGAAGGACAGGAGGAGGGGAGGTGGGGTAGGCATTGGAGGGGGAGGGCATCTACTAATTAGGAAAAAGATAAAAGAAGCAGAGCAGGAAGATGTGGAGAACACATTTGGCTGAGGGTAACACAGTGGGGGGCATGTGCCACGTGTCAGGGGCTGACGGAGCGCACTAGAGGAGCTGTTTGCTCATACTTCCCATCAGCCCTCCGAGGCAGGGCCGCCTATCACTCTCATGTCATTGATGAGTCATAGATGAGGAAACTGAGTCTCAGCTCAGAGAGGCTGCCCAAGGTCACGTGAGGAGCCAGTGGGGCTCTGAAATGTGAGCCCAGGAAGTTCACCTGCAGAGTCATGCTTTTGATCTCACTGTGCTGCAACCCTGCAAGGCTTTTCCTAAGTCTTCCTTGTGCTTTTATTAGTAAAGCACATAAATGCCTCTGTCCTTAAGTTCAGTCATTAAGTAAGAGATCATTTCCTAAGTTAACTAGATTTTTCTCAAAAAAAACCGAGACTAGTACAATGCCTACCTTTATTTTTCCTTCTCTGAGAAGTTTCATTCACACTCAACAGCTGACCCTAATGAGAAGTCCTTACCCTCTGGGTGTCATGGGTGCTGCGGCATCTAGTTAAGGTTATATCCCCTTCTCAAAATAATGTTTTCAAATTTATTAAAGTATATAGGAATGTCAAAGAAATTAATTATATTGAAATGCAGTTATCAAAATTATCTTTAAAATGTATAGTATAATTATAAATCCTTACATTTATATAAATTTATTTTTATTAAATCTTGATTTAATGCCTTAGCATCAAATAACAAGATTTAGCATCAGGGCTAGTAACTACTATCATTTTGAAATAGTGATGAATGTGAATGAAGATCTCTTCCCAAACTGCAAAATGATATAAAAATATCTGTGATTTCTCTTAAGGACGGTGTCAGGGACTGCTGATACTAGAGTGTTTTTTTGTTTTTGTTTTTGTTTTTTGCCTAAGTCATAATGGCAGGAAATGCTGAAGTTTAGTTACAGGTTAGTGAGAATAACAATGAATTTTTTCCCATCCACATTCATGGCCTCTGAACTGGTCCGAAGTGGGCACCGGAGGACATGGAGATGGCAGGAGGAGGCACATATACTTAAGAGGAATTAAATCAATACATCTTCCTTGCGCACTCCTCTCATAAATACACCCGAGTGGAACTTGTGGTTCACCGACTTTCTGCCCGTGCCTTCTCAGTGACCCCAATCTTCATCTGTATGGAAAAGATTCATCTGAGAAGCTGAGAAGGTCTCTCTTTATAACCTGGAGATTCAGGATTCTTTTACACAATTATCTGACAAACATGTATTGTCTTCGGTTGTGAGATTATGAAAATGAATGACAGCATTCCAGCTCTTGTTCCTTAATGAGTGGTCTTAAGGGGACAGTATTTTGGTTGCTGGGAAACAGGAGGAAACGTCTCCTCAGAGCAGTGTTGCAGGTTAACTTCTCCAGGTGATCTCTCTGCTCTTGTTTGGCTTCTTGCTTTCTGCACTTATATTTTGTTTCTGCTTTCCTCGTTTTAATTTTGTTGGCTTTTTCATATCTTCTTGAGTTGAATATACACTGCTTTTATTTGTAGTCTTTCTTGTGCCTCATAAGTGATTAAGGGAGTGAATTTCCCGTGAGCAGAGCTTTACTCCTGGTTGGACCTGTAGAATATCTTTAGCTGTGAAATGTATTTTTTATCTCATTATGTTTGGTGTAAATGTGTTTCTTGGTTCAGTTTCCATGTTTTCCTTACGTATTTAAGATTTCTGGCATTTGTTGTATTTATTTCCTTTTGTTTCCATTGGTATTTATTTTTTCCAGAGTAAAATATTCATTTTCTTCTGCAGACTCTATTATTCTTCCTTTTCCTCCCCTCCTTTCCTTTCCTTCCTTCCTTCCTCCCTCCCCCCCCCTTTCATCTTTGCATAATTGTGCATCGTTTTCCCATTGCTTCTTTTCATTTTACTCACCGTGGACGATGCGGTCAGTATTAGAACAGGTTCTGCCCAAGGTGAGTATCTACATGATCTCTCTTTATATATCTCACTGTTGTTCATTTCATTAGATTTTTATGATCCCATGTCTCCTTTACCATATTTCTCCAGAAGTCCATCAGGTTTGTGTAACAGCATTCTATAAGAAGATTAACATATTGGCTTAGTGGCCAGAAGGACTGGAACGAGACAGACCAGTTAGGAGGGAGGAATAGCATCTCATTCTAGGTGGACCTCCAGACATTTAAAAGAACTTTTGACTCTTAAGGGGAGGTCAAGAGTTCAGATAAAATGTTCTTAGGAGTAATCAGTGTCACCATGGCAACATATTACCAAACCAAGTAAGAACACCCATCCCCCAATAGTCAGAATACAGTGACATGACTTTTGCTCAGTGTGACGGCATTACTGCCATCTGTTCATGACTTAGGAGGAAGTTCTGACACCTGATCTTCTTCCTAAGTATTACTGAGGAGCTCAGAAGAAGGCCCAGGTGTCACAAATTTCTTCTTGGCTTTTGCTCATCACTCCAGCTGGGCGTCTCACTTCCACAGCCCGCATCATCTGTTGCTAGAGTTTGTGGGCTGTGCTTCTCCACAGGGGCTCTACATGGTGGGCTTGGTGTAAGACCTGTCTGCCTCAACATAGGAGAGAAAGGAAAATCGCTACCTCCTTCAGTCTAGGACCAGGGTACATGCATTTGGTAGAGTCCCCTCAGCTCTCAGCCACTCATAGGAGTTTACTAATGTCTCTGAAAGTCTGAGTTTTTTCAGTCTTTAATGGGTAGGACACCAGTAGCCTACCTCGTGTCCAGGAAACTTAACTCCTTTCCTTCAGCAGGAGGTAAGGAGCAGTTGGCTCTAATGTATGCTTGTGCTCATGTGATCTTCAGTGAGTAAATACTTGGGCAGAAATATACACACACATCTACTATAAATAAACATCTGTTTATTGCGGATTTGTTGTAATCTACACTTGGGGTGTGCATGTTGTGCAGGGAGAGGACGCTGACTGCAAGGACACAGAGATATATCAAATTCTATTATGAAAACCAAAGTAATCTCGGAATGAAGCATGGGCAGCCAGGGAATGGTGACTTCTCCATGAACGATGAACAATGGTGAATATTATGCATACTTTATATACTTTTAATTATAGAATGTATATTTTACATACTTTACTTTCTATACTGTGATAGGCTTAATAATGGTCCCAAGGATAACCAGGTCTGAATTCCAGGAACCTATGAGTCCTGCCTTATACAGCAAAAGGGACTTTTCAGATGTGATTCAGTCAAAGATCTGAGATGGGGAGATGATCCTGGATTTCCCAGCTAGGACCTAAATGTAATTACAGTGTCCTTATAAATGGGACAATGTCCCTATAAGCAGAGGGAGAAGAAGGTGGTGATATGACCATGGGAGTCAAAATTGGAGTGATGTGCTTTGGAGAGGGAGAGGGGGTCACAGGCCAAGGCCTTAGAAGCTGAAACAGTCAGGGAAATGGGTTCTGCCCTCAGCCTCTAGAGGGAAGCAGCCCGGCCGACACCTAGAGTGTAGCCCAGTGAAAACGATGTTTGGACATTTGATCTCCAGAACTATGAGATGACACCAAAGTCTCCTTAGGATTGCTGCCCTGGGCCCACCCTGAAGACTTGTTGCTTCTATGGCTCCCGTTTCCATCCCTACCGTGACTCAGATCTGCTTCTAGAATCAGCTGCGGGAACTCCAGCGTGGGTCTTTCTGCCTTCTCAATTCCGGGCCCCCAACTCCGGATTCTGTCTGCGATTAGATTGCAGGCTCTGGCTGCCAACCCTGCATTGTCATGCCAAAGACACCTGCCAAGTCCTTCCCTGGGGTCACGGCATTTTTAGGGAGCGAGATTATTATTTGTGGCAGGATGAGAAGTTTGGATTACCACTGGATTTCTTGTCATTGTCCTCTCTATACTCCTTATTACAATGGAGATAGCGTAAATGTTTTTCTCAGAAAACTTCTTTCATGGTTCGAGAAAAATCCGTCTTCCTCCTCATCCTCCTGGCTTGGAGCTGAGAGAAACCTGCCCAGCTGTGAAAAGGCACACAGCACTGCTGATCTCTTCCTCCTCCAAAAGAATTGTCTCTGAGCTGTCCTTCAACAATCTCATTCCTTAGCTCATTTGGAACAAAGAATGCTTCTTCCCTGGCGTGTCCCCAGGGAATCATTTTAGTCAGGCAGCCTCTGGCTTGTTTACATTCTTGCTAATAGAAGTGCTGTGTTACTCCCCTTCTGGGCCTGAGGCTCTTCCAAAAGGAAAGAGACCTCTGGGGGCTCAGAGCACACTGGTCAGCCCAGATGGTATGTTTGCACCTACCCCTGCCACTGTTTATGGTCATAGCAAAAATGAAACCAATTTCCTTTGCTTTGTACAGACTTTTACTTTATTATTTTGCAGCCTCAAATCCAGAGATTGTTTAAAAATAGCCATTGCAGTTGATATCATTGTTTTTACCAGCTAACATTATTTATTCGTTATTGATTTAAATAAATATCTATTTAAAGCTTATTATGTGCCAGTTGCATGTAGGTGCTGGGGAGTTACTAAGGAACAAGACAAAATTCCAGCCTTCATGGAGCTTATAGTCTATATCAATCAAACAAATAAGAGAAAGTAATAAACATATGATATAATTTCTGATAGTTATGAAAAAAATAGAGCTGGATAAAGGACCAGCAAATGACAATTCATGGAATGAAGTAGAAAGAAATTGGAGGTGGTTTAGTTTGGTGGGGTCAGGGACAGCTTAGCTTCTTGGAAACTTGAACAAAGAAACTCGTTTTGCAAAGATTTGGGAGAAGAGAGTTTTACAAGCAGAGGAAACAGTCAGTGGAAAGGCCCTAATGTAAGAGTAAACTTGGTGAGGTGAGGAACAGCAAGAGGCTACATGGCAGGAATGTGTAAGGAGGAAATGGTGTTGACATTGGTGAGAATGCCATAACCAGATCTTGCAGGATCTCACAGTCCATAGTAAGTGTGTGAACTTTATCCTAAATGTGAGGGGAGCCTGTTGGAGAATTTTAAGCAATGAATTAAGTGGCTCTAAATTTGGGTTTAAAATTAAACATTCTGCCCATTGTATTGAGAGTAGTCTGGAGCTTGGGCCAAGTTTGGAACCCAGAAGGTCAACTACAAAGCTATGCTTGTTCTACTTTCTGGGAGAGTTCCATTCCACTGAGTTTTTCACTCAAGTTTCATTATTTTAAATTGCCTAGAAGACTCTTTTGGTTCTCTTAATGATGGGTAAGATTTGCTTATGTTGGTGTCATTAAAACATGTGTCTTATTGTCCTTAAGGTTAATCACCTCTAATGTCTTTGTGGATTGGGCTCACACCCTAGCAAAACTGCCAACATGTCTGCTTGCTGGAGGTACATGGACCTCCCTTCCAATTCTGCTACTGGCCTCCTGTGGAAAGTGTGAGTCATGACCTCAACTGAATGGAACTGGTTTGAATACAGCTGGAATGACTGCTTGGTGGCAATGGATCTCCTTAAGCTTAAGGACAACTATCATCATGATACTTTTTGTTGTTATCTGTATCCTAGTATGTTGTTGTTCCTCTATTGCTATTGTGAAATCTGGTTACAATGTTCCAGATTTCTTGCACAGGGGCCATTGCAGAAAATTGAGGGCATATAGATTGGGAGGTGAGAATCCTGGAGGGGTGGAGTGTAGGGAGAATGGATGTTCCCATGGCCAGGATGCTTACCTGACCCCGATCTACTTGCCCACTGCACATATGCAATGCTATCTAGGTACTTAGCCTACTGCACAGGCCCATGCTCACACACATGTTGGCAATGACCCATTATTGTCTGTGTTGCTCTATAAAGAGCTCTGCCCAGTGCTCTGCATGGATGGTAAGTTGTGGATTGAAGACATGCTGCACATGGATGCAGTGAATGTAACCTTAGTGCTTGACCAGCCACTGAAAGAATAAAGCCAGTATGAACCTTTTTCCCAATGCTCTGTTGTCGTTTTTGGGTCTCACAGAATCCAAAGGAAACTTGCCAGGAACTGAAATCATCTGACACTACAATTGGACGTTTTTATAGCATTCTTTTCTGTTTCTTAGATGAAATTTCTTCTCATAGTTCTGAGGACATTATTGTTACTTTCTGAAGTTCTCCCCAGGCAAGGGAAACAAAAACAAAAATAAACAGGTGTGACTACATCAAACTGAAAAACTTCTGCATAACAAAGGATACCATCAGCAAAATGAAAAGGCAACCCACTGAATGGGAGAATATATTTGCAAATGATATATCCGATAAGGGGTTAATATCCAAAATATATAAAGAACTACAACTCAACACCCAAAAAACCAAATAATTCAATTAAAAAATGGGCAGAGGACCTGAATAGACATTTCTCTAAAGAACACATACAGATGGCCAACAGACACTTGAAAAGATGCTCCACATAATGAATCATCAAGGAAATGAAAATCAAAACCACAACAAGTTATCATACTTCACACCTGTTAGAATGGTTAATATAAAAAATACAACAAATAACATATGTTGGTGAGGATGTGGAGAAAAAGGAACCTTTGTGTACCATTGGTGGGAAAGTAAGGTGGTATAGCCACTATGAAAAACTATATGGAGGTTCCCCAAAATATTAAAAATAGAAATACCATATGACCTAGTGATTCTGTTTCTGGGTATTTACCCAAAGAAAACAAAAGTACTAATTTGAAAAGACATATGCACCCATATGTTTATTGCAGCATTATTTACAATAGCCAAGATATGGAAGCAACCTAAGTGTCATGTACAGATGAATGGCTGAAGAAGAGGTGGTATATAGAGGTGGGATATACATACCATAAAAAATATTATGGTACTAAAATTTGAAATTTGGATAAAGTGGGTAAATATCCAGAAAGACAACTTAGCAAAGCTCATGCAAAGGAAATAGAAAATCTTAACTTTGTATCTATTTAAAAAATCGGATTTGCAGTAAAAACTCCTCCCCATCTCCCAAATAACAGGAACAGTGGGAGCAGCTGCTACATATCTCTGGGCCCAGATGGCTGCAGCGGTGAATTCTATCAGACACTGAAGGTAAAAATAGTAATAACTTACACAAGCTCAGGAAACAGAGAAGCAAACACGTCCCATACAGTTTTATAAGGCTGGGCTAAAATTGAGCCCAAACCTGACAAAAATATTATAAGAAAAGGAAATTACAGACCCAAAATTTTTATGTTATCCTCCCTTATTAACTCTTTCAATATTTCTTATTTCAATTCTGACCTATTTCAGGTTCCACCAATTTCAATTCTGACACTGATAATTTGTGTTTTTCCCTTTTTCTCGATTGGTCTTGCCAAGGGCATATCAATTTTATTAATCTTTCCAAGGAAAAATTTTAAACTTGTCATATTTTCTCAAATTTTTCTCTTTTTTCATATGGCATTTGTCTTCTCTAATTTCATTTATATGCCCATTAATTTAGATGAAAATTCCTTAATAAACTGTAAGAAAGTTGAATATAAGAAAATATAAGAATTTCAATTTATACATATTAATATATATAATACATATAACAGTGAAGTTATACTTGAAACTACAAACTCTTTTGAAAAAATTAAAGACTACTCCATCATCCTTCCAATGTTACCGGATTGGAAGACTCAGTTCTATTAAGATATATATTCTTCTCAAACTTTTCTATAGATTTGATGAAATCCCAATTAAAATTCTGGTAGGATCTTTTATATGGAGATTGACAGCTAATTCCAAAATTTATATGAAATGCAAAGGATCTAGAAATGTTGAAAAAGAACAAAGGTGGAGGAATATACTACTGGATTTCAAAATCTACTATGAACCCATAGTAATCAAGATGGTCTGATGTTGACATAAAAACAGACAGATTAATATTAATAAATGACATATCCAATAAGGGGTTGACATCCAAATTACATAAAGAGCTCACATACCTCAACAAACAAAAAGCAAATAAGCCAATTAAAATACGGGCAGAGGAGCTGAACAGACACTTCTCCAAAGAAGAAATTCAGATGCCCAACAGGCACATGAAAAGATGCTCCACATCGCTAATCATCAGAGAAATGCAAATTAAAACCACAATGAGATATCACCTCACACCAGTTAGGATGGCCGCCATCCAAAAGACAAACAACAACAAATGTTGGCGAGGATGTAGACAAAGGGGAACCCTCTTACACTGCTGCTGGGAATGTAAATTAGTTCAACCATTGTGGAAAGCAGTATGGAGGTTCCTCAAAAAACTCAAAATAGAAATACCATTTGACCCAGGAATTCCACTCCTAGGAATTTACCCTAAGAATGCAGCAGCCCAGTTTGAAAAAGACAGATGCACCCCTATGTTTATTGCAGCACTATTTACAATAGCCAAGAAATGGAAGCAACCTAAGTGTCCACCAGTCGATGAATGGATAAAGAAGATGTGGTACATATACACAATGGAATATTATTCAGCCATAAGAAGAAAACAAATTCTACCATTTGTAACAACATGGATGGAGCTAGAGGGTATTATGCTCAGTGAAATAAGCCAGGTGGAGAGAGAGACAAGTATTAAATGATTTCACTCATCTGTGGAGTATAAGAACAAAGAAAAAACTGAAGGAACAAAACAGCAGTAGACTCACAGAACCCAAGAATGGATTAACAGTTACCAAAGGGAAAGGGACTGGGGAGGATGGGTGGGAAGGGAGGGATAAGGGGGAAAAAGGGCTGTTACAATTAGCACACATAATGTAGCGGGGGTGGGGGTGGGATGGGGGGATACAGGGAAGGCAGTATAACACAGAGAAGACAAGTGGTGATTCTGTAACATCTTACTACTCTGATGGACAGTGACTGCAATGGGGTATGTAGTGGGGACTTGATAATAGGGGGAGTCTAGTAACCATAATGTTGCTCATGTAACTGTATATTAATAATAGCAAAATAAAAAATATAGACAGATTGATCAAGGGAACAAAACAGTAGGTAAGGAAACAGAGTCAAACATAATATGGGCAATTGATTTTTGCCTTAGTCAAAAATCTTGGGTCTCTAATATCGTTTTCTTATAATATCTTTTTCAGGTTTGGGTTCAAGACTATTCAATGTGGGAAAGGACTTTTCTTCCCCCCAGCAAATGGTGCTGGAACAACTGAATACCTAAGTGCAAAAAATAAACCCAACTCTTACCTCTCTCAATACACCAACATTAATTTCAGGTGGATCAAAGACATAAAAATATAAGCAAGAACCATAGGTCTTCCAGAAGAAAACATAGGAGACTATGTTCAAAATCTTGGGGCAGAAACAGATTGAGGAGAGCAGGTTTATCCTGACACTTTCTGGAAGCCCTGTTTCTCAGAAGCCAAACTGTGCATCTTCCTTCCACCTGCCACTAATCACAGTCTTTTGCACAGTTTGGCTCAGAAGGGTGGGAATGGGGGCTGGATACTACAGCATCAAGAGAAAATGAAGTTTAGCAACTCATTTCACAGAAGAGGAATAGAAACCAGAGAGGTTAGGCAGCTCTCTTCACCCTCCTCTTAGTGAGAGCTTAGTTCTGTCGAAGCTGATTTTGAATATTGCATTTAATCATCATCTCTGAGCTATGGGCCTTATTGTCATGAGGCTCTCATTTTACTGATTGATAAAGCAGTAAAACAGAGAAGTGGTGTGCTGTAATGAGAAGATTCTGGCAGGAAATGAGAATGCCATTATCACTCATGGCTCTCCTGTCTCTCTCAGCAAGCCTCCTTTTGAAATCTTCTTGCCTTGCCTTCCCAAGTTAGCAGGGCTTCATTTAAATTGTGCTCATTTGCATTAACTCTCATAATGGAGAAGTGTATTTCTAACTGGACTGGAACAAAGCCAGTGGGCTACTGTGCCCATTCCCTGGGGGCCTGAATGACCCCCATCCTCAAAGGGGGGGCAGAGGAAGGGGTGTCTGGCAGGAGCAGGTCATGGATTAAATGGAATAACATAACATGTATCTGACAAGCAGTAAGTACATACTCAGTGCTTGTTAGCTCCTAGTATTGCTGTAATATTATTATGAAGCACAATACAGCATGTCTTTTGGTGCTAGACTGTTAAGTGATCTAATGAGTTAATGTTTTAGTTCATACAGTATTTTTGTTTTAATATCTGAACATTGCATGTTAATTCCAAACAGAGATTTGTCCAGCTGCTGGAGTGTTATAGGAGCCTGTCTGGAATTGACATTAGTGTGTCTAAAATGAAAATGCCTTTTTGGTTGTGCATCCTAACACATGGTGGTGACAAGCCACAGGTCAGTAAGACATGCTCCTTGCCCTCAGATGGAGCTCATTAGGTGTTCCGCAGGGGCCTATGTTGTTCCCAACATACCTGACCTGGCCTGGGTTCTGCTATACAGGAAAAACATTTGTTCACTATCCCGAGACCCCCAAGGGCAGAGCATCTGGGGAGAGAAGCCAGTTCTGCAATGTCCCTGAGTTTGGGGAAGTCCTCTAATTGATTCAGGTGCTCAGCTGAGAACAAAGCTTTCCAGAAAGTACACTGCTGAAGGGGATGTTCTCTCTGCACCTGGCCAGTGAGCCCTTAGTGAGCTTCAACCAGCTGGAGAGATTAATGAGCCTGCCTCTCTGCCCACAGCCAGGGGGAAAATTTTTGGCCAGGTGGAGATGATAGTTCTGGACAGTTGCATAAACATACTACCAAATTTGACTGGCAAAGAGCAAATGACAGAGGAGGCAGATCCTTTCTGAGTTATTGGTATGGAGACTCAGGCCACTCAAGGTCTCTGGGACTTCACGAGTCCTCGCAGTTCCAAGATTCGCATGGTCTAGGTTAAGACTTTCATCACTGGGGCCCCTTCTGGCAGAAAGGAATAGCTGAAATAGCTCCCAGGAAGAAGGGTCGTGAATATCTGTTAGTGCCAGCCTCAGAAAACACCACTCCAAACTTCTGTTTTTTATTTATTGTTTTGCCAATAAAACCCCTTACTCAAATATAAAAAATGTAGTGGAGAGGTGTTTCCTCCCTACCAAAAAAAAAAAATCAATCTTGATCCTTTCCAAGAGATCCTATTTTTCTTGTACAATACAGACAACATCAAATACTGCATAAACACTCATAGCCTCTGACCCTCTCACTAACACTTCCCTTACCCATAAGGAAAATTCTGGAAATTCTAACGTTATTAACCTGGTACTTTTCCTTTGACCATGCTCCCCATACCCTCCTTCTCCTCCATTTAGCCACCTCCCCCCACCACCTTGGTTATTGTTATTATTATGAGGATCTAGTTTATTTGAGAATAGGAGGTAGCTAGAGAATTTATACTGGAAATGAAAGAAAAAGCAATAAATCTAAGAATGTGGTTAGGGCTAGAAGAGCCCAGTAGGATAGGTTTCAGAGGGAAAGAGGTAGAGACAGGGAGGGTATATCTGTACGTGGGCCAATTAAAATTTGCAACACATATGGGAGGAAGGGGTACATATTACATGACAAGTATTAACTTTTCTGTATTGTTATACAAATTTTGAATACAATGAAAAAAAATTTAAAGGGCCTCAAATTCTGTCCCTAAATCTCAGTGACATAATAAAATAATATACATTCTCCACATTTTTGATGATCTAAAAAAAAAGTGTGGGAATTTGAAATTTTGTAATCTATTACAGTATACACATTCTGAAGTTAATACTGTGTATGTGTCTTTGTTGTGTCTTTATTCTCCGTTTTTAACCTTAGATTCATAAAAATGAAACATTTTTCTTATAAAAATGTTTTTATGTTCTCTTTAGTTTCACTAAATCACTTCTAAGAAATGATTTATTGGTTAGATTATTTGACCTTTTCTGTTCTTGACATTGGACACATGTTCCTTCACCATCTCACTGCTCCCTAGAATAAAAACCTATAAATGTCAATTAGTAGGATTAAAATGCAACAATTTCAATTGTATTATGATAATTTGAGGCTGCTTTGCATTTTCCCAGATTCCTTTTGGGAAAAACACCTTAACTAATGAAAAACATTTATTCAATATGGAAATTGCAACTGAACGCACAGCCTGCTATGAAGAATTCAGACATATCTGGTTAACTGGTGAGCAGATTTCACAGATGGCTGCTTGCTTTGGGGGCTAAGGAACCTCCCAATTGGTGTGTGTCTGTGCAATTCAAGCTGCACATAGTGCTGGGGTTCAGAGCTAAGTGGGGATTTCTGGCGAACTGGTGAGGTGGTCTAAAAGAAGCCTGCTGCTGGAGGTGGTGTCCTGAAGGAAGAAGGAGCCAAACACGAAGAGTTTGCACCAGTAGAAAGATGTACTTCTTAGAGGCGATGGGCATCTGGAGGACATAATTGTCACTTAAATCTGCCCTTAGCCTAGATGCCCACATGTAGCCTTGGTGTAGGGGGAGAAAAGACTGAAGGAAGTACCAGAAATTCTGTAATACATCAGGCTCAAGCAGTCCTGCTGCTCTGGGATCATTATATAGAACCTAACACAAAAGGGAGGGAGCCATTCTGTCTCAGTCCCCTCTAAAGCACCGCACAGCTTGGGCTGCTCCCTGGTTCGCACTCGGGAAGCTAAGAGGAATGGCAGTGATGGTCATTCGGGCAGAGCTGCTTTTCAGCAGGGGCAGGATCCGCTTGGTGAAGTAACGGTGGCCACAGGTTGGGAAGGTGCTGTGCCCAGAGGAGATCTGAAGGGAGGCCATGATGTGGAGAGCACAGTGCAGGCCTACTGAGCCCCGCAAACACCGTGGGAGTGAGATTTCCCTACGTACATGCCCTACGGGGTGACCAGAAATACTAGGGCTGGAGTAAACTGTGTGGATACGTTTGACCCAGGGTATTTGGTTTCTATATAAAACTTAACTGAAATTAATATTATAATTCCTTGAAGCTAAAGTGTGACATATAGATGATATTAGAGATATGAAGATATGAATAGAACTGGAAAATTTTGGAATGTGGGTTACCGAATTTCATTTTGAGGTAGCAGGTCACCTTGATCAAATTTGTTCAAGGAATTGGGATCTAATAACAGTAAAACATCAAGGTGAGAGTTTTGCTTCTGCATAGGTTATAGAAAGTTAGAAGAGAATGCCACTCCCATACTAACAATGAGAAAAGGCCAGATAATTTATACAATTTTTGTGCCCATCAGAGAGTTGACATTGCAAGAAAACTAGGTGATATGAATTCCAAAGAATAACAGAAGAAGCTTTAAGACACACACGTTGTTTTAGCTTTCGGAGAGCATGGACAGAAGAGGTGGAAGTCATGAAGACAGATAAGAAGAAAACAACTGAAATTTAAGGGATTCTTAAAGGCTGGATGGGATAGCATCACAATTTAGATCCAGGGAGAAACAGGCTCCAGGAGGGTAGGCAGTCACTCACTAGCAGCCTTTTCCATGAGCTTCCACTGGGAACTCAGGAGAAAAGAGTGGGCCAGGCAGGAGATCTGAGAAAGACCCCCTTTTTTATTGTGGAAAAATATGCGTAACATAAAGTTTCCCATTTTAACCTTCTTTGAGTTTATAATTCAGTAGCATTAATCTTCACCTACATTGTCATGAAACCATTACTGCCAGCCATCTCCAGAACTTTTTCATTAACCCAAACTGAAATTTGATGATCATTAAACATAACTCCCTATTCCCTCCTCACCACAACATTTGGCAACCACCATTGCATAGTTTGTCTCAGTGAACTTGACTACTCTAGGTATATCATTTGTTTTAATTTTGTATTATCTTTGGATAAGAAGCACATTGACTTGGTTCAAAATATAAAAGATATGAAAGGAGATACAGTGAAACTCTCCCTCCCAGTGCTTTCCCCAGCCACCCAGGTCCCCTCCCAGAGATCACCAATGTTTCTAGTTTCTTGGGATGCTCGCAGAGATAGTTCAGGAATACACCAACAGATGCACTTGTGTGTGTGTGTGTGTGTGTGTGTGTGTGTGTGTGTGTGTAAGATATACATAAAACATCCATATATACACAGACATGCCCATATACAGTTAGTACTTATTATTCATAATAGTTATGTTCCATAAAATCATTGCAAACACTGAGTTAGCAAATACTGAACCATTGCTCCCAAGGGAAATTAGGGTTAGGTTCCTATGAGCCTCTGGCCACAACAGTTTTGTCACCCAATCAATACATAACCTTGTTTTATGTGTGTTTCTGTTTAACAATACCTGACTGAATATATATTGTTGATTTTGCTAACATTGAACTAACAGCCAAGAACACTTTAACTCATGCCTAAACAAAGCTTAACATATTTTCTCCAGAGGGCACATCCTCTGCTGATGCTTAGGAACACTAGACAGAACTTCAGTACTACATTTGGGAGGCATTGTAAACAGTGAAATCACCAATAAAAAGCACAGAGAGGTGTAAAACGTGACACTAAGTAGAGCATGGAAAGGACATTTATTGACAATATGAGAGCTGAGAAAAGAAGGCGGAGCATTGCTTTATTCAACCTTGGTGACAAAACTCCTTTGGTGGAGAGGCATGCAGGGCCCATCAAGGTTTGAGGGTGGAGCACGAGTACACAGAGCAGCACACCCATTCTCTGGGGCCTGTATGAATGCAAGGTAGGGGTCAGCTACTACTGGCAAACAGACAGGAAACCTGGCCACTTCTTTCAAAATCCCTGACCTCCTTCAACATGAAGGACAAGCCATCCGCTGCGGGGAGGGCAGCCCCTCTTCTCTGTCGCTCTCACACCTTCCTCTCTCCCCTTTCCCTGCCATCCATCCCAGGTCAAAGTTTGCTGCTCCTTCTGGGAGCGGTAAAAAACCTGCTCCCCCACCTTACAGGACACTAGGGAAAAGTCTGCTCCTGGGGGTGGGACAGAAAGCCTGCTCAGAACTAGGCTAGCATTATGCTCTGCTACAAAGGGGGAGGGTGAGAAACTGGCTTGCTCAAGACCCCCATACCGACAGAAGGACAAGTTAGGTGATTCAGGTGGAGTGACAGGAAACCCACCTGTGCACAAAACCCTGCTCTGAGTAAAACACAAGGTCATCTGACACTAGGGGAGGGCAGAAACTTGGAGGAAGCCATTCTCAGAGGTTCAGAAGACAAAGACTGCCTGAAACAGGAGAACAGAGAAACTTCCTCACTTCCACCATGTGCCTTGAACTGAGTGACAGACAAGCTCATTCTATCAGTGAGCAGAAGTAGGGAGAGAGACCCCTTTGTGGCCTGGCTGAAAATGGCAGAGCAGGAACATTGAGGAAAAACACCTGAAACTCCAGGCCTCTCATGAAAGGTAAGCATAGCAACAAGAAATCCAAACCCAGCTAAACTATTGACAAGATCAATTCATCCCTTTACACACACACACACACACACAGAGATACAGCCTGAGAAAAAGAAGATAAGGAATAGTCACCATAAATTTAAAGGAATTCAAATTATGTAAAGTATACTCTCTGAACAAATTGGACTTAAACTAGAAATAAAAAATAAAAACACAACATCAAATAACTGGAGATTAAACAGTACACCTTAAATAACCCATGGGTAAAAGAAGAAATCACCAGGGAAATTAGAAAACATTTTGAACTGAATGAAAATAAAAATACAACAGTAAAAGCAGTGCTTAGAAGGGAACTTACAGCAATAAAGGCTTCTAGACAAAGAATAAAAGGTCTTAAATAGATAATTTGTCTCCATTTTAAGAAACTGAAAAAGAAGAGTAAATATAATAGGAAATAATAAAAATAAGAGAAGTTAAGAAAATAGAAAGCAAAAATGCAATGGCGAAAACTGATGACAACCAATTGCTTTGAATAGGTACAAAAATCCCCCTGACATTTTCATCTGGACTTTTATTTACATGTATCCATCAGAAGTAGACTCTGACAGCTATTTAATTTTGTTACTATTCCTCTTTCAGATTCTGTTTCTAAGGGATCTGCCATACCAAGTGCAACTAATTTAGTTGACGGAAGGCTATGCCTTGAGTGTTCAGAAACTTGGGTATGCGCAATGCGGATTCCCTCTTTGAATTGTTATTTTTGGTTCCTGAGAAATTTTCAGAAGCATATGAACTATGAAGTAAAGATAATGGAATTGGAGTTTTTAGCCTGAGGAACCAAGGCTGTAGGGGTCATTTAAATAACCACACATATTTGGTCAGGTTAATGATGAGCTATTTCTCCTCATCCTGCCACTTGCCAACACCGCTGGCCAGGATCCTCACCTGACTCTAAAGTACTTGATGATTAAATTGACCTACTGCTAGGCTACCGCTTCCACACCCGTAGTCAATGAGCTATTACTGACTGAGTCACTATACACAGAGCTCCGCCCAGTGCTCTGGGCAGAGGCAGAGATGGAAGAGGACTACAGACCTGCAGACCCCTGGATGTAGACTTGATTCAGTGCTTGACCTACTGCCATGAGAGTAAAGGCAGGTATAAACCCTTTAACCCCCAGAACATCCCATTGTCATTCCTCAGTCTCACTGAACCCAGACTGAACTTGCCCAGGGCTGAAACCCTCAGGCAAGACAATTGGCCAACAGTTCAACTGGGTTTGGAGTTTCTTGTTGCTATAGTTACCTTTAGTGAGAGGCCTGGAACTTGCAAAATAGATATAAATTTTAACTGTAGGAACCAGAATTAAACATAAGACAGAACTTTTAGGCCCAGGGTTCCTAACTAGGAATTGCATTCTTAACTAGAATCACCTGGGATTCTTTTTCAGACTAAATGTGCCTGGGCCCCATTTTAGGCTTCCTTCTTTGAGGGCTGGGCTGGAGAATCTGCATTTTAGTTTGGACTTGCCATTGGGAAGGCCCCTCTTTCATTTTCATCTTTTGGAGCACTTGGTTCCATGAGAAGATTTTCCCAGCTGACATGGACCTGACTTCCCCATCAGCTCACTTGTGGCAGGAAGATGGCCCTTTGTGCATAGAAAGCACAGGATCCGGTAGTAAGGGGACAAATGGTTTTCTAAAAGGCCAGCAGAGGGAGCTGACAAACAGGACTTTTCCTTTTGCCAAATATTCCCGTGGCTACAGATGTAGAAAAACAGACAACTCTTCTGTACTAGGTTATAATTTGGAGCAGATTAAAGCAAGATGCTAATATCCTGGCATTTGTCTAGTGAGTGTGCCTTGTATCTCAGTCTCACTTTGCTTCCCTGAACCGGCCATGTGGTCCTCGTCCCTCAGACACAGAACAAACGTGAGAAACACACTGTATGTCACTGTGGACCTCTGGGCTGCCTCGTTGTCCTCTTAGGGTGGAGGCAAAGAGAGCAGAATCAAATTGGATTTTGGATTACAAGACAAAATGTCCAATACATTTCTCTTTGAATTTTTTTTCCTAATAAGTTAAAGAATGACTTTGCTTTGCGTAACAAGGTTGTTTTATTTTGAGAGATGCCTTATTGAAGAGGTGAATGACGAGCCCTTTATTTGATTTGTAAAGGAAACAGCTAATTACTCAGGACAGATAGCACAAGATTGGTTTTATGCTAGATTTGCAAATGAGTCAAGCAGGTAATTTATAAGTGAAAAGCAGAGTCAGCCATAAAAAGGGAGGAAAAAGTAATTCAGCTGAGCCTTGTGGTTGTGAAGAGAAATGGAAATGCTTAAGAAAAAAAGGACACAAACTTGAATTGTCAAAAACATGCATTAATGAATAGAATCCATTAAGTTCTTAAGCAAATGGAATAATACCAATAATTTTGTACTAATGACAGAACTTCAGATTATTTCCTGTCTATTAGTGGGGAATGACAGCCGGAACTGAATGGAACATAAGTATTACTTGAATGAGAGTCCCTATTTTTCAGATGGTGACTGCAATAATGATTATAGAGTGAATCAGGCTAAAAATGGCTTTTATTTATTCACTTACCCATTTACTCAGAGATGCCCCTGTGACGGGTCCTACTTGGTTTTTCTGGTTTCTGCATGGATGAACGCCAGCCTAGAAGCTCTCGGAGTTGTCCCATCTGAAGGACACTCTCAGCTTTTGCTCTATAGCTCTGAGCCCAGGTGGCTTTGAATACTGGTGGACCATCCTCCCAGGAAGATGTCTCTGCAGCAGGTGAGTGACAGCTCCTTCTCAGGAGGTCAGAGCCCTCAGTCATCTGGCAGTTTCAGAGACTTGAAATATTTGCTCCCTGACATGAACTTGGCAGCTTTTTCTAGTTCTTAAATGACTGGGTATCAGCTGGGGGTGACCCGCCTCTTGAGATGTGGGTGAAATTACCTTCAACTCCCTAATCACTGGACCTGTGGAAAGTGAAAACCAAGGTTTCTGCTACATCTCCTGAGGCCAGACAGACCTTATGAAGTTCTCCAAGTCTGCTCTGCTTCCTTGGCCATCCACTTCCTCCTGGCTTGTTCGGCTGTCCTGTGTCAAATGTGAAATAGAGCCGCTTTAGCTTCCACCACAAAAAAAATCACTCACACAAGCATGTTTAAGACTCTTAACTGCAGAGGGTCCTGGGGAAGTTGTGAAGGATGTCGGACGAGAGTTTACAGCTCAAAGTGCAGCCCCTCCCTCTCAGTGGCATCCATTTCTCCCCCCTTCTCCTCTCTGATCTGCGGTGGATTTCCCACGTAGATGCAGTGGCCCTTTACTTGCAGAGCATATCAGCCCTTTTCTCTTGAGCCCTGGTATTTGGCCTTCACAGAGGCCCGTGCGGGTTGTGGTGGCCTGGGGGTGGAGTGGAGGTGAGCTCTTTCCCTAGGTTCTTTTCAAATTATTTTTCCAAAGGGGAAGAGTGCTCTAAGACAAACTTTGGGGCAAGCTGTAGGTTAATATTTTGTCAACTCCATTATGATGATTTTAATCAAGTACTGGTATTCGTAAATGAACAGTTACTTCCAGTTACGTTAAGCTCCATTCACAACCTTGATCTTGAGATGTACATAGAAATGGCTGGTGGAAAAAGGAAAAAAAACTGAGAATGTTCTTTAGTAGAAAAAATGCGCCCTAGAAAAGCAGTCTTTTAAAGCATTAAAATAGATGAAAACTCCAATCAGTTCAGATGGGCACATAATCATTATAAACAGCTCATTACTTCCCCTTTCTTTTCCTCCCCTTCCTCTCCCACTTGCTCCCCAGAGGTAGCCACTTTTGACCACTTCTACTTTAGGTTCTCGTGGTTGCAATCATGACTTCCTTTAATGGGAGGAATGACTAAGCTCTGAGCATGAGGGCGGGCCGTGTACACTAGAAGCTTTAACTTGAAACATGGACAGAAGTCAGGTTAGAAGCACCTAAAATGCTAAAAGAGACCAGGCTCTTTCCCTATTGGCTGCCTCCTCAAATCCAATGATTCTTTAAACCAGCATCATCAGTACCCCCTGGGAACTGGGTAGAAGTGCAGACTCTCCAGCCCCACCCCAAGACCTACTGAGCCGGAGCCTTTGGAGTGGCGCCCAGTCATCAGTCCTCTAACAGGCTCTCCAGGCGGACCTGATGCACACTCAAGTTTGAGAAGCACTGATGACAGTCATCCACAGAAATCCCACTTCTCCCTCTTGCCTGTGATTGGCTTAGGACGGACACGTGACCCTATTCTGGCTAATGAGGTGTGATGGGAGGCTTGTTTGGGGGGTTTCTGGGAAAAGAGTTCTTGCTCTTAAAAAAGATGCATGGGACAATGGGAGCCATCCTCAGAGCTTCCACCAGACGTTGTCACATCTCTGTGAGAGGATGGAACTGCTTGCTGGCATCTGTGGTCATGGGGTGAGCTGACAGGTGGGGACACTCCGCACCCCTAATGGTATCCCAGAGCGCCAGAAGGAACCACCCCACTCCACCGCCTGTTCCATGGGCATTTGTTCAGTCATCTTCATACCTGCATTCCTTGAGCCCAGGGCCTCTGTTGTGTGGCAGTCTTTTCTCGGGCATGTTCTGAGCTCATGTCTCTTCTGCCAGTGTTCATCCCACAGTGTAATTCTGCCCATTTTCCGGCTTTCAGAGATGCATGAAAATCCTTGGCCTGATGATTCCCTCCTATGCACTCCATTCTTCCTTGTTCTTCCTTACTGTCATTTAGATGAGATTTGAGGAGGACAGAGAGAAAAAGGAATATGCTTCGTTTGCCAACTGAAATCAGAAGGCCCAATTTGTTTCTTTGCTCTTATTGAGACGAGGCACTCATTATCCCCTGTGACCCATTTCAGAGAAGAAAGAGGAAGTACGTTGGGAAGGAGCAGAGCTGTTCCGTGAGCTCTCCTCTGGAGCATCCATATGCCCCTTCTGGGATATACTTGATGCTATGGAAATTATTCTTAACTCTTACATGCTGTGGCTTCTCCCAAAATGTAGATCAAAAAGACAGGGTTACCGCGGTGAGTCAGTGTGGCAGTGGAGAAGGCCAGGTTTAGATTGGTTCTACCCTCCCCAGGAGCTCGGGCCGACATCCTTCCTCCCGGAAAGTAACTCAGAAGATGAGCAATATGCATCCTTTTACCTTCCTAATTTTATGAAAATGAGGTTTCAATTATCCAGCACAAATGGATTGAAAATGTATGTACAGTTTTATTCAAACCCTCAACCACGTAATGTAATCTTGAGGTAGCACTTACACTGCTGAGAAACCCCCACGGGTCTGTGGGGCCTTCTCAGAGAGGCATCTGTACATACAGAATTTTCTGACCTAAACTTCCTTCAACCTGATGTGGTTCTGTCACACCTGATGTTTCAGTTTGTTCCTTGGTCCAAGTGGAACCATATGTGTAATTCTCTCTCTCTTTAAATGTCAGAATGTGACATTCTATTTGTTTAGAGGTATTTGTTTTATGTGCATTCCTTAATGTTGCTCAGTTCTATGCTGTATCTAAGCAGGCATGGCAGAGGCATTGTGATTTGGCCCTGGGTCAGAACGTTGATGCTTTTACTGGCTCGAAAACTGAGTCGATGCGCTCCTTTCTTTTTGAGCTTCAGATTCTTCCTCTGCAGAAGATTAATCACAGCCTCTGAAAGGTTTGTGGTGCTGAGGCTTGACAGGGTGGGTAGGTAACAACTGCAAAAAATAAAAGGCGTTCTGAAGTGTAGAGATTTTTATGATTTTGCCCCTCCACTTATCCACATGTGATCTGATGTATTTTATAATGATATGTATTTATTCTACCTTTCCAAAACCATTCACTTAGTTTTCACAGAAAGAGTTCTGTTTTTCTCTTTCTTTGTACTTGTATTTCATTGGTTTAAGTGATCGACTTCATCATATAATTAGAATAGTAAGTACAGCTTGTATTACTTCAGAATGCATTTGCTTGGAAACAGATCCAACTGACTTAATAGATGCAACTCACTTGGTTGGAGGGGAAGTGAATAATACTACCAGTTCTGAGCATTTAGCAGGCCCTAGGCACCTGTCAAGGAATTTTACAAAGGACTGAATCAAGGTGGGAAGTTGGTTAAGGGCAGGTCCCTCTCATATCATTCTGAACTCTGCTTCCGTACTCACAGCAGTCTCCCTGTCTCCTTCTTAAAAGGCCCGTTGTGATTACACTGGGTCCACCTGGATAATCCTGGATGGTGTCCCCCTCTCAAGATCCTTGGTGTAATCCCATCTGCAAAGTCCCTTCCCACATTCTCAGGTCCTGGGGATTGGGATGTGAACATCTCAGAGGGGCAGTTTTATTTAGCCTTCCACAACCTTGTTGTCAGATGCTGCTTTTAAGGAAATTTAGCATTATTATCATTACTATTTAATAATGCCTATGTCCCAGGCACTTTAAATATACGAAGCATACTCCTCACAAGAATAGTCCACAGTGAGACCATCACCCTGTCCTTGTAGATGAGAAGCCTGGGGTTCAGAAATCACAGTGAAACAGAGGAGGGATTGGCACCCAGACCCTCATGAGTCCCTGCCTACTGAGCACCTCTTGGAACCTGGCTCAGGTCACCAACATAATCCACCTGACTTATTCCCAAACTCAGTACAAGTGACACTGGACAGCCCAGGGTTGTCCATTTAGCTGTTATATCCACTCATCTAAAGCTCATGCTTATTTGGAGAAGGAAGCATTCAGTGTTATGCAGAGACCAAAGTGATGGTTTGGTTTTAGTGAAAAGCCTTATAACTTCCTGTGCACTATCAGATGACTATCAGAGCCCATTTCTATAAATCACACACCCAGACAGGGAAGGGCCTCATATTTCACATCACAGGGGTCAGATATGCTCTCCCTTGGCAGGAGGTGGCCCGAGAGATGCCACTGTGATGAACGTTTTTGATAAACTGGCTCAACCTTTTGGTGGGGCAGAGGAACGAAGCTGGATCAGAACAGAGATGGCAGACATGGAAATATTTCAAAGAGGTTTTGTTTTTGTTTTGAAGTGAAAATAGCTCCTATACTTGCTCTGGAAGTTTTGTTATGGGCAGAGATCAAATTCCCTTCCATTATGTGGCCATAATCACTTTGTTACTGGAATCATTCAAAAGGGCAAGTTCTTAGAGGATAAGGCCCATGCTCTGCCTTTAGCATTTCCCTACCTCCCAGATTCACATGTCCTTCAGCAAGGTGGGCAAAGCTATGCGGCTTTAAAATGTGTAGGCTATTTTCCGATATACGTCCCTAGCCCCTGCCAGGTGCTTTGGAATATTTGAAGGGGATCCTTAATAGATCCCTTTTTTTGTTTGACCAAATTACCTTTCAAAACTGAAATAAAATTTTAATAGAAATACAGCCGTGCCTACAGATTTGATTAAATGCAGAAACACATAAGACACCACTCAGCTCCAAAGCCTTATTGTGGATTAACATTCTCATTCTTTTTTCCTGCCCTATGTATGTGTCTGGGACCACACATGAAACCTCTTGGTGACAACTTTAACCTCAAAACCAACTCAACGTTGATGTTGCAAATAGTTGTGATTCAAACGAAAGCAGGTACAAGTTTTCATTGTACTGGCTACTTACAATTTCATTAACAAAGTTTTTTTTTGAATAACAGATAAAGCAGGGCAACTCCTTTTATGAAACTGGCCAAAACTTATTTCCTCTTTTTATTATCAGAACTAGCAATCAGAAATTAATTCCCTGCTTTATTTTGAGTTTTATATTTTAAGGATTATATTGTATATTTTCTGACCATAAAAGTTTGTAACAACTCATGGACACAATATAGACTTCTGGCCTGACCCTTAAGCAAATTACCTCTCCAGCCATTGACTCAGTTTTCTTATCTGTAAACAGGGTGAATATCTGTCCTACTTACATACAAGGTTGTGATGACAAATGTGAGGGGAAAATGGATTTGCGATGGGTATGGAAGTCAAAGTGTTCTCTTTGCCACTGTGTGACTGAGTTTAAAGTGAAGTTACTACTTGCCCTAAGGCTTCCCCCTCCCCAGCAGGGTCTGGCTGTTCTGTGGGTAATTACTCAACATGAACTCTGCTTTCACATCACAGGTGAAATCAGATGGCTTCGTCACTTCCTGTGCTGGCAGGGCTCTGCTGAGCATCTTGTGATCTCAGTAGAGTAGAAGCCGGCTGGCGGAGCAGTCCAAGTTTGGCTTAAACCTCTAGTTCTTGGACTGCCAGATAAGATTTCCTCCCAGCCAATCCCCAGGTAGACAGAAGATGACAAGTCTGCCTTCCTTGCCACCTGGATTCCATGCCCTTCTCTGGGAGTCAGGACTAGAACTCTCATTTCCTACCTCCCTCTACCCACAACACCACTTCCTTTCCCCCAGTATGTCCACACTGATAAAACTGGGTGTGGTATTGTTTGCACATGTGCTGGGCTGCTGGGCGGGCAAGAGTGGCTCCTTAAACCACACTGGTTTGTGGTCCCGCATTAGTCACCTTCCTGACATCTCAGCACTGCACTGCTTTGTGGACGGATGGCCCCTTCCCTGCTCCTTCCGCATCCTCCCAACCCCCCCAGCAGGCCGCCTTTGGCTTTGCAACCTGATAGGCCCTTTAAACAAGGAAAGGCAGGTCTCTTCTGTTGGTGCAGAAAAGCACATTTGAACTTGCTCTAGCTATCGGCTTACTTTCTTATTAAGTAATTTGAAACTGTGCTTTAAGGGCTCTTGAAGGTACATAATTTCACCAGTGGAAATTATTTTCTTCTCTAATGTTTATTAAGAACTTGCTACTAGTGTGGCACTGTCTTGAGTGTCTTTGGTGTGCTATCTGATGTTCTCATCAGCTCTATGACATAGATATAATCGCCTTCATTTTGCATATGAGAGAAGTGAAGCTTACAGAGGTTAATCAGCATGTCCACAGTCACTCAGGGAGACAGCTGAGGAAGTAGGGTTCAAATGCAGGGAGTCTGGCTTTGATCCCTGCTCCCTCTAATGCTCTTGCCTCAGCTCAGGCTCCTGGAGCCCCTGAAGCTTTCACATCCCTAGGGGCACATGAGTCTTCAAGCACAGCTCTGAAAGCACTGTGTGCAGGACTTGGCAAATGCAGCAAATGCCACTTCATGCAGACACCCTCTGGCAGGTGGTCAGCTGGCACAGTGCTTCCCACTCTCCAAAGTGGGGAGAGAGAAGCTTGGCCTGAGTTCAACTGGATGTACATGGGCCTCTGTTCCAGCAGAGGGACACCACCACCTCTTTAGTCTCTTTTCTTACATGGGGAAAGCGCCACAGTGGCTGTGTTTTGTTCTTGAGCTGCCATTCCAGTGCTCATTTAGATGCATCGGTTATGCTTGGTAAGGAGTGTAGAATAGCTGGCAAATTCCACGATGCTGGGCTTATGCTGGGAGGCAGTAATCATGGAGTTCCTGCAGTCAGAGATGCCCCTACATGACAGAGGAGTTCATTAATAATCTAACAGTCTGTGGCCATCCGCTCCGGAGAGTCAGACAACTTCGTGCCCTGAGAATGTGTTCAAGAAAGTTAAGCCCCCTGTTTGGAAGCAGGAAGCCTATAAAGTGAGTCGCTAGCTGGGGGTCAGGTAGACCCTCAGAGGATCGAGCCCCCCTCACTTAGCTGACAAGCAGCGCATCTCTGCATCCAATAGACTCCTTGCTGGCCTTCCGGGGCCCTGGTAGCTGTTTTGTCACTGTGCTTGGGCCTGGCAGGGCCTACATGGTCTGCCATGGGTATACCTACTCTAACGGCTCTGCACCCTAAAGCTGCTCAGGGTTTGTCATTCCAAATACTTTTTCCAGAAACCCCTCCTGCGGAGGACGACCCACGCTCATAGCCAGAAGGAGGGAGAACATGAGTGCCTATTGCCCCCCACCCGTGGTCCCACAAGTGATGGCGCCAGTGCTTTCCCTGGCAGAGTGTGCCCTTGTGGAATGACTGCTGCCCAAGTAGGTATGCAGAAGGGTCGACGGGGTGCCCCAGGGTGGAATATATCCTTCCCACCCCAAGCAGGCCAGGGGAAAGCAGTTACCAGGATGTCTCACAATGTCTTGGCCAGCACAGCCCCTGAGAGGGCAGGTCCTAAGGAGGGTTGCTGGCCTGGTGGCATTTTGCTGGCTATGGGCCAAGAAAGCCCAAGAAGGAGGGTCCCTCAGAAGCCCTGACTGGGGCTCCCTGCACAGGGCACAGGAGCTCCTCCTCAGGAGCCTAAAGAATGAGGGGAGGAATGGAGCCAAAGTCACTTCCCGGAGGGAGCAGTCGCTCTAGAGTTAGCACTCTGGGACCTTCTGGGGAAAGAGAACTGGGCTCCCTAAGGCCCGTATCACAAGAATCTCTAGAGGAAACCTCTGTGCAGTTGAATAAGGTCCAATGACAGGCAGTGGGTTACCGTCGGACCTTTCATCACAGAACGTGCTGTTTAGGCTGTCTGGTCTGGAGAGGGTAGACACACAGCCCTAGTCCTGAACTGGACTCAGAGTGAGGCTTACGTACCAGTGAGGGGTACGGAGCCCCCCAGGGATTGCGGATGTGAAGCTGAACACCCCTGCTAAGACCTCAGGCACCTGGCTCAGCCAGCATGTACCATAAAGTCTCGGCAGGGTGACTGCAAATCCCACGGCTCCACTCAGGAACCAGTTCAGAGAGAAAGGGGAAAGGAAGCCCAGAAGGGAAAATGGGTGGGCCAAATCCGCCACGAGGCCCCTGACCGAAAGCACAATGGCTGACAGCATTTCGTTAGAGGAGAAATGAAGGAGTTTCTAACCGCGAAGCCATGGGGAAAATACTGAAACCTGACAGGGAGAGCCAGGCTCGGCACGGTCTTGAGAGAACTGGCCCAAAGCACTTGAATGCTGTCTGTCCCAGTATTTGGCTTGGGTGAGGGCAGTGGGCTTGGGCTCAAGGCCAGGAAGACAAATCTGGGCTGAAAGCCTGCAGGCAGCCACCTAAGTACCTGCCCAAAAGGCTCGGTGGATCTAAGGTGAGGAAAGGGGGTGGTCATGCAGAGAGAGGGGCTTTCTAGTGGACTTGCCCGCACTGGGCCTCTCGGGCAGCCTGCTCAGGCCTGTCCCCACTCCAGGGTCAGCTGTAAAAGAGAAAGCCAGTGGGCTATCCCAAATATGGGGTAGGTGGGGAGGGCTTTGGAAAAATTACAGGAATGGGCTTCATTCATTGGGAACCTCCTTGTAGTTGTTTGTGATAGCTGGACAGAGTAAGAAGGGGCAGATAAAAACCTAGGGCAGTTATTAGAAGGAGGTGACATCCGGAGCAAGGTCAAGGAGAAAGGGCAACAGGACTCCCTTCTTGCCTTGGGCTCCCTCTAGCCATCAGTGAGCAAGCCCCCTCTCCCTGCTGGGTTCAGAAAAGGGCACTGAATCTTGGCATCTCGGCCATTTCAATCCAGCTTTGGGGTCTGGTGTGGGATGAGTGCTTGGGAAATGCAGGTACAGAGGGGGTCTCTGAGGGGACAATCATGAGGACCAGACTTCTCTTCCATAGGGACTCCCGACCTTGAGATTGGAGGCATGAGTGGAAGCTGGGAGAAGCTATCCCCCTACCCACTCGCTCACCTGTCTACTTGTCCAGGTCGTACTGCACGGTGCTCCAGCCTCCTGTCCCGGGGGTTAGTGTCCACTGCAAGGCACTTTTAACAGGGCTTGAGTGTTAGGGGGAGGGGGGTGACAGGCACCACCACTGCCCAAGGCAAGTCGGTCTGGGATGCACACAAATTGAACATACAGACACGCTCTGCATGATGTTACTAACACACGTCCTAGTCCCTAGGGGTCACCTGTGGTGGCATAATGGAGGCTCTCTGATCCCCACAGAGTTTATTGATTCAAAGCAATGACTAATCTGACCCACTCTGGAAGGAGCAAAAGACCCCAGATGGCTGAGCATGGACATGTCTAACACTGGAAAGTGGGTGGGATGGGGCAAATACCCCTCTTCTTAATGCAGAGACGAAGAGCTGTGCCCCTGTTGAGCCCTGGGGTCAGACAGCAGAACTGTGGGCTGAGTGGGACGGAGGAGCTCTCTGCAGAGGCAGGAAGGACATCTTCCCCTCTTCCAGTGGGGAAGGCTAAATCCCTCCTAGACCCAACTACCCCCGGCACTGGACCCTGTATTTGCCAGTGCTAGATCACTGACGTTCCTGCCAAATCCCCCAAGACCTGGCCTATGATTGAGACCACTTAACACCTGATCCTATCATATTTCTTTCTCCTGGGCAAAACTTCTGTCATTCTGGCCCCCTAAAAGTGCACAGCAGGCAGCTGCCCAGCTGGGGTAAGCCCCACGGAGCGCAATCTCGGCAGGATGCTGAGAGGATAGGGCCCTCAGGCTGTTACTGATTGAACTTACTGATGTTCTTTCTGAGCCACTTTTGGGGGCCAGAAAAAGTATAAGATCAAGGAAATATCTTTTTACATTATCTAAAATACCTACCCAATGGACCTCAGCCCCAAACACCAGACTCTTTTCCACCTGTCCACAGGACCACCTCCACCTGTATGTTCACTGGGCATCTTTAGCTCACGAGCTGATGTCCATCTCTTCTCCCCAGCCAGCTCCTTTCCATGTTACCCGTATTACCAAATGGGAACTCCGCTTGGGTGTAGAACCACACAGGGAGCGTGTAATAGGGAAAGAGAGGGAGAGTTCTCAGGGCAAGTGATTCCTTCCAGCAGATCTAATCACTACTGCTAAGGTGCGACTGCTTTTTCATGCATAACACTGCTTAAAAAGTCTAGAGAATCAGGCAGGGGGTTGGGGAAGATGGCACTTCAGTGGAGCAGAAGTACAAGGAATAAAGCCTGCCAGAAATCTGGAATTAACATTCAGCACCTTGAGCATCACTTTCCCCTCAGGAAGGATTTCAAGGAACTGAAACAAAATAGTAGGATTTAAGTTAAAACTGGAGGCTGACGTTTCAGCTGAACACGATCTTGTACAAATGCGAGTTCTCTGTGCTGCATCTTTGAATGTCTCAAGAAGCGAAATGCATGCTTTGGAAGACCAAATCAGCCATAAGCACACAGGAAAGGGCTTAACGTTATTAGCCAGCAGGGAGATGCAAATCAAAACCACAATGAGATGCCACTTCATACCCACAGGCAAGGCTGAAGTTAAAAAGACAGATGATAACAAGTTCTGGGGAGGATGTAGAAAAAACTGAAACCTTTGCACATGGCTGGTGGGAATGTAAAACAGTGCAGCCACTTTGGAAAACATTCTGGCAGTTCCTCAAAAATTTAAACATGAGTCAGCATATGACCTAAAAAATCCACTTCTAGGGATGTATCCAAGAGAAACAAAAGCATATGTTCACACAAAAACTTGTACAGGATTGTGTGTATGTAATAGCATTATGCGTAATAGCCAACAGAAGAAACAATCCAAATGTCCCTTAACCAATGAATAGATCAAAATAGATAAACAGAATGTGCTATGTCCATACAATGGGATATCCTTCGGCCATACAAAGAAAATTCTGATACATGCATGCTCTAGCAAAGGTGAACCTTAAAGACATTATGCTAAGTGAAAGGCAGTCACAAAAGATCACACATTACATGATTCCACTTCTGTGAAACGTCCAGAACAGGCAATTATAGAGAGACAGAAAGTAGACTGGCGGTTTCCTGCAGCTGGGGCTGTTGGAAGGGGTTGCTATTGGGATGGGGTTTCTTTTGGGGATGATGAAAATGTTCTAAAATTGATTGTGGCGATGGTGGCACAACTCTGTGAATAGGCTGAAAATCATTGAATTTTAGGTAGATGGTTGAATTGTAGATGCACTTTAGATGGATGAACTGTATGTTATGTAAATTATATCTCAGTAAAGCCATTAAAAAAAAATCAAAACCAGTGAGTTGAAGGACAAACATGAGAAGTTGTCTCCCAATGCAGGGGACAGGGGCAAAGGTGCCTAAAGAAAGACAAGGAGGCATAGGCTGAAGAGCTGGTGTGTAGGAACTGGGGGTCTCTGGAGAGAGCCTCAGAGTGAATGGGTTGAAGGTCACAAATATTTAAGAAAATCCCCGTTTGCTGATTCCTTGTAAAATCACTCAGACTCATAGACACCTAGACATATCTGACTGCTACAAATGGCCAAAAAGCACATTAAAAAATAACCTGAGTTTCACTACTTAATAAAGTTGTTTGCTTGAATAATTGCCAGTGATTTTTTTTTATTAAATGACAATGTCAACTGTTAGGCGCCTCACATATTGCTGATGGGAACATATCCAAGTAGTAGAACCCACCAGAGGACAGTTTGGAAATACATATAAAGTCCTACATTTCCTTGTCCGCTTTCTTAGCATTAGCACCTCTAAAAATTCACCTGACAGGAGGTGGGGAGAATAGTTTAACCCAGATATTTAGCAACAAGAATATTATGAAAATCTGTACACATTTCAAATGCTTAATGACACAGGGGTTTGCTGAATAAATTTTGCTTCACCACAGGATTATTAACCGTGAGGCTATTAATAATGAAGTTTTGGTTTTGGAAAAATGCTTAATAATAGAGAATTTTTTTGGTCAAGAGAAGATAGTTTTTAAAACAGCATACACACTTATTTTTAAATTTAAAATGTTAATACACACATAATATATATACATATAAGTAGAGCGAGAGATGGAGACTGGAAATGGGAAAAATTCTCATTACACATTAAATGGCAACAGTGATTTTTATTTTCTTTATGCTTATGTAAAACTTCCATTAATATCATGCACAGACATCTGTAATGGTAAAAATAACAATAAAAGGAAAGTTTAAGAAGTTCTTCAATGACTGTCCCCTGAGGATGGAGTCAACCTGTCAGTCGGTGAATTGGCCTTGGCCCAGCCGTGCCTGCAGCCCCACCAACTTCACGCTGGAGCCATTCCTGGTACTTCCCTGGGTCGTGTTTTAGTGGCTTACTGCTGTTTCATCTGCCCAGACACTCCCTTGACTGCCATCTCATGGGTCCACCTTTCCTGGAAAGCCCTTTCTGGCCACCCAAGCCGAGCTCACAGTTTCCGCCTCTCACCGTACCCTGTGCGTGCACTATTTTTATACTTCCAGCAGTATGATCGTTATGTTTACACTTCTCTCTTTCATTGAGTCATTTGAGGATTAGGCCAAGATCTTAATCATCCTTGTGTACTCAGCATCCAGCACAGTCCCGGATGAATGTTTATGGAATGAATGAGTGAACGAGTAAGTGCGTCTGTCCACCGAGCTCTAAGCTCACATACCTGTTGGACATCTGTGCTCGAGGGCTCCGCAGATTTCTAAATGCAATATTCTCCAAAATGAGCTCACCCTCTTCTCCCTGGGGGACCGTGACTGCCCGTCCCTCATTTGGAACCCAAGCTTCTCTTCTGCACTTCCCATCTCTGCAATGGAGCCTCTGTCCCTCCGGGAACTGGAGCCAGGATCTTGGGTGTCTCTTTTTTCTCCCATAGAAGTCCCCCAGAGCTTGCAGTCCTACCAAGAGCTCTTGCCTTGATTTCCCTTCTTTCCCTGCACACTGCTGCTGACCTCTCTCTCCCACCCTCTCATCTGGGTATCTGCCACAGCCCCCTTCTCCTGACCCCAGGAAAAGCTCAATGGCTGCTTCTCCAAGACTTTTGCCCAATGCTGACCAGCCCCAGTCCAGCCCTATCTATCTCTCCAGCTTCGTCTCTCTTCCACCCCATGCTTTTCATCCCTTTCAGGAGCAACCTGATGAGTTCTTTCTTACCTTTGTGCCTCTTGCATGCTGTTTGTTTTGTCTGGAAACCTTTTTCAACAGTCTTGCCTCCCTAACTCATTGGTCAAGCCTTAATTTGGAAGACACTTCCTCCAGGAAACCTTCCTTCCCTCCCCAAATCCTGATTAGGCCCCTCTGATATAAACTCTCATAGCTCCTGAGACTTTTCTCAACCCAACCCTTCTCATGCTGTACTTGTCTACTTAACTGCTCTCTCTTAACAGACAGGAAGTTGAAAGGGAGCAGAAACAAAGCTCGCCTGTGCATGAACATTCCTCTAGTGTCCAGCAAAAATTAAGTCCATCCTCACTAAGAGGTTGGCATTCACTAAGCAAATAGATGAATGAATTTTTGCTTTTACTTTTGCTGTTGTAGGTGTTGACCGGACAAGACCGCCAGTCCTTCATGTCCTGAAGGCCAGAGGGACTGCAGCTCTGCTGCAAACTGCTGCCTGCTGGCCTCATGCAGGCGGCGGGCCACCCTGGAGCGGGCCCTTTGGAGGGAAGGCTGCTGCACTGGGTCTCCTCAGGGGTGCCTTTCATCGAATTGTCTTTCCAAGTATTAACAACCCACTTCCCCATCAGTCACGAGCTTTTCCAAGGCTTACAGGAACCTACTCTAAAGAGTAAAGGAAGTTCTTTGGGTCGTTCTAAATGCTAACTTCAAGATATTTTCAGTTTCTGAGTTAAAGGTCTCAGGACTGAAACTCTGGACAGTGTCAGGTTCCCTGTGGTGATGTTGCCGGGTTGGGTCAGGCTCAGGATAGCTATAGGGGGGTTGTTCCCGCCCCGATTCAGGGGAGAAAAAGACCAGAGGTGTTTGGGTTGCATGACAGGCAGTAAGCCGAAGTGGGGACTCCAAGGTGTCCACCTGGCTGGGTCAGGTTCAGAGGAATCCAGCGTCTCTGGGGAAATTGCAGGACAGTTGGATAAACTGGGTTGGTGTGATGGATCGGAGCGTTGATCAGCAAGTATTCATTCCCTTCTCCCTTCTCCCTTCCCCCTGGCCGTCAGGGCTGTGTGCACGTCCTGCCCCACTGACTCGGGTCTTGGCCATGTTGTGTTGGCCACTGGAATGTGAGCAGAGGCTTTGAATATGCTTATGTGATTCTTCCCCCTTGGGCTCTTGCCCTTCACAATGAGAAGAGTCTGCCTCGGGTCACCCCTGTCCCTTCAGCCTGATCCCCTGAATATAAGTTTTGGACATGTTTTGTTTGAGATGGCTATTAGACATCTAAGCAGAGGTGTATATGATCTGGGGTTCAGGAGGTAGTCTGGGCTGGAAATCTACAGTGGGGTGAAAAGCAGGTACATGACACTTAAAGCTTTGAGACAGATGAACTCCCCTAGGTGTGGCTATGGATGGAACAGAAGTGCACAGAGTGAGTCTTGGTTTCCTCAAATATTTAGAGGTTCAAGGAGATAAGAAAGAGTCAGCAAGGAAACAGAGGGAGCAGCCAGGGAGGCAGGCAACCAGACCAGTGAGGGGTCCCAGGAACCAAGTGGAGAGGAGGCCCAGAGTTGGAGAAAGTGACCAAATGTGCCCCAAACTCCTAATAGGTCAGAGACATAACATGCAGGGCTGACCGATGGGTTTCACGACAGGGATATCACCACTGTCCTTCATAAAAATATATTCTACAGAATCAGAGGGTCAAAAACACCAACAGAAGGACTTTAGGAGAGAATAACAGGACAGGTATTTATAAACATTGACAATTCTTACCAAAACTTTGCTCAGAAATGAAGGGAGAGCAATGCAGCTGTAGCTGGAAGAGAAAGCAGCGTCAGGAGAGATTTTTTAAACAATGGGATAAAAGAATAGTAAGTTTGAAGGCTGAGGGAGCTGACCCAGGAGAGGAGAAACTGATGATGCAGTGAAGATGGAGGAGTGATGGCCTGGTTCGTCCCTGGTAATGGAAGAAAGGTGGAGTGTGTGCACGTACCGCACAGAGGGGGCAGGAATGGTGGTGGGGGCTTTCCGGCGTTCTCTTCCAGTTGCATCAGCTTTCTTGGTGAAACAGGGAGCCAGGTCGTCAGCAGAGAGTGAGCATGTGGGAGACAAAGAAGACAGTCACCCTGGACAGTTGAAGGATGAATGGACCAACGCTGTGTCGCTCGTGTGCTGGCTGGCAGTGACTCCTGTGAGCATGTTTGCCTACTGTCTAGTAAAGTTTTCAGACAGACCTATGCACTAACCCTATTATTCGCCTCATTTACGGAGGAGGAACTTGAAGCACAGAGTAGTCAAGAAACTTGTCCAAAGTCACATAGCAAGAAAGTGCAAGAGCCAGAATTTGAACACAGGCAGTCTGGCTCTGGGCCCAAAAACTTAATCACTAGGTTAGCGTGACCCAGTTAAACGCACTCAAGACTGCCACAAAACTGAACTAAATGGAATACAAGTTGAACTAATGTTTGTGGTGCAACCACTGTGTGTCAAGCTCTGTACTAAATACCTTCACAGCTCTGTACAGTGGTGGCCCTGTTTTACTGCTGAGGAAATTGTGGCCCAGAGAGTTGCAGTCGCTTGTTAAAACTTGCGGAGCTAGGAAGTGGAAGAATTGAGTTTTGAACCATGTTGGTCTTCTTCCCAAACCCACACCCTGTGCACGGTGCCAAGGAACCACGGCAACAGCGCATGGGTGGGACTACCCAGTTAAGCTGAGTAGCTAGACACATCAGCCCCTCCGCAGATCATGCTGAGATCATTTGGAACCTTTATCTTGAGCAGGTGGACACTGTACAATGTGGTTCTCAGGGCAGAAAGAATTTAAAAGAAGGTCATTTGGGGTGCGGTGGGGAGAGGAGTGCTGGTTGTCTGACTGTTTTTGGATGCTTGATCCTGTTTAGTGAGGAGGAGGGCTTCCAGGTATAGGGTGGGAGTCTTGGAATTTTCTTTTTCTTTTCATCAAAGCTATTGCTCTATAACACGAGAGTACTCGTTCCACTTACATAAGCATTTCCAAAAACCATTTTCTCGAGAAAGAGCGCTCATAATGCATCATCTGCCCTGAACAGCTACCCACTTCCTCAAATGCAAGGAAGCTGGCAGTTTGAAAAAAAAAAAAAGCCCAGAGGCAGCCGTTGTTTATCACGACCTCGCCTCAGTGAGGCCTGAGATTCTCTCGAGCAGGAGCTTTGCTTCTCATGACGCACGGCGAAGCGTCCACTGGGATATTTCTGGTAAAACTGAAAGCAAGAAGAGCGGGGCGCACACTTCGCAAGGTATCAGCCCCGTGGAACTTCGGCGGGGGGTCGGCAGGGTGGGGTGCGCGCCCCGAGTGACGGATGGATGGCCCTTTCAGCTGAAAGAGGGGAGACACGCCGGCAGACCACCCTCAAACCCGAGACTGCTTGTGAAGAAATCATAAAGGGGAAAACACGCACACACCAGCCGGGGCGGAAGATCGAAAAGGCAAGAACGGTGCGAACTGGGACTGACTGCCCGCTTCAGCAGCTACTCCCCTGAACCAGAAGCAGGATGTCCCTGAAGTTGCCAAGAAACTGGGATTTCAGCCTGAAAGGGGAGGCTGGGAAAATAGGTACGGTCCGTGGTTTTTGTTGTTGTTGCTTTTGTGGTTCTCATACTTGAGCACGCACCATTTGCATGTTGGTCTGCAGGGAGCATAGTCTACTTAAAAATGGAGCTCTTAGCAAATTTGGGCTTGGGGAATATTTTGCATTCAAGTTGATATATTGCCTCAAAGTTTCAAACACTGGGAAGCAGTTCTCTTGTGTGCAGAAATGACAGTGGAATGGAGCTCCCTGGTGTGTGGGGTCTGGGGTACTTTGGATGGGCTAATGCTACAGGTTACACACAAAACTGTGAGTTTTTCTCATTTATCATGGAAGGATAATTTCCCTCCTGTTTGGATACTCATCCATATGGACAGGAGCACAGAGAGTTAGAGTCTTTTGAAGGGCTTGATCTGTGAGCAAACTCTAGGTGCCCTGTTTGGTGAGCCCACAGGGCCTCCAGGCACTCTGTGCATTTAGGGATCTGCGGTGGGGTTACTTGGAACAAAAAGTAAATGATGAGGGTGAGGCAGGAGCACAGAGGCATTTGAAGGTATCATAAAGACACTTTTAGTTAAAGAGACAGAATGGAAGGGAATTATTACCTAAGGGAGTTGAAAAAGAGAGACTTATTTTTGATTAATTATTTTAAGGGATGCTGGCCTGTTTTCTGAGCTATTCTGGCCTTTAATCCATCCTCTTCTCATTAATGATGATGGTGATACATTGATTTTAATCCGTTTATAATTGTTATCATGAGTTTCTTTATATGGCTTTCTTCTGTGAAGTTGATCACAGTAATTTAGGATAGAACAATTTGGCTGAAGTGGTTCCATATGTTTTATTTGTATACCTGTATAGTGAGATAACTTCCTTGATATTAGACACAGGTAAGTACTAAAGTGTTTCTAGTAGCTTGGAGAAGTTTTGCTTAGAACGAGGCTTAGACTTGGGCTTCTAAATTAGTGGTTAGCATGCTACTAAAATATGTGGTCCACTGCAAATTCACGGAACAGAGTATTAATGATGTAGGTCTGAGAAACGATTTGAAAGAAGATTGAGAACAATAAGAAGTCGTTCATCTTGGTAAACAAAGGAGGACCAGCAACCTAAGAATCGTTGCATGCTGAGGTTGGTTCAGAAAATAGGGAGTATACATACCTTTTGCAGATGCAAGAGAGTTTGCTCCTAACTACTGGTTTTCCTAACTATTACCAATGTACTTAGCTAAGAGACATTCTATGCCATAAAAATTTGATTTTAGAAGTAAAACTTCCATGGCTCATTTCTGAAAGTGTCCTGCTTCTGTTTACATAGGGTCGTCCTATTCTCTCACCATCTGTGTTTGAGCAGGTCTCACTCTCCTGTTTAAAAAGAAGAAATGTGAGATAATTAATTGATGAAAAGGTTTTTTTTTTAGGGATATAAAAAGTTACCACAGTAGAGCTCAGGTCTGCATATTCTCAGACCTGGGATTAGTTTGGGTAGATTTCATTTCTACCAATATTTCTTAAATCATGGTCCCATGGATAACCTGTGTCAGAGTCCCTGCTAGTGCTTGCTAAAAATGCATATTCCTGGGCCCTCTCTGGAATCATGGAATCTGAATTTCTGGAGAGAGACCCAAGCATCTGCACTTTAACAACTACCCACTCCTCCACCTCACCCAGTGAAGAAGCGCTGTTGTAGGGTCTGTGGTCTAAATCACTAGATTTGGAGAGTTACCATTCTCCCAGCTCAGAGCATGGTGCCTGATCCTAGGAGGCATATAATAAATATTTGTTGACCAAATGATGGATTGACTACAAGCAGATAATATTATTTAGTATTGTTTAATGAAAAAAAATAATTGCATAATGAAATATAGAAGAGCCCGCGTCAATATCCATGCCATTGACAACTTTGTCACCCTGAGAGACTGGACTGCAGCCAGAACATTCTCACTGATGAGAATTCAGACCATAGGCTGTTAGTATGACAAAATTTCTAGGGAATGGGCAGGAACATGAGACGACACTAGGTCAGCACTTGTTTAGGGAAATAGCAAGACACTAACCTATTATGTGGTCCAGGAAGGGGCCCCAGCATTTTTTTTCTTTTGGCCCACTGTGCTTCCATTTTCCCCTAAGAATGTGGCGAAGCCACCCTGCATCTGATCTAGTGACCGTGGTAGGGACCATGGTTGGAGGAAAGGGCAATGCAGAGCAAACAGACTTGACTTAAGGTAAAGCCAAGGTCCTTTACCATCTTTAATTTCAGTCCAGCAATTAAAATCTTGACAGCCTTCCACTGTGTTCATTCACTGCTACTCAAATCTTTTAGCCTCTCACATATTTGTCTAACTGAATCGCAAGCCCTGGGGTTGAGGGTGCTAGGCTACAGTGCCCTTTCTTGTGCTCTGTCAGGGAGCCTGGCACACCCAGTGCCTTCTGCATGGTGCCGCACTGAGAGGGTATCGCCCACTCAGGGAAAGCCCCCTCTAGCCCTGTGGTTTGGGAGTTCTTAGTTAGGAAATTGCTCAGTGAATTTCAGAACCACTTGTATTGTATCCACTAGCAAGCACATCTTACTGTTTCTCAGTTCCCCCAAGCCAAAATAGGGGAGAACAGGCCCTAGAGAGCATATGACTCTGAGGTACGTAATGAAAGCAGCTATGGAGGGGTGGTTGCTTTCTTTTCCCTATGAAATTTAATGTTGAAGAAAAATCATTCAGAAACAAAAATTCATTATTCTAGTTTCCCAAATAATACAGTGAATAATCACAATACTGGAGGGTTTTTTTCCCATTAATTTTTTTTCCATTTGATAAATCATTATTTGTCTGGTATGGGATCTAGTTGTACTTTAGAAAATCAGAGTAAAAGGAATGCAAACAATCGTTCCTTGAGACCTTTGTAACTAGACCAGTTTATAACACCATGAAACTTTAGACAATATAGGCTTTTATTCTTGTTAAGTCAGATTTGAAAGCCTAGTTTTAGATAGATGCATAGATATATACATAAATACACACAGATAGAACTGAATACACAAAAGTCCTATGAATATATGAAAAAATTACTAAAAAATGAACATGAGTAGGCATTTTGTAGAACAGGAATAATACTGCCAATAAACCTGTGGAAATGTGCTTAATCATGATAACCAGGAAATGTAAAGTAAAAACACAAAGGTATACTTGTTTGCACTTGCCAAATTGCTTAAAATGAAAAAGTCTGACAATATCAAGTGCTGTCAAGGATATGGAGCAATAGAAACTCACAGATGCTGAGGATACAACCATTCTGGAAAACAATTTGGGAATGCTTAGTGAAACTGGTAGTACACAAACCCTATGAAACAGCCATTCCACTCACGAGACTGTCTCCTGGAGAAGTGATGGTGCCTGAGAACCAGGACAGATGTACAGAAGTTTCATAGTAGTATTGCTTGTAATAACCAGAGACAGGAAACAACCCTGTTGCGCATTAATAATAGATGGGAAAATAAACCATAGTATCTTTGTAAAATGGAGTGTTGCACAAGAGCAAAAAGTATGCTTAAGTAGGACTGATTAGCAAAAACTTAATATTGTTTAGAAAAGAGAAGTCAGAGAGAGCAGAATCGTATTCATTTATATGAAAGTTAAAAACTGTGTATGTATATGGCAAAACTATAAAGAAAAGCAAGGAGTTGACTAATATAAAATTCAGGGTGGTGGTTACTTCTGAAGAGGAAAGAAAGAGAAATGCCTTGGGGAAACCTAATCTAAGTGGTAGGTTCATGAGAGTTTATTTTATTATTGCATGTAAATGAAGAAAAAAACGAACATACAAATAAATCCTCAAAAATCTGGAAGGATGTCCACACGATTTGTTAATAGTAGTAACTATGTGTGAGATAAATCCACATATATATATATTATTATTTTATAAGTATTTTCCAGGCTTTCTATAGTGAATACATATTAAATATAATATTAAAAAATACTGAAAACTAAAACAAATTTCAAAGTGCTTGGCCAGGCATGTGGGTGTAAGGTCATACAGGCAATACCTGCTTGCTGGCCATCAGCAGCGAGCTGCAAAGCCTCATCTGATTGCAGAGGTTGGTCATCTGTGGACTTCTGGACCTCTAGAGCCAGAATATGGGTTTTTCTTGGAAGAGCTACATGGCCTCATAGTTACTAGGGCAGCCTGCATGAGCATTTTCCTAATTTCATCTGAACACAGAAGTGCTGGTTCTCCAAGTTGGGAACCCCAAGACTGTGCAGGCTGTACTGAGCTGCTTTGTGTTTGTTCAGCGTTCAGCTTTCATGAACACATTCTTTACAACTCATCGCCCAACTTACAGTGTGCTAATCCAGACCACCCTGGGTTCTGGAGCAAATGTAGTCTATCTGTTGTGGCTGAAGCCTTTGCCCTCCCTCCCTGGGGGGCTCCCGGCCCCTGATGGATAAAGGGCTCCACACACGCAGGCGGAGTCCGGGATGAGACAGTGCCCTCCTCAGACAGTGAACACTGACACAAGGCGGGAGTTCTTCTCAGGGTCCAGACCTGTCTTTAGTCTTTGTTCAAGTGAAAAATGTCTGTATGTATCACTGACTTACCTTTAGGCACAAGTTAAATTCTTTCCACACCCTGAAACAGCAGCAGAGTGAAGACAAACGAGTGGTGACTGGAAGTCAAAATCTTGTTTCCTGCTCACTCAGGGGCAGTCCTCCCTGCAGACACTAGGCGAGCCTCACTTAGATTCTGTACCTTGTGTCCGACTGGGAGCCACAGTGCACTTGGATTGGCAGATGTGAGCTCGGTGCACGCATCTCTGAAGACGGCTGTAGAGGAAGATGCCCCAGGCTCCTGGCACGTATGCACAGCCATGAGTACCTTCTAGCCAAGGTGTTGCTGCCTCTCAGGCTCACAGTTTACGAAGCATCTGCAGGGGGACAGGAGCGCCCTATGGAGACTCTGCCCGACCCCGGAGCTTGGTTCTTTGAGTCAGGAATGCTCATCATGGGGTTTCTGGAAAGATCCTAGGACGGATTGGGAAGAATAAGTTGGTGATGATGGTCCCTTCAGACACCAGACCACTCAAAAGAAAGGAAACATAAGCTCTCATGAGGCAGCACCACAGTTGGCTAACTGGATGCAAGAGAAGGGAGCGTGTGAAGAGCTGCAATGCAGCCCCAGCGGGCTGCAGAGACCAGACAGCAGGAGACCAGTGGAGAGCCAGGAACCCCCGGGGGCAGGCATGGTGAGGCACAGACCCACTGGAGGCGTTTCATCCAGGGGATGCTATAGAAATTCTGTGGAGCTCCTGGTGGGAACTGAGCTAGGGAAGTGACAGAGAGAGAAAATAATTTACATTTCTTGTTTTATGCTTCCGTTATCAACATTTTCCCTCTTTGAACGCTTCCTAAAAACCAAACATCACTTTACAATAGGTCCCATAGGTCTGGAGCCAAATATAAAAACAGGCTTACTCCTGCGGGGCTTACAGGCTAGTGGGGCAGACACGGAAACAAGTACAAGACATCAAAAACAAAAAGACAAGTCTTGTGATAAGAAACAACCATGCAGCCGGAGGAGGGCGCCTACGAGTAAGAATTCTGGCCTCACCATCCCTCTCCCCATCACTGCCATCCCTTTTCTTTAAGACACAGGCAACACATGTTCTTCAGTTGAGTCCCAGACTTGACATCTTTCCGGCACTGGTTTTCTTGGGCATAGATTCTGTTTCTTTGGAGAAGAAACCTTTGCAATTTTGCATAGCTCCTCTTTGTGAAGGGATTAGACTGAAAGTCCACATCAGCTGGCCCTCCTCACGTGCCTAGTGTTTCACGTCACACCTGCTTCCCCAAACACACAAACACCCACGCTCTGGATCTCAGCCATGTCTGATATTTCCAGTTTCCTGCTCTTTCTCATCTACCTGGAGCCCTCCTTACTCAGGGCTCCCTTTCTACCACCAATTCCTACCCATGCTTTAGTCATAGGTAGACATCTTGTCCTCTGGGAGTCCCTAAGTCTGAAATCACAATAATTATCATTTCTCAAGCCACTTAAACAGAGAGGCTGATCCCTCCAGACACTGTGGGCTTCCTTTAAGGTGAGCTCAATGAATGCTCCCGAACTTGCATGATATGAATCAACCCTACCAACTAATCACTTGGTTTCTGAACAAACAAATTTGTCCTTAGTCAGTAATATGCAATACCAGTGTTCTAGGTCCTCCACGGAGAGAACAAACTCAAATTGCCTGTAAAAACTGGGGGACAAATTGTCCATTGAGTCCTGATAGGAGTGTAGGAGGGCAGGAGGGGCTGTGGTGCCGAAGAGAAGGCATGGGTCTGGGCTCCTGATGGCGCTGTAAACATGAGAACAAGGACTGGACAATGGCAGTAATGCCTAGGTGACTCTGTAAGAAAACCCACTGAAAGTTCAGTGCTCAGAAATGCTTTGTCTACTTTCTGGCCTGCTTCCTATTTTCTGGTAAGACCGTTGTGCAACTTACTGTCTTTCTCTTTTTGTCTTGGCTGTCAGGAAGCTCAGAGCTAAATTGAAGCTCAGTAATATTTTTCACTCATTCGATTAGCACACTCACATTTTCTTTTGTCTTTGGTATAAATTTATGTGTTCATTGCAAGTGAATTTTCTATCAGAATATGACAACCCCATGAAGTCTGTTCTTCTAGGAATAGAGTGTAAGTATGTACAATATGTCAGTACACAGCTCTGCAGGTATTCTATGGGTAGATTTCATTCTAATTAGTAGCAACGAAGCATCACAATTTCTCTAAGAATGGTGTTCAGAGAATGCCAGTGCTGAGAATCAGTTCTTTCAGTTAAGCGCAAACACAATTCCATGACCACTCATGGTCTTTCCCTGGAGTTGCATAAAGCGATGGACTCTTCAGTACATTGAGCCCAGTCATTTCATTGCATTACATTCGTTCATTCCTTCCTTTATACATAAGACACCTGTCTGCTCACATGCACACGACAGGTTCTTTTCAAGAGGAAATTCTCAAGATTCGGCTCCTTAGGCTGCTGATAGTGCCCAGCTCTCTAAAAAAAGTGTTTTTCAACCTCGCTGCCACCGTATATTCTCCGTAAGCTGTGAGGTGTCCGTCAGCAGGTGGGTGACTGACCCCGGGGGCAGCTGCCTCGCCTCCCGGCTGGCTCCCTGTGCAGCTCACCCGCTGCCCAGATCTACCCCCACTGGTCTGAGTTCCGGAGGGGTGGCCATATACTGCACGGCCGGAGCCCTGGCCTGCAGCTTCTGAACCATCTGTATGCTTCCTTGTTGGCTTGGAAGTTTCAAAGTGAAAGAGGAAGTGCTGCAATGTAAAGATTTTGAGGCTGATGTACAGTATTACTTCCTATTTTAAAATTATTTTATAAAGTTTACAAACAGAATGTTCTGACAAAGTCTGAGCCAGCTACAGTAAAAGGAGGCAGCTCTCTGTGTGATACGGTGGTTAGAAGGCTCGCTTTGGAATCAGGCTGCCCACATTTGAATCCCGCCATCACTGATTGCTAGCCGTATGACCTTGATCTTCCCCTGTAAAATGGGCACAATCAGGGCGCTAATTCACAAGGTTGTGGTGAGGATTAAAGAAGGCGAGCCTTGCAAACCCCTTAGCATAATAGTAACATTGGCATGAGCTCCCTAAACGTCAGCTGTCCCCACCATCTCTACCATACGCATCACTACAGTGTGGGTACCTCGCCAGCGCCTTCTAACCTAGACGTTGGTGACGCCCCAGCCAGGTGCTAGGAGTTCGTCCTGGTCCAGTTTAGTTCTTTCTTCTCTGTAGACGAGTGGTCTTTCCAATGTCTGCTGGTCCACGTTCCCACCGGGGTCGGCCCCAGGACTGCAGCAGCCACGCTCGTCTGCAGCTGACCGTCCTTGGGCCGATCCCGCTCCTTTTGGTCCAGGCTTTCGATGTGCGGTCCCTCCTTGAGGCTTATGAATTTTACCAATGATATTTACTTAGCTGGGTGGCTTTTCTTCCCTTGTCCTCATTCTTCTTGCTTCTCTTTCTTTGTTCATTTGTTTCCTCCCCAAACCAGTGCAATGCTTACAATGTGACCCCCGTGAAGAGAATGAGGCGCTCCTGTAGCAAGGTCACTGTCTCCCGGCCGTGGTGATGGGAGGAGCTCCTCAAACCTCCCTGACCAGGCTTAGGAAAAGAGTGACTCTGGGTTGTACTTGCCTCGAAAGCCGTCCCCCACGACTGAGGAACCACTTCCTCTGGAGCTGCTAACTTGCACCTCTAGTGCTTGAGGTGCAGTTGAAGCTGCTTGTTTGGGCCTCCCTGGGGTCAGCGTTTCATGTTTGTGATCACGTACGTGTGGGTTTCAGCAGCAGGCTCGTGTTTCCGATTACTGTAAGAACCTGCATGTGGCCTGCTGTTAATTTTCAGATCATTACTTTTAGATGTAATTGTGAGGAAGCCACAGGATCTTCAAAAAGACACTCCCATCTTCCTTGGCCTCAATTCTACCTAAGGGTTCTTGTCTTCTAACTATCCTTCTGCATTTTATTCTGTGTTCCTTCAGTGAGAACCCAGCAACCCATTTTCCTGGTGGGTGAGGCATCTCACCACGCACAGGACCCAGAGTTCTGAAGACAGCAGGTGCCACGTCTAGTTGTCAGTGCCAATCCATTCTCAGCCAAGATCCTCTGTGCTCTGTCCTGACACCAGCTGGCCACCTCTTCATTGGCCAATGATTTCCCTCGGAGCCGTTCTGAGTTCTGCCCAGCAACAGCAACCAGCTATTCCTATTTGCCAGTGGTTATGGGACTCTCAGTGGGAAAACCAGCACTGTATGTATGTCTAAGGAAAACAAAGTATTTTGAGAAAATAATGCCATCATCGTGATAGGTACTCTGGATATCTATTGACTTGAACTTGGGGTGAGGTCACACAGTCTAGGGTAAAAATGAAATTATAGGAAAACTTCTTTAAACCTGGAATTATTGTTCTTTTTTTTTTTTAGTACCCACTGTCAGAAATTCTTCCAAATTCTTTCTCCAGTCTACCCAAATCTGTCATGCTAGCTTCTTCCATCTGTTTTTATGAAGTATTTTCTTCTTGCTTGTACTTCCTCTGGAAGGATTGAGAGCCACACCTGTCAGGCCTACGGTAGGGTGCGTCTTTCCAGAATCACACGAAAATCTCTGCCCTTGTGGAATCTATATCTGGCCCCTAGATTTGCCATTCTATTTTCTGGATTTTTTTTCAACTCTATCCCTCCTTCCCCATCACTGTGGCCACTACCCTTCTCCGCCTGGAAGCCTTCCTGAATTGTTCAAGGGGGATTAATCCCTCCTCCTGTGAAATTGTACTACTTTGCTCATTTTCCTTCTGTTCGGGTAACACATACTTATCAGATACCTACTATGTGCAAGGCCTTGCACTATGCTCAGGAGGTAAGAAGATAAAAAAGATTAAGATTTCGATCTCAAGTACTCATAGTCTCATTGCAGAGACACTCAGAGGGAAGCAGGGTTCTTCCCCTAAAGAGAATCAAAGTTTGTAAGTGAAGTAACTGCAGTGGTGACATTCAAAAAGCTGACACAGGATTTGTTCTGTAATAAAATATCTCTGCTCCACTTGAGCCACAGACCCTAAGTATCTACAAGAGGCAAATTTTTACTTGTTAATTCAAGTCTATACTCTCCTTCCAAAAAAAACCACATATCAAGTTTCCACCTCCAGGTTGCTTTTCTGAAAAATGGCCAGTAGAGAGCGCCCGCAGACCACAGAGTTGTATTTCTGCTGAAAAACTTGGTCTGTTTCCATGGTTGCTGTCCAGAAGGCCCTGGATTTAACCAATCTCGAGTCAGTGCTAAGGAAGCCCCGTATCTTCTCCTTCTGTGGCCTGCAATGCACAGCAGGGTAATGAAAGCGATTTTAGTCACTTTTGTGTCTTTATAAATAAAAGGTGATGTTACAGATAACAAGCGTTCTTGAAAGAAAAAAAGAAATACAAACCCACTCAACTAAGAAGCCAGACCTGAGCATGTGTGTCTTTAAGAACACAGTCCTTGAAGTGAGATAAGCCTGGGTTTGATTTCCAGCTCAGCCTTTTATCACCACTTTGACTTTGGGGAGGTAGCTTTAATATCTCTGTGCCTCAGTTTTCTCATCTGAAAAACAGGAGCAGCAGCTCTGCCTACTTCTAGAGTTGTAAGAATCCAATAATGTGTGTACTTAGCATACTTAGTATAGTGCCTGGCAATAAACTGTGCTTATTATTGGTAGTATCTCTCGTTTGATGGCATCATCTCCAATAATACTTCCTCCAACCGGCTCAGCTGCTCTTAGTCATAAGTAAATCATGTCATCCCTATAATTGTACCATCTCTGAAAATCTCACTTTCAGGCTTCCCGTGCTGTGACCGCCACCTCCTACGTGCCCAGCTCACCCCCTCCAGCAAGTCTCTGACCTCAGGAGGCTGCCATTCCATTGGTCGTGCTGCTGTTTCACTCTCAGTCACCCATTATGTCCCCTTCGTCATAGATTGCTAATTCTGGTGTTACAGAACTGCTGAACAGACACCCTTAAATCCTCTGCCTCTCTGCCACTGTCATCACCCCTGGATAAATCCCTAGCCCTGTTTAAGCTCAACAATCCACCTTCTCGGGGCCTGTACCTGGGCAGCGGCATGAGGCTGGGGAAAATCAGGCCAGTTGGCTGCCTGGATTAACTTCCTATGCCCACCTTGTAAATTCACTTTTCTTTTCCCAAAACCTTTTTTTCTGTCCTCAAGGCCTTAACATCTCCTCCCACCAACACACTCACTTTTGTATTTCACAAAGAAAAATATGTGCAGCTGAGTGAGAAACATCTCGTTTTCCTACCACAAAATGCTTACGTCTACCTACATCTTCACCTCCAGTACTGCCGGCAGACCTGGGGAAAGGGGCCTCGGTTTGGATGCCCAGATCTTAAAGGTTCCTGCTCCTGTCTTGGCTCCAGCTGTCTTCCTCCTCATAGGGCAAGGAGTCTGGCCAAGGGGTCAGGCCCACCTGCAGCCTGTGCCCTGTTTGCCTTCCAGACCACACAGGACTGTGAAATTCCCTACACAGATGACCAGAGCTGTCTCCACGGCCTGTTTTCCTGGGTCCCTGAGGTGGTGGTTCTGAGAATGGATGGCAGAGAGACCCAGAACAGAGATTGAATGTCTGGGCTGACGTGTCCCCCTGCCTGTGTATGAGGTCCCCCGTTGTTTGAAAGAGAGCTGGGGTGGGAAGAGAAGGGGTGTGGCTGCAGGATGGGGGCCTCCATTTGTATTCTTGCCACATGCTGTCAAATGTCAGTGGTGGGCCTGGCCGCTTCTCACTGGTCACCTGCCGTCAGCCTGGTCAAGCACTGGTGCATGCTGCTCCACCAAGAAGGTTCTCACCAAAGGCACTAATGATCTCTACCCTGGCATGCCAAGGGTGAATCCTCTTCTCTTCTCGTTGCACTGCTTTGCTGCGTTTGACGGTCAACCATTCTGTCCTTGAGATAATTGCAAGGTTTCCCTGATGCCACTCTCCCTGGCTTCCCTTTGCCTCATTAGCCGCTCTTTCTGACTCTTTGCTGGAGTCTCCTTCCCCACCAGACCTCTTAACTTTACAGTGTCCTGAGATGAACCGGCTGCGTCATTTGTGGGGCCTGGAGCAAAGTGAAAATATGGAGCCCCTTGTTCCAAGTGATTAAGAATTTCAAGATGATGACAGCAGAGCATTAACCCAAGTTCTGGTTCCTGCTCACTTCCCTTGTCCTCTTCTCTTCATCTGTCTCTACTCACTGGGGTCTCATCCCTTCCCATGGCTTTAAATTCCATCTGCACCTTTGTCCACTAGCCACAAGCTCTCTGCTGGTTCTAGGATGCTGTCTCCACCTGGATGTCTCATGGGCTTCTCTATCCCAGCACGTCCAACACAGACTTTGGAATTCTCTCTCTTCCCACCCCTTCTCATCTCATTTACCTGACCTGACCTTCATAAACGGCTCCATCACTTATCATGTTGCTCAGGGTGAAAACCTAGTTATCTTCCATTCACCTTTTTTCCTCTCCACCCTGCATCTAATCCACCAGAATAACTTTTGGATTCATTACCGATTAATGTCCCCTGTCTGATGATTTCCATTATCTCTGATACTGCAAACATCACTTCTTGCCTGTGTACTGCAATCGTTCGCTAACAGGTCTTCCTGCCTCCGTGCTTGTCCTGTACCACAAATTCTCTGCCCCCATGCCAGACTCAGTGTCTTTTTCAAGCAGAAATCAATTATGTCTTATCTTTTTTAGAGCCTGCATTACACATAGAATGAAATTCAAACAATGATGCCTGCCTGTGGGATCTGACCCCTGTCCCGCTCCTCTGACGGTGCTGCAGCCACACCCACCTTCTCGGTCCTTAAACACTCACTGCTCAAGGCTACCTCAAGGCCCTCTCTCTCTGAAAGGCCCTTCCCCAGATCTTACCATGGCCTTTCCTCCTCTCCATTCAGTTTTGGTTCAGATAATATTTCTTCTGCAGTAACTAATATAGCCCCTTCTACTCCAGTCTTTCTTTATCCCATTATCTTATTTTATTCATAACGTTTTTTGTGCCTGTTATGATACCCATTTGTTTGCATGTCTGTGTTCTCCAACTCCCACTAGACTGGAAGCTCCTTGAAGACAGGACTGTGTCTGTTTCCTTCACTATTAGATCACCACTGCCAAGAACAGCGCCTGGCATTCGGTAGATGACCAAGGAGATTCCTGTGGAATAGCAGGAGCTAACTCTCCTCCACCCCAGTGAGAGGAAGGAAGTTAAAAAAACGACCAACACATGTTTCTTGCTACCCTTATTAGTGGTGAGCAATGGTCTGACCCAGAGAGATAATTCAGGCTTCCTTATCGATAAGGAAGTGGGGTTTTTGATTTCTGAAGCTAATTTGGAAGAGCATGTGGGTGACTGAGTGTTTCGCTGTTCTTGAGAGATTAGGACCTAAGTCACAGGGCTTAGACTGCTGAACAGGTCACAAGGGATTCTTCTTGTCCCTATAATCAAAGTCTTCTTGACCCAGGGAACTGGGGGACCCATGTCCACCAACCCTGCTCCCCTCCACCTCTTCTTTAACTGGACATCGGTTCTCTTATTTAGCATCTAGGGAGCTCCTAACTCAGGAGCAAAGCAGCTTTACTCAGGGAATACAAATATTAATGCCATATGTGGATGTTGTCTAATGGTCAGTTAGTAGGTTAGATGAGGGCTGAGGACAAGCAAGGAAGAGGAGGAGAGGAAGAACGACGGAGATAGGAGAGAGGCACCCAGCAAAGGCAGGGGGGTGGAGGGAAGGAAAGTGGGGAATGTGAAGTGGGCAGAAGAGGGGAGCCGCTATATATTTTTTTTTTGCAGTTTGGGAGGATTCTCTTCAAAGCTGCATAAGTTGATTTTCACCAGCCACCACCCAGCAGCCAAACTGAGCTTATCAACCACATATTCAAAAGATAATTCTGCTCTTAGGCAATTACTGGTGACTGAGCGGGCTGTGATCACTACTATGGACTATTTCACTGAAACTTCATTCTCCCTTTGGAGAGATTGAAAAGCCAAAACCAAGATTTCTTGGACACCCTTGTTGCTAGGGTTCTAGAACTAGGTCACATTTTGCCGATTAGATTCGCTTGGATGGAATCTGGAAGGTGGCAGTAAAGTGTGGAAATCTTCCTGCAGCTCCTTGCTGGCTGTTCCTGCTGACAAGCAAGACTGGGGCACACGAGGCTGCCAGTCACAGAGCTGCGGGGTCCCCTCTCCAGCGTCTCGGGCAGGGGGCGCAGTGGAGGGACCTTACTTGTGGAACTTCCCCAGAGGCGGTGACTCCCTGAGGGAATCAGGTCTGTTTGGCTAGGGGCTTAGTGCCTGCTCCTTCAACCCCTCCAAACATTTGTAAGCACCTAAATCCTTATAAGGCAGTTCCTACTTCCTGCACTGAGCTCTGATGGATAAACTGGCTTATGTCACCATTGCAAAGTCTGCACACCACTCTGTCACCTGCTCCACTGCAACAGCCCATTCCATACATTCTTCCACCAAATACGTCTCCTGAGTCCCTGGTGCCCAGGGACACACTCCTGCCACTCAAACATTCTCCAAGAAGCGCAGCGACCCACAGGAAAGTCACCCACAATGACCCCAGCTAGCACTTCTGTGGTCCTTCAGAGACAGCCGTCAGGCCAGTGGCCTTCCATTCTAGTTGTTTCTCACCATGCTCGCCCTCTGTTGTCCACTCCTCCCTCCTCTATCAAGTGGCTAAGATCCCCGTGGAAAGTGAAGGAATGGGAAGGGTCATGAGTTTCATTTAATGCTCTTCTGTTGCCACCTTGAAAGTCAATCATTTTTAAACAAGGGGCCCCACATTTTCATTTTGTGCTGGGCCCTGCAAATTATATAGCTGACCCTGATATTCTTCTACCTTATATCCCAGGGAGTGGGTCACCTCTGAGCCCGTCTTTGACCTCAGGACCTCTTCATCCCTGAGATGGCGCACCGTCAGTCCCATTCATTCTTTCTGCTCCCTGGATCACAGATTTTCTCTCTTCTCTCCATTTCAGGCCCAGATTCCCCTGCAAGCCTCCTAACCATTGCCCAGCCTCCAGTTCTCACAGTCTTCAACTTATTCTCTGCCAGCTCCCCAGTGCCTGCATGTGTTGATAGTCTCATTGATCAGAGCAGTCACCCCAGGCTCAGGGAATCACGCAACGGTGGCATCAGCCTCTTGGGCAGAACCTTCCACATCCCTCCTCTAAATCATTGGTTGTCAAACTTGGCCACTCACTGGAATTGGCTGGGGAGTTTTTTTTTTAATTCTGCTGCCAAGGCTCCTCTCCAGAGATACCAATTTAAGTGGCAGTGGTGTGGTCTGGGTATTTGGGTTTTTGTAAGCTCCCACATGACTAGATAGGGATCTGCTGCTGGGCCTGCTGCCAGGACACAGGGTCACCTGACACTTAGTTCACCTGCTCAAAGCATGAATTACCTGTGGAGTATCCTAGAAGGACTTATATTTGGAATAACACTGCAAACTCCAAAAATTGCAGACCACTTCTCTTTCGTTGACTTGCACCTGTACACAGCATCTCATCTACCCCGAAAGGGATTAAGTAATGCTTGTCATCATTCAGAGTCCAGAGAGGGTGCAAGACTTGCTCACACTCTCCTGGTGAGTTGGGCGGGCTGCCTAATCCCAACCAGTCTTCTCACTCCAACTCAAGTCTCATTGGTTGAGTGACTCTGGACAGAAACCAGAGGGGAATGGGAAGGGCCAGGGAAAAAAATCAGCTGTTTAAAACAGGGACCCAATGTTAAGAGGGAAGAGAGAACGTGGGAGATACACAGCATGAATAAATATGGCTAAAGAGCCACCCAGGCATTTGGTACCTTCTAGAGAATAGTAAGGGGCTTCTTATTCTCCAGTTAGCATGGATTTCCTCTTCTTTCTCTCATGCCTACTTATGACATTTTTCCTTTCTGGCCCAAACAGCTTCAGAGTCGTGTATGGTTATACATATATACCTATATCTTTATCAGGCCTATAGCCAGTGTCCTTGCCTTTGGGTCCTGGAATGGCTTCAGTAAGCTCACAGCTCTCCCAAAATTGTGTGAAAAATTACACACGTACACGCAGGTTCTCAAAGGGCTCTGTGATCTTACAAGGGTTAAAACCACTGCTTTGTGTTTCTAAGCACAGATAAACCTCTCCACAAGGAACCTTGTGATATTTAGATACGAGGTAATGGGCAAATGGCTCCCCTCCCCTGCCCGGCCCCTCCTGCCAAAGGTATCTTCTGGGTGTTGTGTGTAGAGAGAGGTGGAGGAAATGATAAATCTGACCGGGAAATGTCACACGGGTTCCTAGTCCACAGGCTAGTCCTGGCCGGGGCCGACAGGAGGCTGACGCGTGCTGGGAACTCCCAGAACTGCTTCTCGGTGCTGAGCGGTGGGTTTGGCCGCAGGACTGCATCCCAGGCGAAGGGTAGGCTGAAGCCGACCGTGACCCCCAGAGGGCAGCACACCCAGGCCGGGCTGGGCGGCTGCGGCACCGCCAGATCCGGGGAGTTGCAGCTGGCCAGCTGAGCGCGTTCATGGCGGACATTTCATTAGTTTGCAAATACCGTGACCGTGTGTGGCAGATGGTTGAATTTTGGACCGCACTGACTGTGTTGGGGCTGGGATTTACTGTACTTTCCGTTCTCTCACCTCGGTCTTACATCATAAAGGGTAGGGAGCAATATTACCCTCCAGAGCCTGACTTGGCTTGTAAGGAGGTAAAACTTGAGACCACCGCAGATAAGTAAAACTTGGGAAAATTCATGAAATCAGGTATGCAAACTGTGGGGCATAAGTTAATGTTCCATCTGTTCTGTAGCAGTGTAAAGATTGCATGCTGTTCTTCCAGATAGGACAGAAAAAAAAAGGGAAAATTTTTATGCATTGCACTTCAAGGAGAGAACTGCCATTTCTTTTTCTAGCGACCCAAGGCCCAGAGTCACTATTTCAGGGTAGGTTTCTAGAGGATAGGTGGCATTATTGTCACTTTACAGATAAGTGTCATGGGCCTCTTTGAGGCTGTTTTCCCAGGTCCCCTCTCAGAGGGCTTCCCATCCATTCTCCATGAGTGACCGCAGGCTCGGCCGTTGTAACCTGCTCCCTGAGGTAGAGCTGAGTGAACAGGAGAACAGGGAGCCAGGAGGACTGGCAGACTCAAGCTGCAGCGATCTTGTCTTCTCCGTCTGATGCTCACAGAGAATGGGCATTTGGAACTGAGCCCTGCAAATCACATGGCACTAAGAGGAAAGCCCTGGAACTCTGTCAAGAGCTCAAACTTGCCAAATCCACCTTGATTTCACTCATCTTGAGCCATGACTCCTTTTTTTCTCAAAATAGTCTTAGATTTTTTTGAAATAATATGGTATCTTTAGAAAATTACACACACATTATATTTGTGTGTGTGTGTGTATTTTTATCTGAGTTCCTTAACTCAGCACTGTTGCCATTTGGGGCAATTCTGTGGTGTGGGGGTTGACCTATCCATTGTTTGGTATTTAGCAGCGTCTCCTGTCGGGGCTCCATTCACTGGATGGAGTACAGCCCTCCCGGTCATGACAACCAAAACTACCCCAACTTTGCCAAATATCCCCTGGGGGTAAAATCATCCCCAGGTGAGAATCACTGATCTATCATCTGTCTATCTGTCTATTTATCTACCTTTCTTAAACCACCTTCATTCAGAATTTGTTTCTTGTAGCCAAAACATTTGTTGACCAAGACTATGGGAAAACACGGAGCCATTACGTGAACTGCCCATATGAACACAGTGACTTAGCGGCAGAGCCAAGACTGGGTATTAGGTCTCCTGAACACTGCCCAGTGCGCTCTCTACTACTTTCCACAGAAATACTCCTTTGCAGGGTGTCTATTCCTACAATGCCTGCCATTGTGCCATCCCTTGTGCTAAACCCCAGCGCCACTGGAATTAGGAGGTTGTGTTTATGGAAGGAAATACCCTGGCTTATTCCCTTATTTGTTTGGGCACCAAAATGAATAATCCTGGAGAGGATCACCATTGGACTTTCTTAAGTGGGGGGGCTTGCTGCTGGGGATGTCATGCCAGGGCCTTCCCTAGCCCCCGTGAAAGTGAAAAGCTAAACGAAGGGGTACCTCTGCTGACTCTGGGATCCTGCTCCCTTACAACCTGGGGATATTTAGCTTGATAGATCAGTCTGCCCAACATCCCCATGTTTTTTGAGGCCACTCACCTCACCCAAGGTCACCGTGGGATGGTAGATGTCACTTTTTTTCCCCATTTAGAACTCAACAGTAGCTACGGAAACTTCTGAAGGTCAGGAGGAGGTGAAAACATCAAAGGGTTCTGTGCAACAAATGTGAGTAGGTAAAAAAAATCATTTCGAAATTCATGTCTGGTAGAATTTATTCATTTTGGTCTCCAGTTACATGAGTTTTGGCAAATGCCTAGAGTCGTGTGAAAACCACTGCAATCAAGATACAGAATAGTTCTATCACTGTAAAGAATTTCCTGCTATTGTCTCTTTTTAGTCCGCCCCTCTTCATCACCCATAACCCTGGGCAACCGTTCATCAACTCTCCATCATGATAGTTTGGCTTTTTCAAAAATGTCATGTAAATGGAATCATGCAATATGTAACCTTTGGAGTTTGATTTCTTTTACTTGGCAGAATGCACTTGAGATTCATCCATATTGCTGCTTATAAATAAAACAATAGTTTTGTCCTTTTTATTCCCGAGTAATATTCCAGCGTGTGCAAGTGCCCATTTGTTGGTGGGAAGACATATTAGGCTTGCCTCTAAGTTTTGGAGATTCTGAATAAACTCCTATCAATATGTGCTTACAGGTTTTTTTGGTGTGAACATAATGTTCCATTTCTTATGGGTACCTTTCACGTAGTGGGTCTGCTGTATCACAGAGTATGCGTGTCTAACTTAGTAGTAAGAACTGCCAAATTGTTCTCCAAAGTAGCTGCACCACTTTGGGTTCCCATCAGCCATGTATGAAAATTCCAGTTGCTTCTTATCCTTACTAGTCCTTGAAACTGCTAGTTTGTTTTTTGAATTTTATTTCAGTTGTTCTAATATGTTTGTGGTGGTATCTTATCATGGTTTTATACTTTATGGTTTCCTAATGACTAACGATGCTTAACATCTTTTCACTTGGTGAAGTGTCTGTTTAAATGTTGAGCTGTTTTAAAAAAATTGGTTTGTTTGTTTTCTTATCGTTGAGTTTTGGGAATTCTTTATATATTCTGGATACAATTCCTTTGTCAAATATGTGATTTGCAAATATTTTCTACCAGTTTGTGGCTTGCTTTTCATTCTCTTAGTGCCATTCATAGAGCAAAGGTTTTAATTCTGATGAAGTCTAATGTCAAATTTTTCTTTTATATATTGTGCTTCTGCTGTCAACATTTGTTTTAATAATCCCAACACTGAATATTCTGTGGATATCAATGTTTCATAAATGTTATAGCCTCTGTGCCTCTCTCATCCAGCTCCTGCCTGCAACTGTTTGCAAACATTTTCTTTTATTTTTCCTCTTCAGCACTGCCCACAGGAACACACCCACACACTTGAGCATTACAAACACAGATTTCCTGTGTCACTCTGAACCCTCAGCCCTCCCTTTCCAGGCCTCCTCCCAAAGATCACAAAAGTCACATTTCCCAAAGTATTTTTTATCAGGCAGGGGAAAGTGCTGGAAGATTGGAATGGTCAGTGCTGTTTTTATGGCTGACCACTCCAGGATGTTTTTCTGGACCCTCTTTCTCAAAATTATGTCAGTAGAAATGGCGTTCTGGAAACACATTCCCCCAAGTATATCCTGGTATAACAATCCACCCCTGATATAACAAAATTCATGCTATGTATCAGTGGAATTTAATTTTCAGGTCAATTAATGAGCTATGTTTGTCTATTTGTATTTGGAACATATTCCTTTTGGAACAGATGTTTTCAGGGGCTTTTCTTAAGTCTGGGTACAGCTCCCTCCCACTTATGCCCCATTTGAAGTCAGCCATTTCACGGTTGATACAAAAGGGAATGCCAGGAAAGAGAGGGAGAGAGGGGAAGGGTGGAGTTAAAGAGTTGAAGGAGAGAAAAACATGATTCATTCTTGAGCACATGAAGTAAATCTCTTCTTCCGGTTTTTTTTTTATTCCATATTAAAACATTACCATTTCTTTTTGAAAGTGCTCCATGCCAGTCTATTATAAGATATATTGGTTATTTTATTTTTGATGAGTCGCCCTTTAGGGCACATATTAAGTTTAGAGAAATTACTCCCTGGAAACAAACCCAACCCAAACGTGACAAGTCATTTTTCACCTTGAAAAATCTCTTATGCTATAAGATGTGCCGGAAGGACTCAGAATTGGGAGCAAATCCTCCCTGTCATGGTGTCAGTTACCAGGCCACCCATCTGTGGGTTCCCTTCTTCCACTTCCTGTTTGTACATCTGTGCTTCTTCAACTTCTGCACCCAGAACTTCATTGCTGAGTTTGTCCTCCCAAGACCATTGGCTAAAAGCAAACAATGGATAAAGAAGAAAGAAGGAAGAATGATGTTCTTCAGGGTCTTTTACGGGCAACAAAAGACTTGGCATAAAGCTATGAGAACTGTGAAGGAGTGGCCAACCACAGAGAGACCTAGCAGGGCAATGGCCTGGGTCTGACCACCAACGGAGCCCAGGTCAGACAGAAGCACCACTGCTGCATGCAGAATAAATCCTAACATTTTTGTGAGGACCTTGGGTGATAAAAGGAAAACCCCCTAAAGCATTTTTTTTTCAGACAGCTGATAAGGTTTGACAGCCTCGAAGAGGAAACAGAACTTGCAGGTTGTCAGGGGCAGAATCGCAGGGGAAATTCGCATTCCACAAAGCCTCGCTCGAATATCATGAAGCAGAGCTGAAATGGTTGGAAATGCTGGTATATGACATAATGTTATGAAAAAGTGCAATCTCAGTAGCTTCCCACAAGTCAGGAGCTCTAAGCAAGGTATTGACATTGATCTTTGTCTCTTTTTGATTATATTTCATGAATTTTAGAATGATTTCTTCCATCAAACCCTAAGAAATTCTTAGTAGCATTGCAAATACCAGCAATCGAAATTTTCACACATTCCACAGCCCTAAGTGATATGATACAGTAGAAGTGTCAGAAATTTTCTTTGCCACTTTCTGTTTCTTTAAAGTGTCTTGTCTGTACTTTCTCATTTTTCCTTACACAGCTAAAACACCAAGCATTTGGCCTGATTCCTAAGAGCTTATGATTCTTCCCATTTTCACCCAGAAAGAAAGTTTCTGTCACCCAGTTGTATTTTCAGAAACACAACCGTATTTCCTCTGTTCCCTCCTATTGGTTTGAGACAGACATTCTTTACCACCTAAGGACGTGTTCCTCTATTCTTGATGACTGACTTTCTAACATAAATCAATATGAACGTCATCAAACGTAAACTCACCATCTTTTGAAAACATGGCCTTTAGTTCTTTTACTTATTGATGTAATAAACCATTTAATAGATTTCATTTCATAATACTGAAGCATCCTTGCATTCCTGGTGTATTCTAGACATTAGGAATTCATGAGTGACAAAATGGGCAAATCATAACTTTGTGGAGTTTATGGCCTTTTTTAAATGGTCTTTGTAAAATGAATCAAGAATTATTCTTGATTTCTATAAGCAAAGACTGTTTTGCTCTTCAGTGTTTCCATTAGGGGTTTCTTTTGTGTGTGTGTGTGTGGCAACTAAATATATATAGCTCCTGATCTTTCTTTTTATAGCCTCATTGAGGTATAATTTATATGCCATAAAATTCTTCCACTGTGAGTGTACAGTTCAGTGATTTTTAGTAAACTTCTAGTGTCGTACAGCAATCATCACAATCCAGTTTTAGAACACTTTCCTTTCCCACCTCCTACCCATTTGCAGTCAATTCTTGCTTTCCCCCTCAGCCCCAGGCAAGCATTGATCTGACTTCTGTCTCTAGAGCATTACCATCTCTGGGCATTTCTTATATATGGAATCATACTATGCCGTGTTTTGCATTCAGCTTCCTCCACTCAGCCTAATGTTTCTGAGGTCCATTATGTGTCAGCACCTCATTCCTTTCTGTTTTTGAGTAGCACTGCTTTGTATGGCGGCTGTACCGTGCTGTGTTTGCTCATCTACCAGTTGATGGAATCTGGATCGTTTCCAGTTTGACCATCATGAATAATGCTGCGGGAACATTTTGCATACAAGAAATTTTGTGAACCCATGTTTTCACTTCTCGTGAGTAGATTCCTAAAAGTGCAATTGCTGGGTGGTAAGGTAAGCTTACATGTAACTTTTTAAGAAGCATCAGTTTAGGGCAAGTAGCTCCCCTTCTGTTCATGGAGTTTCTTTCTGTCTTTCTTGTCTTCTTTTCCTCCTTGTTGGTAGTCCCAGGTTAGTTGGAAAAGTGCCCCCTACTCTCACTGGTACAGTGACCCCATTTAGGAGCCAGCAAGAGAGGCCCATCACTTTTGGTCTGGTTAGATTTTTAGCACCTGAGGGAAGCTGGGATAACGTGCGCCAGCCTGGCCTGTGTTCTGTGAGTAACCCCAGAAGTGGCTCTTGGGGGCTCCATCTGTCCCTGCTCCAGCGCTGCTGCTCCACTGTACGGCCGGTGCGGACTCTGTGGGCCTCTCCCACCCCTGGGCAGCAGTTCCTCCACACACACTGAGTTGTGGGCTGGTCAGCTCTTCTCTCAAGTCAGCCCTGCCTATCTACATCTTACAGAAATTCTTCTCCCTGCAAATTGCATGCAGGTAACAGCCTTCTTCACTTTTACTTTCATTTCCTATTTCCCCTATTTATTACTAAAGTCCGTCTTTGGTCATTTCCATGGAAATTTGGAAATGAGGCTGCTACCCCATGTGGTCAGACTGCCTGGAATCCCACAGGGTCCTTCCTTGCCAGGCTCCCTCAGTGCGCTCTCTTCGCGCTTCCTCCTCCGCATCCCTGCCTCCTTTCTTCTCTCCTTAGCCCCAAAGAACTTGCTCAGGTTCCATGGTTTCTGCAATGTCTTGGCTGACAGCTCCAAGCTGTACTGATACCCCTCTTTCCCTGAGCGCTTTCTCTTTTCTTTCCTTTCCTGCCCCTTTCTCGATTTGTATTCTCTGCAAACATTATGGGATTAGTAGAAAATGCTAGCGTACAGATACTAGAAGAATTTTGGTGCTGAGAAAGATCCCAGTGGGTACTTTGTACAACTACCTCCTTTTTTATATATAGAAATTATTCTTGTAGAAGTTATTCTCGTTAATGAATACTAATAAAAAACAATTCTGTACCTATTTTTTTGTTTTGTCAGGGACGGTTATGTTTTGTATCCTGCTGGCAGATATTCCCATCAGGCAAGGGAGAGTGATTTGCCCAAAATGACATTGCTAGTTCTTGCAATGCTCTATTTCAAAATTTTGGAATTTACTTTGGTTTAGGTAATGTAAATTCTTCCTAACATTGCGACAGATTCCCCTCGGTGATTTCTCCTTCTTGACTTACTTACTTTAAGTATTAAAAATTTTTAGATTGGAAGATTCAGCTGGCAGGTCCTTTAAGAGAAAGCTGACATAGTGCTTTTACCAATGACTTCTGTTTTTTTATAAAAAATGACAGCAAATAGAAGACAAAAGTATTACCCATAATCCCACCTCTCAGGAAAATAACCTCTAACCGTACACTAGTCTGGTGTGAATCTTGCCATTTTGTTTTATATGTTATATCATATATGTCTTTATGATTTTCTTATGCTGCAAAATGTGCATATACATGTGTGCATGTATTCTTTTTCAACAGAATGGAGTCACCCTGAATATGCTATTTTGGAATAAGCAGTTTTAAAATGAACTGCATAAATTCAATACTTCCATGTCATTATAATACAATAAAGCATCATCTCTAAGGCTCCATAGTTTCCTTTATGGGCATACTATATTTCATTCAATTGATTCCATGTCCTTGGACATTTAGTTGTTTACATTTTTTAAACAGTAAAACTGCAGTGAATATCCTTCTAAATAAATTTAATATGCATACATCATTGTCTCCTTAACTACACTACGAGAAGTCTTCTTTGGTTGAAAGGCAATGGATATGTTTGCAGTTCTTGATATATACAGTCTGGTTCAGAGCTGGAAAGATGTATTCAGATGATGGGTCCAAAGTACGTGGAGCCAAGTTGTTGCCCCAGAACAGTTCAGTCTCACTGCCTGTTGAGCTGTCAGCCCTTGAGTCATAGTTACAGTGGCTTTTGTCTTTGTACCTCCTGCCCTGTATGACTACTGGGACTTCTCAGGGAATTTTTTCAGCTTAATATGAAATTCCCAAACACTCTAACCATGAGCCCGTCTTTTTTTTGTTTTGTTTTGTTTTGTTTTAGAGACTTGTTAAACTTTATTTCCTCTGAGTCTCTGGGGAGGCAGCAGGGAAGTACGGTGAAGTGGCAAGTAGCTTAGGTGCCTGAGCGGAGCAGGAGCTGGGAGGGGCTGGCTTAGGCAGGATGGAGAGAAGGAAATGTAAGTACCCAGGGCTGAAAGCCAGCTAATGGGTCTTCTTCACCTGTCTTTGGATTTTGTGCAGCATCTCCTGCATCCGCCGCAGCTGGAACAGGCACATGCATCAAAATGGGGCCTTCAAAGAGTCCTGTAGTGTCAGGGAAGTGCCCCTACACTCGAATCCCTTGAGCCAGGGCCTTGGGAGGCCTGAGGTGTGATGGAGACCCTGGATAGAACCACTAACCCACCAATCCAAGACCTCCTCATCTTTCTCTTGGATCAGCCTCTCAGTTTCTGTATCTGTCCCTGCTGGGACAGCAGGGATGGGGAAGTCAGTACCACTCTCTCGAGTCAGTTTCTTGCGATTCCGTTCTTTCACCACCAGGCGGGTCATACTCTGAATGCACTGTGCCCGGTAGTTCTCATAATGTGTCTCCCGGGTCACGTCCTTCAGGTCCTGCATGTGAGTGCGCCCCAGCATTGTCCTCAGCTGCACAAAGTCGCAGTGCCCTGGGTTTTCAACTTCCACTATGCCCCAGGGGTAGAGCCTGCCTCGAACTTGCCGCCCTCGGGCCTCCACTACAGTGTTGCTGCCAATTAAAGCAAATGGGATGCTTTCCTTCAGGTGTTCGGTTAAAATCACCCAGATTGTGTCTTTTGCCAAGTTCATTTCTCATAACTGATTAAATAAATGCATTGCTAGAGGTCCGTTTTCTTGGTGTAGAACTGAATCTTGCCTGAATCAGCAAATTAACTTAGACACGTTGCACGTAAAATAGGATTACAGCAAAGTAGTTGGCGGAAAGATGTTTTACATGTCAATCAGAAAGACTTAGAGTTGGAAAAGCATTCAAGCTGGTTTATTTCCGTCCTTTTGTTTTACAAATGAAGGCCCAGAAAGGCCAAGAGAATCACTCGCCCGGTCTGGGTCTGAGTTAGAACTTGAACCTGGGTCTCTTCATGCTCAATCAGATACACCTTCCGCTACACTAAGGTGCTTGCCTCTCTACCAGAGGGCTAAGGCAGCCATCACCAAGGGCTGGTGATCCACCACGCTGCAGTAGTAGCCTGCGGACAATCACTTTCTCCAACTTTGTCACTGCAAATACTGATAATCAGTCACCCCATTCTTTCCACTCAGCCTGTACGAAGCCTCAGATGTCTCAGACATCCCTCCTAGCCAGAAGGAATTGTCACACTAGGTGGAGTCTCTTTGCCTTCCTTGAAACAGCTGTTTATCAAGGTAGGCTGTCCATTCCTTCTTCTCCTACACTGAGAAATTTGTGTGTCTGTGTGTGCACGCCTGTGTGTTAGTGGTGGTGGTGATGGTATACACACAAATACACATGTACACACACCATCACCACCACCACCACTAACACACAGGCGTGCGCACACACACACACACACACACTATCACCACCACTAGCCGTCTGAGTAAAGCTGACTTCACCGGAAATATTATCCATAACTGGAACCATCAGGAATCCCTCAGTTCTTCCCCTTCATTAACTGATAAAGTGAGAGTGCAGGGGAAATGAAGGGGCAGATCTGTCTGGGAGGGATGTGTACGTGTATGGTGTAACATCTGTGTAGTATCATCTGCTGTACTCAGAGGAATAACTAACAGGTCTGGAAATGCAGGCCTGGGAAAATGAGCAAGTTGAAGTTCAGGGCGATAGCTCAAGTATGGAAAAAAATTAAGCCTAACAGAGTCTTAAAGAAGAAGATGTTTTCTATTATACACACATTTCAAACATCGACTTGGAGAATAAGTATAATAAACCCCCGTTTTTATTCAACAGTTATGAAGATTTTTGGCTTCTTTTTTGCTTTATTGATCCTTTTCTCTTTTCTTTACTGAGACAGTAACTGGGATTAAAGCAAATCCCAGACACTTTGTAATTTTATTTCTCATGCTTCAGTATGTATCTTTAAAAATATGGACACTTTCTCTCCTAACCACACACCTAACAAAATAATTAATAATTTATTAATTAATAATCGATTTCTATCCTCTGTCCATAATCTAATTGCCTCAGTTTTTTAATGGAATCTTTTTATCAGGTTGTAGAATAAGAGAAATACATTATGCCTTGCATGCCAGGCCCAACCCCACTGCAAAAATTTTTGTGGATCATGCTATTAGTAGAATTATAAGGTTAAAAGTTACTACTCTCAAAGAGTAGTGAGGGCTGTAGGAAGAGACTAGAGTGACAGCTCTAGGATGGGAAATGGCTTGTGGCCTCAGTGCTTGACCATCAGCACAATGAGCATTGCCCCAGAGTTCATATGGGCTTGCAACATGCAAATGCTTCAGGCAATCTAATGCACTAGTTATTTATGAATGCTAGTGACTAAGCAAAGCCTCTTCCTGGAACAAAAGACTAGCTTTGACAACAGAAGGTCAGCACTTCTGCTGATGCCCCTCTTGTTGAAGCACACCATGGAGCGCTGAGCAGGCCTGCCTGCACTCGCTCTCCCATGGTCCTACGTGATGCCAAGTCCTTCCTTACACTGATGTCTGGGAAGGCAAGCAGCTTTCATACACGGCTAAACAGCCACATTGTCCACCCAGGGTCCATTTGCCTTCCGATTGCCAAATCTCCATTTCACCTTGTGCTGAGGAAGAGGCAGCCCTGGGTGGTGTTCAGTAGGAAGCGCTCACCATTCTGCAAGCTTCTTGTTATGACTCTGGGCTTCCTGTTATGCAAAGATAGGCGGAGACAGCCAGTGAAGTGTGGCAACTGATGGGGACACATACCCACAACAGGCAGCTGCACTCTGAATTCCTAAGAAACACACAAGCTCCAAAACCGTAGACACCAGATGGGGAGGAGCCTGGAGAGCCACCGTACATTGACAGAATTTGCCAGAGTATAGGAGACTTGCAAGCTTATGAAGAAATAGCCAATTCTCTCTCTCCCTCCCTACCTCTGGTCTCCACCCCCTTCTCTCTGTCTGTCTCCTTCATATTGCCGCTGAGACCACATTTTAACCTCTTCCTGCAAGAGACATAGTGCTAAGTCCCTTTCTCAGGCAGAATTTGCTTGTATGTTGAAATGCTCACTTGTCAAAGGACATATTTCTACAAGCTGCAGAACATGGGAAGATTAAACCTGCTCGATTCCTGGGTATGAAAGCAAGCATTCAGGGAATACCTTTTAGATACTTCTTTGAATTAGATTATGTAAATGTGTCTCACAGAGGGGTGTCCTGGAAAGGCGCTCCTGATTTAATCTCTGGTGGGCAGAGCACGCCCCTTTGTTGTCCTCAGTGTTATATCCTGTTGCCTTTTGTGTGGGCACAAATCTTTCAAGCCAAAGTTAAAAATGAAACTTAGAGTTAAAAAAAAAACTCAGGAGAGTAATCACAGGACAAATGTATCCTAAAATCTAAATGTCAGGCTTTTTAAGTGGAAAGATTTTACCAGTTCCCCACCTCCCTGAGTGCTGGGTGCTTTGAAATGGAGGGCAGTTTGCCTTGGGGAAGGAAAAGAGAAAAGAGAAAAAGAAAGTGGGCCTGGAGGTTCTGCAGTTCAGAGACCTCGTTTGCTTCCAGGAGAGCCATCTCCCCATAGCCTGGTAACTGCAGGGGTGTGGGTACACGGGTGGGTGTGGGGTGTTGGCAGGGGTGTGCAGTCCCTGTTGAGCAGCGAGGCAGGAGGCACAGGCCTGCTGTTTCACACCCTGCACAGCCCCTCCCTCAGCCTGGCTGGCCTCGGAGGTGAGCTGTGTGGGCTGAGCTCCGAGGCCCTCCCTCTCACACCTCCGCCACATTGGAGGCTTTGGTCAGAATCCTTAGGTGTGGTCACACGAACCAGGGCAGAGAGCTGGTAAGACATGGCAGGACCTCATACGTCCATTGCCCTGTTGTGGGGTCAGCACAGCCTCCATGATGGGCTTGAGGGTTCAGGACCACTTCTTCACCACTGGCTTTTCAAGGCCTGCTCAGCCTTGCAGAGCATATGTGGGGAGGAAAAAGCAACACAGAGTTGTTTACACATAATATCGAGGCAAAATGGGTGGGGTCGGAGGCAGGTGTCCCCATGGTGGGTTAGGAATAGTGGCTTTGTTCCTGTCCTGAGGAAGGGTGTACATCTTGCCTTCATGTCACCCTTACTGTCTCACCCTGTGAATTACTGCACATCAATTCTCAATTTAGATGCCTCTCTTTACCACTGGAATAGGTGCTTCTCTCTACGGGTTGGGTGGTGTAGTATGGATATTGGGCTTTGAGATCAGATTTCTAGCTGTGTACCTGGGGCAAATCATCTCACCTCTCTGAGCTTCATGCCGTCATCTGAAACATGATGATGACAATGTGTTGCTCACCATACAGTTAGCAGGAGCCTTCGATGCAACTAGGCTTAAAAAGTGCTTGCATTGTGGCTGGCACATGGTAAATAAACAACGCAGCCCTGTTGATACGGATCATTACTGCATTGGGAAGTGTATCTTCTACTGGCCCCTCTGCTTAAGTGAGCAAAAATGAACACAAATAGGTAAATTGGCCGATATTTTTTGCAAGTACAAATGCCTGAGAGTGGCTCGCATTTCATTCTAAAACATTTATTTTATTCACTTAACAGATATTTATTGGGAAACTTCAATTGGCCAGATGCTCTTGTAGGAGGTGTGGTTAGATTGGTGAAAAAGGAATTATAAAAGCCCCTGACCTTGGGAACTACCTTCTGATGGTGGAGCTTCCATTGTGTATTCTTCACCAGTGGTTCTCTTTTCTCATTTTGATTTTACCAGCAAGAAAGCTTCAACCAGATGCTAATCTCTCCTTAGCGCTTTGTGATTGATGATTGATTATTAATCCCCCTTTTTAATACAAGGAGAATGTGATGGTCCTCAGACCCATCAAAAAATAAGGCTGGGACTGAGGCAGCCACTGGCAGTAGGGGGTGGTGGAATTCATTTTTGTGTACCAGAGTGCATAGTAACTATCTGAAACCCAGCAAGTCTCAAGTTCAAGAATTTAGTGGGTTCCCTCTGTTTTTAAAACCCTGCCCATTACCTAGTACCACGCCCTACATATAAGAAATGCCCAATAAACTTTTCTGATTGGTTCATTGTAGTTAATTAAGAAAGATGAGTTACTTTGTTAAAGAGAACCCAGCCTAGGAATCTTTAATTTGAACATTATTCAACATTATTTTCTCTGTATATAATACACACACACACACACACATGCATGCTCTCACACACACTCACACATACACCTCTTTCCTCTCTTCATTCCTTCCAATTAACTTTTCTGAGCTAGGTACTGTAAGTGTCCTCAGGATATTAAAATGAAGAAGACATGGTCCTTGTCCTCAAGAACCTCTTTGTAGCTCCAGCACCTTAAAGCCTGCAAACAGACAATGAAAGCATAAAGCTGTTTATTCCTGAGGCCATGGGGCCTTCAGTTAACCTTTGTAGTCAAATATACCTTTCTGAGAGAGAAAGCTGAGATCAGAACCTCGAACACTACTTTAAAAAGGACCTCTTGCCTTTGAGTGGTGCTTTACATCTTGAAATGACCTCTTGCAGAACATGTAAGGTTGTATAAGTGTGCACTGTGCAAGGGTCTTGGCAGGAATTGGGAGCAGGGCTGAAACTCATCTCATCAAGCTGTTACTGTGGTGTGCGGCTGCACCCATCACCAGGAGACAGAGAAGCCTGTGTTACCACCCAAAGGCACCATCTGTTCCTAAGGGGAGCTCCTGTCCCAGGGGTGAAATGGGCAAGAACTGGCCACGGATCTTCACTGGGCATAGGATGACAGTCTGTCTCCTCTCATTCCCCTTCCTAGCAGCTTCCTGCCCCTTAATGGGGATAATGGATTTTCTTGCTGCACTTTGTTTCTTCCATACTTAGAACTAATGTAGGTTCTCTTTAAAGTCCCAAGGAAAACAGTAACACTTTCTGTCTTGTATCTAAGTTCATCTCCATAGCCTCAAGTCAGAAATGCTCCCCTCCATGCCTGTGTCCTCTGTACTTGGTCTTTTCATTGGTTTCCAAACACCTACTGTGTTACTTCTCAGATCTGAGATTTTCATGTCATTCACATCTCCTGGCTTTCATTTCCACCTCCTTTTTTCCCTCTAACTTCTTTCTTCATCCATGGGCCTTACTTGTCAAAACCAGAACTCTGGGGAAGTCTAAAGCTCCCTGTCCACCACCACGTCTCATCATGCCCAGAGCTGGACTCTTCTGCCTGTTCAAACCCACCCTGTTCTCTGACTTCTTCCGCTGCTTCACGAGCAGGTATCCCAGGTCTATGTGCTATTTGAAAGCCGGGTTGTATCTGGTTGATCTTATATCCCAAACCCAACACAGCTCCCGGTGCATGTGAAGCGTGCAGCCCACGTGCATCAAATGAAGGGTTGGAGAAGGCGACCTGATCTGAGGCACTCCACCCCCAAACCTCACAGAAGTCTCCTCCCTGTTCGGCCAGCTGCTTAGGTCTGGTGGGCTGCCTCATAGCTGCCTCTCCGATTCCTTCCCTTTCTGCTGCCACCCTCCGAATCTGGGCCTCTGGACTTGCACCTGGACTACAGTACCATGTCCAGAGAGTCTTTCTGTTCCCTTTGTCCTGGTCTCTCCCTCCTTTCATCCCTCCCTCTTTCATCCCTCCTTTCTTTTCTCTCATCAAATCGAGTCCATGCTATAATAATAATGTTAAAAATAGCCTCCATTTAATGCCCACGTTTTAAGAAGCAGACATTGGCCAGGGCCTGTCCACTTGTCAATACCAGTCCTTACAGACAAGCCACCCCCACAGGGTACATGTTATTGTCACAGTGTCACAGGGAGGAAGCTGACATTCAGAGGCAGCATGTGACTCACCCAGGGCCGAGGATGAGGAAGCCTGTGATCTCTGCTGCTTCACTTGGCCTTCCCTTTGCTGGGCACTGGGGACAATAGTCAGGTGCTGGGGAACAAGGATGGGTAAGGCCAAAACATCAAGGCAGAGCCCCTGTCTCCTTGGCAGGTGCAGAGGGAAGACAAAGTAAGGAAAAGGACCAGGCAGGATGAGAGATGCTTTGATGGACATGTGTCCCCAGTTAAGGGACATAGAATAAGCCCAGGGAATGACAGATCCTGGCTGGTCTGAGAAGGACTCTCATGGGAGGTGTGGCCTGAAGTAAGTCCAGAAGGATTCACAGAGCTTTCCAAGAGGTTGAATGGGGTCGTGTGGGGATTGGTGGGAGAATATTCCAGCAGATGGAATAGCATATTCTTATGGATGAAGTGCAGGATTTGTATGGAGGAAGAGCAAGAAAGGCAGTAGGAAAACCTCAAAGGACTCTGACTCCCATGGTAGGGAGTGTAGCCTTCATCTTTTAGGACACAGGTGTTGGAGGGCCGTTGGAGGCTTTTAGGCAGGTAAGGAACATTGTCAGACTTGTGTTTTAGAAGGACCATGTCATAAAAAATGTCACTGGACTAGGCTAGTAGGAGGAAGACAGGTCAGGGAGCTATAGTGGAAATCCAGGGAGAGGACAGAAGGGCTTAAAAAACTAGGCGGGAGTAGAGAGGAAGGTTAGATAAGAGAGAAAGAGAGTTGTGGGTTGTGAAAGCTGTAAGAATGGGGAAGCTTTCTGGTTTGGTTGTCTGGGAAGAGGTCGCGCCGCACATTGTAGAGATTGTGGAGGTAAAGCAGGCTCGATTGTGTTTGTGAGTGGGAGGCAGCGAAAGGTAGTAAGATTGACTAGCAACATGGTGAACCTGAGATTTCCACTGCAGTGTATATGCAGGTATGTGTGCAGGCAGCTGGATGGATGCGTCTGTAGCCCAGGAGAGGACTTCTGCAGGGAAGCCATGTAAATTCGATTCTCTTTTCAAAGACATTGAAGCATGGTTCCCAGACTACTGCATTGCTCATCTCAGTACCTCCCCCAGCTTTGAATGAGCTAGACCCAGCTCACCCCCACGTGCAGCACCATCTAAAATAGAATCTAAATTGAAACAGAGTTAAGAGAAGATAGAAAAAATGTTTCACAAGTGTGCCCTGGATGATTCTGCGATTGATTATTTGGGGGGTTAGAGGTGAGGAGATGAGGAAATAAAGTGATAATGCCTCCCAAGCTCACTTCTCTGTTTATACTTCCTTCTTTAATTTTTCTTGCTCCAGCTTGGGGCCAGATGCAGGACAGCATATGCAGTGAAATCACATAACCAGTCTAAGTTTTCGTGGGACGACTTTGTTCGGGTCCATGAAATGGTACCGTATGACCTCTCAGACTAAGGTTAACATTCTCACTCTGCCACCTGAAGCCACTTCCCTGGGCCCTGCAGCTTGATATCTTTACTTGATTAAATGCTGCCCCACCCTTGCGGCCCATTTTCTCTCATGTTTAGTAATGATAACACTCAGATTCCAGGAAGTGCTGACCAATAGAACTTTCTGGGATGATGGAAATGTTCTCTACCTGTGTTTTCCAACACGGTAGCCGTGAGCCACATGGGGCTACTGAGAACTTGAAATGTGGCTGGTGTGACTGAGGAACTGGACTTAATTTAACTCATTTTCATGGGCATAGCCACTCACGGCCAAGTGGCTACTGTACTAGACAACATACTGCTAGGGTCTTATTTATTCTCTCTCTCCTAGGGTCAGGGTAGGTTTCTGACTGCATTGAAGCCCTCAGTTCCCACTTCCCCGGAGTGCTCTGTAAATGCTTAGCAGCTGCCTTCTGACTTTCCAGCCGGCCTCCCTGGTCTGTCTGCAGCCCCCTCTCAGCCCACAGCCTGGCTCAGACCTCCTTCCCCCAGGGCTGGGAGCACATACTCCGTGTACAATGACTGGCTCTCGAAGGAGGTTTTACTGTTATTATTTTCATTATGACAAACAGCTCCATTAATAGTAACAGACTTCTTTGTGTACTCTATTGGAGAACAAGTCACACCCACAAAGAGAGATTGTTCAAAGGAACTAACAAGGAAAGTGAGTCAAAACCAGGTCAACCTCAAGGCCCCCCAGGCTTTCTGCCCTGATATTTGAATCATCTGATTCTAGGCCTGGCTGATGAGCAATGTGGAGGGCCGAGGTGGGAGATGGCTCTGACAGGACAGAAAGTTCACTTGCTTAGTCACTGACTCACTGGAGCCCCAGCTGTCATGTCCCCAGTGTTTGGGCTTAATTCCAGTTGTGCAGAAGTTCATACTGCACTAACTTGTAATGCACGGCCCAGAGTCCATCATCATACCACCTACAGTGGGGATGAGAACAGATACTCAAGAACCCTGGGTGGATGTGTGGGTGAATGGTATCGTTTCCGGAATATGAAAGATGGTTGAACTCCTTATTCACGCCTTGGCCATATGTAGGCAGATAGGGTGGTGGCCTGCTTGTCACAAGGACACCAAAGCCCCTCTTGGCCAGATCGAAGGACATAAGATCCCCATACCTACTGTTGCCTTTGCCAGGCTATTCTGCAATGAACAGAGGCTTCCAGGGGCAGGTCTTTAGCTTTGTGTGTTTGTTTTTGTTTCTTTTTTTTGCCACAGCAGAACTTAACAAATTTCCCAGAACTAACCACAATATCCCAGCAACTCAGTTCTGCGGCACCAAGTTACTTCTCTTCAATCTGTAGGGTCTGTCTGGCTCCTGCTCCCCTCTCCCACTCCCGTGATGCCACTGGAGACCTTCAGCTTCTCCCACAGTGGTTCTAATAATTTCTGTGGGTCTCTAGAGAGGCCTGAGTCCTCATGACGACCCTGTGGCCCCTGCTTATTTCCCTTCGCTCCTGCGCTGGCTCCGTTGGGGGACATCACCCAGAAGCCAAGTGAGGGCTCCTTATTATGCCCCTGCTAGGATGGGACCCTCCCTCCCAAATCTGATGCTGCTCCGAGTGAATGGTCACAAAAGTCACACTGGGCTGGGCTCTGCCAGGGCTAACTGAGATGGAGGAGAATGCCCCTGCACTTGCCAGAATATCTCACTTGAACATTTTCTGCAAACATTGTGCTTGGGAACAATTCTCTTCCTCTCTGCCTACCATCTGCCCTCTTTCTAGGACAGATATGAATCTTTGCAAGTTATAGTTTCTGCCCTAGCATGACACAGAGCTGTATACAGTTCTTCAAATTCCCTCCTCCCCATTGTATTCCTGCCCTAACCCTCTAGTTCCTTCAGATCATTTACACAGCCTTAATGTAAGTGATCAGCCACAGAATGGTTGTTCTTTGAGTTACAGGGAGAAGATCTTGAAGATTGCAGTTAACTGAGGAGTAAGATTCAAGATAAAATTCTTGACTGGGGTGCCAGGACACACTGACATAAAGCAAACTCTTTGCAAGCATGCCACTAACTTGGCATCAGAATGTCAGCTTACTTTTTACTTCAACTAAGTATACGCACTTTTATGATGACGTCTGTCCAACAGAAGGTCGATCAAGAAGGTCTGGCCCCCTGTTGTACAGCATAGTATGACCGTGTCAGTCCCTGGTGGAAAGTGAAGGGTGGCTGCAAGCTGGCACCTGGAATAACAGTATGTGACAGGAGCACAGACCCCCTGTGAGGGCCAGGGGACCCAGTGAGGGCAGAGTCCTCTTTAGACAGCAACACAGGACTGAAAGATGAAACACATAAATAGGGGTGACAACTCTGGGAAAAAGCACTCGGTAGAAGAAAGTCTCTGGAACACCATATAAAATCCTGGTATTTGAAAGTATGTAAAAAATATAAATAAAGGTTGAAAACCATAGGCATAGAAGAAGATAGAAAGAAAGAACTCAAAAAAGCAATGGGAAAAGTTGTGAATTCAATGCATTAAATATAGGAAAAGAGAAAGCTTGATGATGGAGTGACATTTTGAAACTAAGAGGGGAGTTTAGGAAGCTCTCAGAGATGACCTCCATCCTTGCAGTAGGAAGTAAAGTCCTCTTTTGATAAAAATAATGAGTAACATTTGCTTACCTTGAACCAGGGACTGTGCTAAGTGGTTTATATATGTCAGCTTGTTTAACCTCCATAACAATTCCATAGAGCAGGGGCTGTTATCCTAGTTTAAGCAAGGAAACTGAAGCTCGAAGAAGTTGTGTAATGTACCCAAGGTCAAAGAGGGTACAGGGAAGGACGAACTGGTCTCCTGCCAGTTCAGATCGAACAGCAAGAGAGGAGCTGGCTCAGGCTAGCTGTGTGGTGAATGGTCTGGGGGCTGACGAAAGCTGAATAGGGATCATAGGATGGAGACTTCTACGTAGACTTGGGACTGACAAGTGTGGAGCCCAGTGCAAGGTGAAGAAGGCAAGGAGCTCCGACGTGTTTTTAGGGCCCTGCCAAACTGGTTGGGAAAGAAAGGAGAGGCTCTGAGGATGGGCGGCACGGATCACAGTCCAGACCATCAGGGCAGTGGAGGGAAGGAAAGGATGGAGCTGAGCTGGTGGGAGTTACCGTGAAGTCAGGACGGGGACACTTGGACCTGGTCCAGGAACTAGCAGGACATGTGAGAAAACGAAAGTCAGCATCAGGGTGCCGTGGGCTCGGGGTGGGCGCGGGGTCTGGATTCAAGTTCTGTTTCTGGTTCTCTTGGTGGATTCATTTTCCTCTCAAATGCTTGCGTGCTGCCAGCCCTGTGGGAGCGACAACCCTACTGAAAAGGTAGTAGCGAGGCAGCTACAGTGAGATTCTTGGTCTCCGTAACGGGCCGTGAACACTCTCGGTGGGCAGGGAACAGAATGGCACTCAGTGACACTGGGCAGGAAAAGCTGGCAAGGGCCAGCTTCCTGCAGGCTGGCCGCGTGGACGGGCGGGGGCCCTCGGGGTCCACTGGGGGAGGGCTGTCTTGACGGGGAGGCCGCAGCGGCTCCCTCCTCTGTGGAAGAGTGCCCGGCTGCCTCTGCAGCTGCCTGGGACTCACCCTGAACCCTCGGAGCACGGCATTATTTTCGCCTCTCTCTTGTCAGATACTGACTCCCACGCAGGGAAAAGGAAGCACCTTTTGTCAGATGCTGCGGCCACTTCCTCTTCAGAAGGCTCCAGCCAATGTTTCGCTTTGCAGAATGAGGGGGCCGACGGCAGGCCAGACTGCGTGTGCCCGGGGCCGCGGGCTTTCGTCTTGTTTTCAGTCTGCGTCTGGCCCTCACCGGGAGCAGGGCCCTCGGCTGCCTCTCTGGGTCACGGGGGATTTTCTCTAACAGACCTCTGGCCTCCTGAGCCGGACCTGGTCAGGTGCCACCCGCTCCTCGGCCCCGTCGGGGTTGCTCTCTCGCCTGGGCACACACTGTTTACCCCCTGCTTCATGTCCCTCAGTCAGTCTGCCGGTCTGTTCCTCTCCATAGCTCGCTCACGGAGCGTGATGACTGGCGAGCAGATGGCGGCCTCTCACCCATCGTCCACCCCCAACCCGCTGGAGAGGCCCATCAAGATGGGCTGGCTGAAGAAGCAGAGGTCCATCGTGAAGAACTGGCAGCAGAAATACTTTGTGCTGAGAGCGCAGCAGCTCTACTACTACAAGGACGAAGAGGACCTGAAGCCACAGGTACTGTCTGTCCCCTTGGCCAGGGCTCTCCCCTCCAGACATGCAGGAGGCAGGGGCCCGCCTAGGTCACATGTGAACTCACAGGGGCCTTCCTACCAGGACTAGACACACATCATTGGAGGAGAATTCCCTCTCTCCTCTTCACCATTTTCTAGACACATAAACTTAGTTGCAAAGATGGTGGTCCTCCTCCAAGAAGGCCCAGGATGAGCACGGTGGAGCTCCCTAAACACGGCTCTGAGCAAGTCAAGGCTGGCAACATGGTCCTGATGGTGATGCTGAGGACAAGGGCTTAAAGAGAGTGGATTTGGGTTGAGGGAAATCGATCTGGGGTTTTCATTTATTTGCTCAATCCATATTCACTGAACATCTGTTATGTGCCAGACACTGTTCTGGGTACTTGAAATAGTCCAGGGAGTAAAACATAAAAATCCCTGCCAGGTGGAACTCAGAAGATGGGGGGAAACACAGAAAATAAACATCGTATACAAGGAAAGTATGTAGTTCGTCAGAAAATGACTAGTTCTATGAGGAAAAAATACACTGGGTTAAGGGGGAATCAGATGTTTGGGGAAGGTGTTAATTTTTTAAAAGAGTGGTCAGAATGACCACATGAAAAGGGTAACATTTGAACGAAGACCCTAGAGGGGAGGCCTTTAGCCAGGCAGATCTCTGAGTAAAGAGCTCTCCAGGCAGAGGGAACAGCCAGTGCAAAGGCCCTGAAGTAGGGCACATCTGGTGTGTGGAATAGCAAGGAGGTCAGTGTGGGGGCAGCAGAGCCAGGGAATGAGAGATTCGGAGGAGATGAGGTCAGAAAGGGCAGGGTGGGGACCAAGGATTGGGGCATAGCTCGCAAAGGTCATTATAGGCCCTCGTGAGGCATTGCAAGTTTCCCAGCAGAGAAGGGACACTCTTTGGCTTATGTTGTAAAATGGAGGCTCTGGCTACTATGTTCAAAAATAGATTCAAGGCCAGAGGGAGGAGGCACCAGGGTAATCTAGGTGAGAGGGTGTGTTGTTTATAATCTCAGTGGGAGTTGTGGGCTGGAGGAAAATGATCAGATTCCTGCTGATGCTTTGAAAGGACAGCAAACAGGATTTCCTGATGGAGTGGATGGGGCCAGAGAGGGCTTGGATCCTAAATCTGGGGCCTAGGTCTCTTCTTCCTTCCTCATTGATTCCTTCTGGCCGTGATAGGGCATAAGGAGTGCTCGGGGTGCTATAAGCCACCACCCCGAGACCCAAGTGTGAACTCTGTGTCTCGGGGCAACCGGGACGACTTGTCACCCTACTCAGAGCTCATGTCTGCGCAGATGGAAAAACAGGCTTGGCCAGAGGGAACTTATTAGGGCAGACAGACTATAGAACCTTCTGAAGCCAGGAAAAGCCCTGGGAAGGGTGAGGATATTGGGGGTGGATGGCAGGATATATAAAGAAATGAGACCATCATTGCGAATGAGGACAGTTCTCTTTGAGGGCAGGCTTGAGGCATCAGCAGCCCTTGGTTAACGGGGCCTCCACTTGAGGACTTGGGAGCATCTGTCCCAGCAGAGGCTGGAGAAGGGCCAGAGAGCCCTCCGCAGACCGGGCTCTTGCCCAGTGTTCTGTGGGTGGTAACCAGACTTCCTCCACTTTGTGAACAGCCCAGATCCTAGGAGAGCCAAGCAAGAATAGGCTGAGATGGTGGTGACTGAGCATTACTGGCTGATGCAGGAAGCCTTCCCATCAGCAGAGAGTGAGGAGGCGGCTCTAATGCCATGGCCTCCCCACACCAGCAGAACAGCCCGGTGAGGTTTACTTCCACGAGGGGAAGACGGGGAGGGTTGTGTCCAAGCTTGTGTTCTTTTCCTCTCTCTACTGCTGTCTGGCCTCGTCCTTATTCCCTTTTCCTGGGCCTCTCTTTCTTTGGTAAAACGAGACCATCACACCCGGCCTGCGTTTGTCACAGGCTCAAAGGACATGAAGCGTGTATAAAAAAATATTTTGTAGAAGCATAAACTGATGTCCAAGGGTTAAGAGAAATCCCTGACGGTCCTAGTTTCCCTTCCTTACTTCTGGAGGAAGAAACTCAAAGTTCTCTCAGGATTACACGAACCTGGGACAATTAGATAAAGCTTCTAGAATGACAAGTATGGGTTATTTTTTAGGTAATCGATTAATACAATACATCAGATCAATAGATTGAGATCAGTAAGTCAAATGAGAGAAATCACAAACCCCTAAACGGCTGTAAAAAGCATTTGATAAAATCCAATACTCATTTCAGATATAAAGATTTTTTTTTAACTTTTTTAGGAATAAAGTGATCATTTCTTAGAACATTTTACTTTATATGGATATGTATGTTTTGATTACAAAAGCTGTATGTGTGTAAGGTAGAAAATTTGGAAGATTCAGAAGAGCATGAAGTAGAAAATAATCCAACAGCAAGGAATAGCCACCAAAGCCCTCACTTCTTCCAGTTCTGTCTGTATATACACACTTAAAAACTCATCTATTCAAAACAAAAAATTTGTATAATATTCTTTAATTAAAAAATTAACAGTATGACATGTACATTGGTTCTTATTATTAAATATTCTTCTACATTTTAATTCTTAGTGGTGGCAAAATAATCTATTGTATGGTCATTCCACAATTTATTTAAGTAATTCCCTACTGGAAATTAGTTGGGAATTTGAGCTGATGTCTCTATGTTATTATTACAAACAAGAATTAAATGGACATCCTTGTAGACTTTCCATATGTCCAAATTATTTCATTAAGATAAAGAAAAAAATCTATTCAGAGTAAAATAATTTTATTAATAGCTATCATTTAGTGTTGTGGGAGTCATAGATAGTGCAAATATCTAGAAGTGAAATGAAAATTCAAGACACAAGCTAAATTCTTGGGGAAATGCAAAGGTATATTTCCACACTGTTTCACACCATTCGTGACTCTGGATGGATTAAAAACTTACGTGTAAAAAGTGAGTTCATAAAAATCCTGGAAGAAAATGTAGTTATCTGCATAGTCATTGGAAGGCAGGTATGTTTCTTAAGCATAGCAACAAAGACAGCACAAGGGAAAAACTAATTTAACTGCATAAATACAAATGTACCTTAAGAAATCAACATAATAAAGTAAAAAGGCAAATAATAAACAGGAAAAATTGTGTATATGCATATGGTAATCAAATATTCTAATAAAGTATTCTATCTAATCTATAAGAAAATTTTAAACCCCTTAATAGAAAATGAACAAATGACAAAAACAGACAATTTACCAAGGAAACGAATGACCAGTAAGCACATGTAGAAAAGTTCAGTCTTGGTAATAATTAAATAATAATTGTAAGCTAATGAGACACTACTGCCTCCTTATCAAATTAGCAAAGACTTTCTAGAAACTTTCAGTGTTGGTAAAGACTAGGGAATAGGACACCACTGGTGGAAATGAAAATCCGTACAGCCATTCTAGAGGGTAACATGTGCCTTTAAAAAAAATGCAAACTCTTTGGCCCTACATTTCTAATTCTAGGAATTCAACCTAAGTGGAGGCTCAAGATGGATGTAGATAAATGAATTTATCTGTACAGCTTTTCACCAGGGTGGTGTTTATAATAGTGATGTTGAAAACAGTTCCCAATGGGAGGGGCTCAGTCTAAGTTATCTCAGGGAACTTTTATAGATCTATGCAATAGAAAATAATTCATCTGTTGATGCCCTAAATTAGTACTTTTTGAAATGTAAAGAGATCCTTAATATTACTGTTTTGAAAACAAAACCAAAAAAATGCTGTTCACAGCAGAAGATGATATGTGCGCTAAACCCATTGCTGAAGGAAAAAATGATGAATTTGTATTTATGGAAAAAGGCTGGGAAAGAAATACACAGAGGTGTTAAGAGTAGTTACCTCTGAGTATTGGAGTCATGCACAAATTTAAAGTTTTCCTCTTTTTTGTTTTATTTTCTAATTTTCTACAACTGAAGTATAAATTATAAATTTAAAAAGAACACACATACATCTTATCCTTAAAAAACACAAAGATGAGAAACATTCCAGTAATCTTAGAACAATCAGATAAAAAAAAATCACTGTACACTGGTGATGTTGGTGCAAACTTTCTAGAAAGGCACTGAACAGATTTCCAAAGGCCAGAAATGATCAGACCCTGCACCCAGTCATTCTGGTTTTAAGAAGCTATCCAAAAGCAAGACATATGCAGAAATAAGACCATGAGAAACATTGGACCAAGCTTCCAGCAGAGGAGAATGATTAAATAAATTATGGAACCCTGCAGCATGGACTCCTGTGTACACTTTCTGGGAACTCTGGGGTTCGAGAGAAGGCAGTCCACGCATTTTTTTCTCTAGGTTCTCAGAAAGGTCTGTCCAGCTCTAACAGCATAATGCTCTGTAAGTCCATGACCCACCTTTCTGTAACTCATTCCGAAAGGTTCCTGGTCAGAGAAGCTGTTTAAAACAAGCAATTACCACAGCAAATTACCAAGTCCCTGCTACAGTGATGGCTTTAGACAATCTTGGCTTAACTGTCTCATGTCTCATCTCCTCGCCTTCTGAAAGTGACCACAGGTGGTTGTCTCTCAGTGGTGAGCCTGTCAAGGTCTAACAAATGGCTGTCTGTGGTGGGGGCTGATTTGGATACAGCATTTGCCAAGTTCTGTGGTGTGAATACCACCATCATGGCTGATTCAAGCCACCAAAGTGACATCACTGAGCGCAGACCTGAGATGGGCAGTAAGCACGATGTCATATGTTATTTCTGCCACACAGATAGATGTAAATGACCACAGAAACAGAAATAATTGTAAATTATTTACATAGTAAATAATTAGGAAGTGATGAATTCTAAATGTTATCACCTTAATTTTTAATATAAAACATTTCACTGTAAGTTTATATATTTTAACTTTTAAGAATGGCTGTGTTTAACAGCTGGTTCACAGAGTTCCTAAAAATCTAACAGTTCCTTCTCACAAGCTAGTATAAGTGGGTTCCAGTACACCGCTGCCCCAGCTGTCTGCGCTGCTCCAGTGCCAGAGGACTTAGCCTCCCGCATTAACCTCCCCCAGTTTCTGTCTTTGTACAGAGTCCACCCTAAACAACTTGTGAAGTAGGTGAAAGCGGCCTTGGGCCCTTTCCTATCTGGGACAATCCCTCCTTCCCATCAGGGTGCCCACCCCTACTCCCACCCCCTCTCCCACCAGTGTCTCTTTTACCACTCCCCCCCTCCACCCTCCCACACTCCTCTCTTCTCTTATGATGCTCAAGGCTACCATGCACAAAATGAGGAAAGGACTTGCAATTTGCCATTTATGTCTTGGTGTGAGTAAGTCGAACCCTGTGAGACTTATAAGTAAAATCTTTAAATCTGGAATCTCGGTGCTGGAGGTTTGAATCATAGCTTTTGTAGTAACTAGCCTTGTGATCCTGGATCTTCTAATTAACTTCTCTGTGCCTTTCTTCCTCATTTCTCCAGTGGGAAAAGTTAACAGTCCATCCCTCCTAGAGTTCTTACGAAGATTAGATGTAATAGTATAGTCAGGGCGTTGAGCACCGGGCACCTGTACACGTTTCCCCCGCTGTCCAAAAGTACAGCGTTCCTAGGAAACCTCATTAGCCAAAATGGCATAAAGCAAAGAAGTAGTTACCGTTAATTTATATGGAAAACATTTTCAGCATTCCCAGACCCCAAATATAACCTCTCTCAGGCTTTTCTGATACCTTAGGACATATCTTACTAACGGATACACAAGAATAATGGAAATAAAGCACAGATGCTCGCAGACACAGATCAAAGCTTCGGCAGCCTTACGCCCAGCTGCTGAGTGTCGTTCCAGGGTAAGGCGCTAGGAGGCACCACTCTCGCGGCTGGGATGTGCGCTGTCTCTCCAATGGCTCGCTGCAACATAAATGCTGAAAACGCTGTTTTTGCTTTTTGCCTTTTTCCGTAAGAGTGAGCATTCTCTTCGGCTTTTTTTGGTTAGGGAAAAAAGTACTAATGTAGGCCTTTTGTAAAATCAAAGTGATGTAATGTGAACTTTCGGAAAGCAGGGGATCTGTAACTGCCCAACAAATGATATTTACATAGTCTGTACTTTATTTTTATTATTTTCAGATGAAATGATTTGGGATATCAGATAATCGTTTAGAGAGGTACTTAGGAGAGGTAGCTACCTCTGAAATTACACGGCTTCCCCTTCCTACAAAGCAGTGCTCCCCTGCCTAAAAATACCATGGCCTTTCACTCTGGTGCCATAGCTCATGCAAAGTAGCCCAGCGGCACAACCTCAGAGGCATTTTTTTCTGAAGCCACTGAGTTTATTTAAAGATGGTGAGGACCATGTAGGTGGACATTATTTTTAAGTAATAAAGTTAGAAAAATATAGGAAAAACAGAATTCTCTTTTGTAGACAGGTATTTTTTTTCCCCTCCCTTTTCTCCTCCTCTTCCTCTTCTTCCTCTTTTTCACATTCAGTCTTAGACATTTTTATTTCTAGAACGTCAAGAAACATTCATTCTTTTATGCTCCTAAGCTTATCCTTAAGCCTTTTTGCCTTTATAGCTTCTCTGTTGCCGATGCTCTTCATCCACACTTTGTTCCAGAAATAATCAGACACAAATGTTTACCAGCTCAGAATCAGACATGCTACTTCCGACAGCCAGGGAGATGTAAATTATGAGTAATGAATTCTAGTAGAAATGAACTGTGTCCCTTTGGGCAGTCACTTAAGAATTCCAGGTGTTGGTTTCCTCATCTGTGAAGCAGAAGTGGCAAATCTTGCCATGCTCTTGATATGGAAAGCTAATGAGATCTAGTGACAGTTCACTGTAAATGGTAAGGCGTCAGCACACACATGGTGGAAGTCCCTTGTTTTTCGGATGATGTATTCATACACAGGAGGTCACATATTCTACTGTATCCTCCCGCCCCACCATGCATCCAAGATCCTCCTCCCCGCTTCCTGAGGACATTCAGCTGGCAGGTGCCCGCCCCCTCAGCTGTGACAGTGAAGAGCACAGGTTCTGAGCTCACTTCTGAGATGAAGTGCCGTTCTGCCACTTACTAGCTCTGTGACACTGGGCAAATTACAGAGCTTTTCTGATCCCCAGTTTCCTTGCTGGCAAATGTGCATAATGCTACCTCCCTTGGCAGATTTGCTGGAAGGACTAAATGAATAATGTATTCACAGTGCTTAGCAAAGGGGAAGACCCCTGGAGTGTGCTACTCAGTGGCTCTTGCAGCTACTGAGAACCCCATCCCCTTGAATGTCTACCTGTGATTCAGTCCTCAACGCCCCTCTGGCAGCCTGGTGGGTAGGATGGTTCCCCCAGGCTCAGCTTTGCCTTCCCAAAGATCCGGTATCCCGTTTGGGCAGAAAGTCGGGCGCTGGGAAGCGGGAAGAGGCAAGGACCGGTGATGGCACACTCTTGGCTCATTCTCCTCTCAGGGCCTTAGCTTTTTCTCCGTAGGCACCTAGTTTGCTGTCGGATAGCTGCCACTTAAACGGCGTCCATGGCGCTCCCCCTCCCCCATCCCATCATTATCCTATCTGTCCTTCAACCTAATTTTAGTTCACAGGTGATAAAAAATTGCTGCTTATGTTAAACGGCTGGCTTTTGATCTTTCAGGGTTGCGTGTATCTACCAGGAAGTACGATCAAGGAGATCGCCACAAACCCAGAAGAAGTGGGGAAATTTGTCTTTGAAGTCATCCCAGGTAGGCAACCAAAGGTGGGACAGAGGTGCATTTACATTCCCCAGAGGGCAGACTATATTCAGTGAGTCTGTCAACCAACTAACCAAGCAACCTTGTAAGAATGCCCAGTAGGTCTGTATATAGTTAATAAAACTATACTAGTTTATTTAACTAGCAAGTGAACTAAGTGGGTGCTTATTCTGTTCAACTCTGTAAGCATTCCACCAGTGCCTGCTTGGAGCCAGCTATTCCGCTAGGCATGGGGACACAGACCTGGGACGTACATCATCCCTGCTCACTCAAAGGAGCTCAGATTTGAAGGAGAGTGGGACGTTAAGATTAACAGTTAAAATATAAATGAAGCCACCTGAAATTGCCACTTTGGTAGCTCAAAAATGGTCAGCGGTCAACAGTCTCACATGGTTCAGCATGGTCTAAGAAGAAATGACAGCTATAATTTACAGAGCACTTAACCATGTCCAATGCTGTAATATGCCTATCACACATATTAGCAGCATGCTGAAGGGTACCTCTTCCTAATTGGAGTTACCTTCCTTGAACAAATTTGGGGCCAGGGGGTTTGCCTCACTTTGTCTCAAGGGGAGTTTGTGTTTGTGTGACTCTACCGCACTGCAGCTGCTTCTGCCTTCCTTCCTTCGCCAGCCCCAGCACCGCCAGGAACTCCAGGACTGCTGGTCGGCTGTGCAGCCGGGCAGCTGCTGAGTGCCGATGCAGCAGAGGAGGTCACAAGTACCCTGAGCACCACTTCCCTGAACCCCCTCCTTACACAGGACAGCTGTGTGCATAAGACACTTGGTGGAGGAGGCAGTGTAACAGAGAGCTTAGCTGTGCCCAGTCTGGAGCCAGCCTGCCCAGGTCCAAATCCTAACCCGGCTACTTGCTATTGATATAACTGTGATCAAGTTATTTAATTTCTCCCTGCCTCTGTTTCTTTATCTATGAAGTGAGACAATGGTGATGACAGTGAGGATTCTGGGCCACTGGGAATACTTGGTCAGATTCACACTTGTGTATGCATACACACATCTCATAAAGATAAACAATTCTAAAGCAATAGTAAAGTAGGGAACCATTTTCTTAAAGGGGCCATCTTCTCCCAAGGCTTTGCCCAACCTAAAGTGAGATGACCTTTTATGTTATGATTTAGAGAATTTTCAGTTCCTCTTTTTGTCATGCTCTTGTGCGAGATAATTCCGAGGGTCAATGCTGGCATAGAAAACGGCCTTCCTAATCAACTCCCTCTCCCTGTGATAACCAGGGTCAGTTGCACAAAGTCCAGAGAGAGGACATTCATTGTAGTTATGCTGTTTTTCTTTATTTGGGGCAGGTGAAAATTTAGGGCAAGTTTCCCTTACTCTACTTACCTCTAACAGAAAACTCTTTGTTCTCCTCTACAAAGGGAGTCATCAGGAATAGGGGGGTTATTCCTTCTGTTTCATATGTTGTATTTAATTCTCATACTGACTTGTGAAATGTTACAACAAATTTACTGATCACCTACTAGGAACTGGGCACTACTGTGGGAACTGGGAATCCAGCAAAGAGTGAAACATCCTGTATGCAGCTTACAGTCTGATGGGGGAGACTGGCAACAAGCTGAATAAATGAGTAAAGTGTATAGTTTTTATGATGGGAGAGGTGCTAGGGAAAAAAATTAAAGCAACGAAAGAGGGAGAAAGTGCTGGCTGAAATGGAGATGATGGAGGTTGACTTGTCATTTTAAGTAGAGGGGGCAGAGTAGGCATCACTGAGAAGGTGAACTGAGCAAAGATCTGAGGGAGCTGAAGGAGTGAGCCAAGGGCACATCTGGAGGAAGAGCATTCCAGGCAGGGGAACAGGAAAAGCAAAGTCTCTGAGCCTATTCCATATGTTCAGGAAACATTGAGGAGGCTAATGTGCTTACAGTAGAGTGATGATGGGGAAGAAGAATAGGAGATTTGGTCAGATTTACAGGCATTTGTAGGCAATTGTGAGAAGTTCGGTTTTTGTGCTAGAAGGATGGGAATCTATTGGGAGGTTTGGAATACAGTAGTAACATGATCCAACTTATGTTTTAAAACTCTTTTGAGTTGAGAATAAAAAGGGAGGCCAGAGCAGGGACCTGACTGAGACTATTACAATTATTCAAGACAGAAATAGTAACAATGAAGGGGGTGAAGAATAATTGATTTCCGGACATATTTATCTTGAATGTAGAGAGGACTTCCTTTACTGATGGATTGCATGTGGGAAAGAGAAGTCAAGACTGACTCCAAGATTTTCACCTAAACAGTGGGAAAGATAGATTTGCAGAGATGTGTGCTTGTATCAAGGTTTGGGTGGAAGATCAGGTTTTTAGTTTTGGACATATTAAATAACTACCTCAATTGAAATGATAAGGAAACCAATATTCAGGATAATTTCCCTACTGCCATGATAGAAGTGAAGGACAGGATCTTAGAATAGTCTCCACCACTGAATTTGCAGCGGGAGAAGAAAATGTTAACAAAGGGCCCCTATGGAGGATGACGTTTGAAGTAGGTTTTGAAGGATGGATAGGAGTTCCTTAGACTGGGAAGAAAAGAAGGGAAACCATTGGGTGACACATGTTGAAGAGACTGTTTAAGTCTGAGAAAACATGTGCCTGAGGGCAGAGTTGCAGTTCATGGGCTTTATAGGCATATCAGGCAATTACCCTCAAGGACAGCCAATCCTATCACCCCAATGTGCCCAGACAATTTTTTTGTAGGGCAGCAATAGGTTTTCCAATTCCCTTTGGTTCTAGTTTCTTGAGCCCATCTTAATATCATTGAGTCTCACCTTCTTTACCCTTTGGGATGACATGACTCTGAATCCATCTTGTCAAGGGGTCATCAGTTCTGACCTGAGTCATCTGGCCATTCAGGAATATTTTGAGAGCTGAACGTTTCTCAGTGGGATGGCCATGGTGAAACTAAAGGGGATCCTAGGAATCAGGGTAAACTGAAAAGGCATGTTCTTGATAGCACAGCAGACCATGTGTTGGCATGGTGGGGAAGTACACCAGATAAATTTTGACCAAGGTCAACTTGGAAGCAATTTGGAAACTGCTGGGAGAAAGACCAGTGGCCTTGCCTGCATTTGGCAATAACTTACTACCAATGGGCAGGTCCCTGTGCCTCTCTGGGCTTCAGTTCCATTCTGTAGAATGGAAATGACACTAGAGCCCTATTCTATTTCAAAGGGATATTGTGAGTCCTACAGGATTCTTAAGTTCTTCCCTATGCACTTTTTACTTCCCATTTTACTTCTGGAAATACCCAGCTGTCAGGATGTTCCTGAATGGCCAGGGCTTCCAGGGACTGACCCTTCTGTCAGAAAAGCTAATAACCAGATGATAAAGTAGATGGAGAATCAGGTCATCCCAAAGCATAAAAGAAGTTGGGCTCGCTGATAATTAAGGTAGGTTTAAGAGACCATAACTAAAGGGAATTTGGAAGTCTTTTGTTGCCATGCAAGAAAATACAGGTTTGGGCATAACTGGAGCACTAGAACAGGCTCGAGAGAAATGGCCTGACATTGTGAGAAGAATGGGTTGATGTTGACAAAGACACTTTGAAGCTTAACAGTATCCTGTGATTGAAAGCCATGTCTGTTATTTTCTTGTCCTTCCTAAAACTTGTGTTTGATGCGCTCCTTCTCCCTCTCCTTCTCCTTCTTGCTCCCTATTTTTCTCGTTTAGCCATTTTCTCTCTTTCTTTCTCTTGGTCTCCTTGTCATTTCCCCCACCCTTTTGTCCACTTGATAAGACCATCCCAGGAAACACTGCATACGTCTGTCTATAATCATGGGCTTAAAGTGAAAACAGTAAAGAAAGTCCTAACAAACTTCATTTGCCCATCAATTATGCATTGAGAACCTATCATTTGCAATGTCTTTATGCAGCCAGGAGAGCAGTGACCCTGAATGGGAGGCACTGATTTTGTGAAAAAGGCACCTATGTGCTTATTGTCTCTCCCTCCTGAGTTACGCCTGCCATTTCCTTCCCCACCCCCACAACTGAGCTCAGGGGTAGCTTAGGAAAGTACCCAGGATTGGTGCAATGGACTGAAGTCTTCAGACTTGCACGGGCTGATCCTGTCTCCCCCCCTTGAACTTTCTCTTCCTTTTTGGTAGGCTTTCATCTTCCACAGGAGCAGATCTCAGCCCAAGTCATCCCAATTGCCAACCATTGTGTACATGGTTTATCAATAGAATTAGAGCTTCAGCAAAAACAATAGGGTGCATATATATTCAGCTTCACTGAAGATAAATAGATAATGCTTTTGCGTTGTTTGACTGGTTGTTGACTGAACCAAGAAACAATTCAGGTTTGGCTTTCCTTCTCTTCCCCTCACTCCAGCCCCTTACCACTCTAAGATTTTCATTAGTGTTCCTTCTTCCTCCAGCCTCATGGGACCAGAATCGCACAGGACAGGACTCCTATGTCCTCATGGCCAGCTCCCAGGCCGAGATGGAGGAGTGGGTTAAATTCCTTAGGAGAGTCGCTGGCACACCCTCTGGAGGTAAGGACGCCTGCAGACTTTCCTGGGAAGGTATCTGTGACATCTCAAGCATGGGGAGAAAGTTGCTCTAGATGTGATGCTTCCTTGAACAGCATTCAGGGGACACCCCCACAGGAAAACTCCAAGGTCATGCTCATCGCGGAGCCACTAGCTTCCCTGTCTGGGTGATAGCAGCAGACTCTAGTTTAGCTGGAAGGACGGCAAGCCCTTTGTACTCATCAGCAAATGCGTGTGATGCCCTGAGGCAGTCCTGCCTCCTCTCTGGGCCGGGATGCTCTCACCTGTAAAGTGAATGGTTGGACCCAAGGACTCTGGTCCCCGCAGCATTAACATTCAGCAGCACCGGCTGGGCTGTCTGCCGGGTTATGGGGCTTGTGGGACCTGAGAGGTTGATGGCAAGAGCTACGCTGGAAGCTAAATCATGCTGATCCGCACAGGAGAGTAAAGCTGCTGTCCAGAACTGGGCTGGTCAGACTCGGGAGAGGTTCAGGAATTGTGTCGGGAGTTTTGCAGGTACTTGGTGAATTCAGAGTAAACACTTTTCTGGGTGACATGCCTCAAGTGCCTGAGCTCTGGGAAACTGGTTAAATTCCAGACCAGGGGAGGCCTTGCCTGTGAAAAACTGATGGGAAGAAACACCTGAAATTAACAAATAAGTGAATCCAGATGTATTTTTTCCTTTCATAAAAATGCAAAAGAATGGATATGGATAAGATCTCAAAAGTGACCATTTTCCTTCAACTTTTTAGGAACACATTTATTTGTGCCAACTCCAAGATAACTGTATAATATAGGATTATTTATCAACTGTGCTACCTGTTGTTTTGGAAGTCACCCAAGGGGACCTTTATAGGTCAAATGTTATATATCTATTTATTTGTCCAATGTTCTCTTTAAAAATTATGAGCACCATAATAATTTTGTAGATATTTGAAAAAATATAGGAACATAATCACCCCTAAAACCACCAGAGGTGTTTTTATGTTTTCTTTCCAGCCAGTGTTCATACAGACATTCCTTTTTCTCAGAATAAATATATAATTTCTCAGAATACAATTAATATAAAGTGAGTGTAATGTCTTAGAATGAAGCACAGAATATATACAATTTAATACCTTTCATTTTATGGCGTAAGCATTTCCCCATGTTGCTATATAATCTTACTTGGTACATTTCAGGGGTTGTTTGGTTATAAGGAATAGAAATTGCCTCCAATGATATTAAGCAACAAAGGGATTTACTGGGTAGCTACAGTAGCCACTCAGAGAAACCAAGAGTAGAACAGTCAAAAAGACCCAAGGCTCTGGGCCCAGGTACTGAAGCATCCGCATTGACCTTCTCCTGTCTGTTTCTCTGGAGCCATGCAGCTCCTCACTGCTTCCTTCTGCATGCCCGTCTGTTTTTCTCTGGTTAGCCGACCTCTTATACTTACTTACTCCTGCCCCATATGATCCGGCCCCAGCCCCAGCTTTTCTGTCCTTCCCCCTTGAGCACGAGCAGGGCTGAGCTTAGCCTCTTATCACCCCATTCCAAACTCCTGAGGAAGAGGATCTTGCTCAGTTGGGTCAGGATCTATGTGCAGACACAGGATCTTGGACAGGGAGGGAGTTGTGTAGCTTGTAACCTGCCCAGTGGGACTTGCAAGAAAAGTGATGTGGAGGGGACATCCAGGCTCCGAGTGCCTGCCGCAGTCATTCTAAGCAGCTGCATCCTGTTACAAAAAGAGTAGCGGGGTTTCATGAGCCATTTCCCAATTCCTAAACACAAATTTTTTGACTGTGCTAATCAACCAGAGGTGAGGTTTTTATTTATTAAAACTCTATTATGTGCCATTCAGCATGGATGCTCTTAACCGAGACCTTCCATGTTGCGCTGGATTATGAGATCGGGAGCCTCCTTGACATTGCCTGCTTCCCTCCCTCCTCCACCCCAACTCTGGTGCCTTTGACCATCTGCATTGTCAAGGGTAGTGGACATTGCCTAATTATGCACCTGTTCTGACTCAAATGCAGCCGGTGCACTGTGAACAGCGCCTGTGCCTTGTACGGGTCTCGCCTGAGCCTCACCATGCTGGACTGCTGCATGCTACCGTAATCCGCTTGGGGATTTCTCCCTCACCCCACCTCAAAGCCACCAACCGAGAAGAAGTCAAGCTTAAATCCTGTAGACGGGGGAAAGTCCATGGGAGGTGAAATAAGAGTGCAGCACTATTTCTTTATTCAGAGACCAGGGTTGGGCTCTAATGTGGCATTTCACATGTTTCTAAAGCCTCTCACTGAACCAATATCATAGATCTGAGGATGACAAGGCACTTAAAACAGCAGAGTCCAGTCTGAAGCCACAGGACAAATCAGACATTTGTTCTTCCTGTTTATAAGTCGGCAAGCTTCAGTCCTGAGGAAGTAGCCGATCAGCTCAAGGGGCCCAGCTGTCCAGGGGCAGCGCCAGGGCTTCTGCTCTGTAGGTGCTTCCCCTTTGCTACAGCATGATCCCGCCTGTAAAGTGCCCCTAATCGGGGTCCACCAGACCTTCAGGGCATGCCCCCTCAAACACTGGCAATCACGGAGGTGTGTAGCTGATGCCTCTTTCCAGCCCTTTGTGAAACTTTCTTGGACTTTTTCCTTCCAGAACCTGCCTGGTCCTCACCACCTTTGCTACCGTCCGCCTGGTTGAGGAGCCACACACTCTCTTGTTTGAATCACAGTGAGGGTCTCCAAAGTCATCTGCAAATTTTCATCCTTGCCTTCTCATGGCCTGTTCTCAACAGAGCAGCCAGAGTGAGCCTGTTAAGTCCGGCAGGTCCCACAGCTTCCTTTCTCTCCCAGAGGAAAAATCAAAAGCTTAATAATGGCTCCTACTGCATAATCTGCCCCTCTGGCCCCCCATTATCTCTCTGACCTTGTTTTCCCAAACCCCCTCCCATGCTCATGTCACTCCAGCTTCTCCAGCCTCCTGGCTCTACCCCAAACACCCCAGGTGCATTCCTGCCTCAGGGCCCTTGCCCTTGTTTCCTTTGTCTGGAATCTTCTTTCCCCAGGTAGCTGCCTGGCTTCGTCCCTTGCTTCCTGCAGATCTTTGTTCAAATGTCACCTCAGTGAGCCTTCCCGTGATCACCCGGTTTAACACTGAACTGTTTAACATGCCCCCATACTCACACCCCCTCCCGTCCTCCCTATCCTTTTCTTCTGCTTTATTTTTCTCCTTAGCACTTACCCCCTTCTAACATGCTATGTATTTTACTCATTTGTTCATAGCTGGTCTTCCCTTGCTAGAAGGAAAGTTTCAGTCTACTTGGCAGGAATTTCTTTCTCTGTTTTGCTAAGTGTTGTATCCCAGAATCTGAACAATGCCTGACATAGTAGATTCGAAGGAATGGTCTTTTCTTCCCATTGAGTTACTATGTTCTACTCCCCTAAGCTCTCCTCTTTGGTAAATGACAGTCAGCTTATCTGGGAGATTATTCAGTAAATGGGTTGTTCCCTCTAGAATAATCTTCCTCCAAGCATGTTAATGGTGAGCTTTGGGGAAGTTCTTACAATCTGTAGACCCCTTAGAGAATCCGGTAAGAATTATGGAAACTCTTGCCAGAAAAATGTCCAGACAAAACAATTTTTTGTGTTCAGTTACTTTCAACTGCAGACCCTGTAATCTATCTATATGCCCCTGGTAATGAAACACAACTGTAAATTTTGGAAGTTACTCTAGTGACAGTTTAGCAGAACTAAGGCCTCTTCCTGCCCCAGTCCTTTTCCCTTGATGGGAGAGATGGCCCACATTGTTCCCAAAGCACACCTAACTTCTTTCCTGTGTCTCCTCCTGCCTCATAACTGCCTCTGAACATTCCTCGCACCTTGTCTGAGTCTGGGACCAACTCCAGTATGTGTTGGGGTGGGAGGAGCATTTCCCCACATGTCCAAGAAATTCTTGGGCACTAGCTGGGTGCCCTGCAATTTAACTCTGATAGATCAGATTCCACAGGTGAAGGGCTCGGTGCTCCAAAACTGCCCCCTCCCATGCCCATGTTTCAGATGCTAATTCCAAGTCTGGATTATCACCTATGCTTCTGACTGACCACTAGAGATTAGAGGTCCGAAAGCTCTCCTCTTTTAATTTGCTAAAGTGGCTCCCAGAACTGAGGAAATCAGTTTGAATTACTGGATTACTGGTGTATTATAAAAGGATATAAATCAGGGAAAGCCAGCTGGAGGAGGTGCATAGACCAAGGTCTGGGGAAGAGGCACAGGGCTTCCGTGCCTCCCCAAGCACGCTGCTCTCCCCACATCTCCAAGTACGCACCAACCCAGAAACTCTCTGGGCCCTGTCCTTTTGGGTGTTTATGGAGGCTCCATTACATAGCCATGGGTGGTTATATCCTTGGCCATTGATGATTGAAATCACTCTCCAGTGCCTCTCACTTCTCCCCAGAGGTCTAGGGGTGGGACTGGAAATTCCAACCCTCTAATCACAAGGTGTTTCCACAGGCAACCAGCCCCTATCAGGGCTTTCACAGGTCACTCTATTAACATAATAAAAGGCACCTTTATCACTGTCAACACAGGAAATGCCAGGAGTTTTAGGAGCTCTGTACCAGGAAATGGGTGGAAGACCAAATATATATTTCTTATTATAAATCACAGCATCACACCTTGGAGAGCGGCACCGTGGTGTTGTAGCCCTTTCCTTCCTAGCCAGCCGATTTATCTCTTTTTTCCACTACCTTCTAAAAAAGCCTAGCTGGAAAGGTTGGATTAGTTTTTCCCCAGAAGTTTGAAGGCAATTCCAGGTCTTCCCAATTTAAGTAGAAGAAAGGGAAAAGAGGCAATCACCTCTCCACTTCTGGGGACTTGTTCCCAGGCTCACCGCAGCCTGTTGTCTCTAAATCACTCTCCCTTTTAGTAAGAGGGCTTTGCCTCCCCTGGATCCCCACATGGAAACCTGGTCTCTGTCCAGTCCCCGGGGAGCAGGCAGTCCACCTTGCAAACTGTTGCTCAGTCTGGGACCTGCTTTTTCCTCATCCTGAAGGCGGGCCTCTGAGGTTGCTCTCAGGCCATTAGTGGGCACATAAGCAGGGCACTAAATTGTGTATAGTTTGGCCCCACCCAACCAAATTGTTAAGACCCTGGGGCAGGTTCCATGTTGTAAGTGTCTTTGTGTGTCTGCCAACACTAGGCACAGAGTACATAAATATCAAATTGTTGTATGCCCTGGGTTCCTTTTACTCCCCTCATTTCTTAAGTTCATGCACCCTTCATCCACAGCACAGTTTAGCCTGCCAGGGTGTGCTGTCTCTGTGATTCAGTTATTCCACATATGCTGGTTCTTTCTCTAGCTAACTGGACATAGAGAGGAATGATTTTTACTTACTTTCATTAATTCCCTCATTTCCTCTCCCTCCCAGATCTTGACTGGTACCAGACAGATAATTACTTTTATTCATTTACTCAACAATATTTCTTGAGCTTATGTCCCACACCAGACCCTGTGCTAGCACTGGGGATACAACAGTGAGAGAGAGAGAGAGAAGAGAAAAAAAGACAAAGTCCCTTCTTTCAAGAAATGCACAGTCTAGGAGAAGACACAAAGGAATCAAAACCCTGAGGAAGACCGTAAAATTACAACTGTGATAAGTACCATGAAGGAAAAACCTGTGCTGCCATGTGGGGGAAAAAAATCTTTGCCAAGAACATCAGGGAAGGCTGAACTAGTGGTGATTAAACTTAAATCTGAAGAGCCATGAGAGGTTAACTAGGGAGAGAAGGTAGAAGAGGGACAACATCTCAGTCAGAGGAATTGCACATGCAAAGTTCCCGGGACAGAAAGGAGATCAGGCACTGGAGCGAGAGGAAGGTGAAAACTATAGCCTTGTTAAAGATATTACCCTTCACCCTATGGTGTCTTGGATGAGGTGGTGGTGGTGGAGGTGGAGAGATATTAAGAGATTGGCACAGTGTCTCAGAGGTGACATTGCTGGGACATGGGGGTGAATTCGACGTGGAAGGAGAATGTGGTATCGAAGCTAAGTCCTCAATTTCTGGCCTATGAGTGAAGGGAGGGATGGACACTGGCAGCATCACATTGCTCAGGACCCCTCCAGGCAACTCTTCCTTGCTTCTGCCTATCCCCCTGTGATGCTAAGAGTCCATTTCAAGTCTCCTAGGCATGTCTGGTAGGGTTGCTGCACTATTTGCAAAATCATTTCAATAGGAGTGGGGAAAGCATCTCAGTTTACGCAGCAACCCACCTCCAAGATAATTTTCTCTGAAGGCTTAACTGAGCCACATACAACTCTGAAAGCATTTTCAGGGAAGTAGGGGCTGGCTTCATCAACGCTAAGTGAAATCCTGTGTTCCTGCCAAATGCTTTGATATATGGAGCAGTGCTGGTAAGGGCTTGTGTTGGGGATTTATTTATTTTTTATTTTTTTTAACCTACCTCCGTGGTATCCCTTGAATGGCAGTTGACAATTAGCTGCTAAGTAAAAGGAGGCACTTATTTTTATTGAGGACCCTGACAGCTTTATGCTCACTCTTTAAAAGCTCGGAGTCATGTGTGTAAAGGTGAGTGGGGACGGGAAGTGGTGTGGGAAGGAGGAAGGGAGGGCCAGAGGCAGGTGCCGACAGATCCTACGGCTTTGATGCTGGAGTTAGAACTTGAGCAGTGTTTAGAAGCATGTGCTGATCTGGAAGGGAGAGAGGATGGTCTTTCCAGCTTGGGAAGGAGGGAAGGCCTGAGGCTGGCTGGGCAGGCTGCAGTTCCTCGGCCCCCGCCATGCCTCATATTCCCAGGATGTCACGATGGGAACTGGGCTGTGGCTTTCCTGCCCTGTCACTGCTCTTTTGCTGGAATTTCAGGAGGAAAACCCTCAATCTCCAAAAGAAAGGTATTTCTTCCCTATTTTGTGGTTCAAATCTTCCACTAGGAGACACCTTGCTCAGTCACCCTTCCCCCCTGCAGGGATGAGGCTCCTGGAGCTGAGCCCCTGGGGAGCAAGTGCCGGTGCTGGGCCAACAGGGCCAGGGTGGGGCGGGGAGGAAAGGGGCAAGGCAGGCCCTCCTGATGGCCTGGGCTGGACCGGAGGCGGCTGGGGAGGGACTCTGGTCCTGAATCTAGTGATGATAAGGAGAGGTGAGGTTAGAGGGAGGTGACAGCTAATCTTCCATTTTCATTTCCCCAGACCAACCAGTGTCCCTGGGTTTCCTAGTAAATCTGGGGAGAGAATTGAGAAGCAAGGATGGAGGATGGCCTGTGAGCAGAGACTCAGTCCCCACCCCTTTCTCCTTCCCCTTGAGACTTGATGATGTCTGAAACTTCACCTAGAGTGTTTTATTCCACTGGCTTTAAACGAGAAGGATTAAAGTACTGAATTTAGAATCATGGGGCAAATATGACTATCACACAAATTCCTAATCTGAGCCTCCATTGTCTCATCTGTAAAATGGAACAGTAATATCTATTTTGTAGGGTTCTTATGAGGACTATCTGCAGGCATGCATGAAAGCTTCTAGGGTACTCTATCATAAAATTAGCCTAATTAATTGAATGTATTAATAATTATAATTATTATATTACATATCCTAATTAATTAATTAACATTTATACCTAAAATGAAACTGTCTTTGTTAGTGGTGACTGGTTCAAAGTGGCAAGCAGTTCTGAGTGAGTGACTGGCTGGCAGGGAGTAGAAAGAGCAGTAGGGCATGAGTGCCCTGGAGGAGTGTGTGCACCCCAGCAAGGCCTGGCACAGAGGGGAGGCTGGGTTTTGCTCCTTGGTGTCCTTGGGGCAGAGAATGGTCTTTGGGTACCTCCCACCCCACTGTCTGCTGTCGGCCTCCTTCCCTAGTCTCCTCGGGATTTCTCAGTTCATCTGTTTGCCCGCATCTAGGCTGCTTCATGTCCACCCAGGATCAGAGGGTGGTGGCCAGGACCCAGAGGTCAGAGGTAGCTAGGACTGACTCAGGCCTGGGTCTCTGGGGTTCCAGGGATACTGTAGATTCTAGACTCCTTATATGTGATCCGAGATGAAGAGAGACAAAGCCTGACTGAGACAAACTGAGGAAAACCAGGGCGCTCTTCCTCTCATGGAAGAAGGGACCTGTTGGTCCTGATGTCTCTAGAGCACACGGTGGCTGTTTTTTGTTTCTGTTGGAGAGACTAGCTTTGACTGATTTCCAGGCTGGAGACTGGTTTCTGACTGATTTCAGAGTCTTTAGCATATGGGCGCTATTTAAAGTCATAGATTATGAAGAAGTACATGCAGATGAGGAAAGGAAGGCTTGGGACAATCCAGTATTGAGAGGACAGGCAGAAAAGGAGGGGTCACCCAAGAGGGCTGAGAAGGTGTGGCCCACGAGATAAATGAAGAGCCGAGCGGGAGTACCAAGGCCATGCAAAGCGTCTCCAGAGGAGGGAGTGATTTGTTCTGTCATGTGGTGCAGAACAGTCAAGATGAAGACTGACAGTTTGGCCCCTGGATTTTAAAAATGGAAAGGCCACTGATCTTGACAAGAGCAAGTTTGGAGAAGTGCTAATCAGAGTTCATTCAGGAGAGAAGGGGCAGGGAACAGGAGAAATGGGAGACAGCAGGTAGCAGCTCTTTGAGGGCTGGACCATCATGTATAGGCTCTGTGCCAGGAAATGGAAATAGACGGTGAGCCAGACAGGCTGTCTGGCTTTGAGGAGCCCACAGTCCAGTGGCACAGAGAGATGTGTAAATAAATCATCATGAAACTACATGAGACGTGAAAGGACAAAGGTATATACAGGGAGCTCTATGAGCCCGGGGGAGGGGTGACCAATTCCCTCTGAGGAGAAGGCATTTGGACTCAGGCTGCAGGAAGATCCAGTTTCCAGGTGGGGAGATGGGGAAGGGCATTAGCTCCAGAGTTTTCAAAAGCAAAGACCATTTTTCATTCTTTCTATTATTCTTTGTATTCTAATTTCCAGTTACCAAAGAGTCTGGCCCACAACCTGTATTTGCTGAATGATTTTGTGAGTTCCAATAGAAGGAATTTGCAAGAAGCAGAGTTACAGAAGAAATCATTACAATAATTTTGACAGCAGCAGCGAGAATAGTGAAGAAAGATGGTTTAAAAGGTGTCAGAATGTATTGGTCTGTTCAGAGGGGAAAAGGAGTGTTGCAGGTGATTCGCAGTTTTGCTGCTCGGGTTAGCTGAGTGCCAATCCCTCGTGCTAATGGCCTAGGGAAGTGCCTGGTGTCTGACCGCTTGACTGAAAGCTGTTGCCTGAGAGGAAGGCAACAGGCACAGTGATTTGGGGATGTTGGCAGTGGGGTGAGACTGGAGAAGACACTGGGAAAAATGCCATTAGATGATGGACTATGGACTAGAGGGGAGAGAGATAAGAAGGGAAAGAAATGGTGGAGATATTGATGAGAGAGAGAGAGAGAGAGATCTGGACCAGATATGTGGATTCATGAGTTCCTTTGTAAGTGATATGCAGTGTCTGGAATTGTGTGACCTTTCCCAAACTGGAATGCAGGACAGACACACTAAAGGAACAGGTGGAGGAAGGAGCAGAGTGAGGAGAGGGCAGAGGAGCCAGCAGGAAGGTGGGAGCAAAATAGGAGTGGGTGGTTTTGTAATCATGCAGGGAGACAGTCTTGAGAAGGAAGGAGAATTAACATCATCAGCGTCTTCAGAGAAAATCAGTGAAGTGTGGAATGAACATAGGTCGGATTTGGCCGTTAGGAGGGCAGTAGAAGTTTTACTGAGCAGATTGGGTGGACAGACACAGGCTAAGGAAACCAGATTAGGACGAGCTGAGAGGCTGAGACGTGGATGATAAACAAGGCAGGGTGGTAAGGGGTAGAGGACCTTTCCGCAGCAGACACGTTTGCTCCATGAATGCACCAGGGAAGAGAAGAAAGGCAAGTACTGGTTGGTTGAGAACTGGGGCAGGAGGTTATTCTTTAATAAATCTCACATGGGCTCTTTCAGTTGAAAGAGGAAAATTTAAGATACAAAACAGGAATGAAGTCCTGGAAGATGTGGAAAGGCAAGGAACCCAAAGTTCAAGAAAGCATCCCCTGCGAGGAAAGGGCAGGGCCTGTTTGCTCTGAGAGTGGAGAGGCAGACAGACATACAGACAGAAAGAGGAGGAAGGACAGGAGAGGCAGGGGCTGGAGGTGAGGGGGCTTCCTTCATGCTGACCTCCACCTGGAGACGGGGAAGCGGGCAATGGGCAGTGAGTACACGCGGAGTGGTCCTACAGAGATGCAAATGTAAATTTCCATGACACGGGACGCTCTGTTCCCTCTTGGCTCTCAGTGGCCTGATGAAGGTGTGGAGAGGGTGATGGGAATTGGCAACGTGGAATAATGGAGGAGAGGGAATGCTGGGAAATGAGTGTCCTAGTGAGAGTGACATGGAAACGACTAATGTGGGGCATGCGGTGAACACAGGATGAACGCAGGACAAGGTTGAGTGACTCAGATGAGGATAAAAGTGAGAGGACTGGCTACACAGAGCTTGATTCCAAATCTGCAAAGTGGGGCATCTGCCTCAGGACCTCAGAAACTGAGCTCACGTTTGACAGCTCTGATATGCCTGTGCACATTCCTAATGCTGTGTTGGGGTGTCTTTCCCTGTCGGGGTCCAGTGGTCCCCCTGAGCCCATGTTTCAACTGCTCTGAGACACATCTGTCTCTCCCTTTTAACTGGCCCTCTCTGGACCCCTGAAAGGGAATTTTACAAATGCCATGTGGTCTTATGTTTTGAGTGAGATCATTTCAATCACTTCCTTCTGATTTGGTGAAAATATCTGTCCAGCTCCTTTCACAGACAAATAAGAACCCAATTCTATATCGTTATTGACAATCTTTAATTGTTTCTCATTACTTTGCATGCAGCCACTTCATTTTCCTACTCAATAGTAAGTTAATTGACAGCAAGAATTATACATTCTCTTGTCTGTAATGGCCCATTATGCATGGCCAGCTGCTGGCAGGGAATGTTAGAATGAATCTGAACTCATCTACTGAGGAGAGCTCTACTAGTGTTTAAACTAAAGAAATGCCAAGATTATCTTAATCACAGAAAACATTTGCTCAAAGGTGAAGTAATACATTAAATAATTCAGCAAAACTGGTTGACTGTCTACCTTGTCCCTGTATTCCTAGCACCAGGGGCCTACAGTTGGGCAGAGGGAAGGGTGCATACAGATAGTCACATCACAGTATGGAAGGGGATTGGGCTGTTCAAGAAGGAATACGGGTACACAGAGTAGGGCTAGAATCTCTCAGGCTGGGGTCAGTAAAGCCTGGGCAGAGGTGACAGTATTTGAGTAGGGAGAAGGACAGAATTCTAGCAAACAGGGAAGGAAGAGATGAACAGGCTGGGCAGCGAGACTGACAGTCCAAGGGCACAAAGACTGGAGGTGCTGTTGGCTTTGGGATGTCACTGGAAGGTGGCTTTGGGGGGCGTGGCCAGGAGTCTGGCTGGAAAGGTATGAAGGGCCCACTAGCCTAAGGAGGGCCAGCCCAGCTTTCAAATTGTAGCCACAGAAATATTTAACTAAACAGTCTCACTGAAATGCAGTAAGTAGAACAGACAACATCCCAGAAGATCTGGTTGGGAGCAGGGAGTACAAAGACCCACTGCTCAGCTCCTTCCAGACCCAACTCCCTCGCCTCCCAGCACCCAGTTGTGATGAGGGAGGCCACAGGAACCCCTGAAGACTTGGAGGGGCACCTTGAAAATGCTGCTGTGACAATTGGGGAAGAAGCAGATGACTATTAAAACCAGGGGGAGTGTGCTCAGGTAGATCAGTGGTTTAGAAAGATAAGTGGCAGGAGGGCTTCGAACATATTAGAAGAGAAGAAACCACAGCAGCTGTAGGTGAGAGGAGTCCAGCCTGGCCGAGGGCAGTGGGTGGAGTGGAGAGGACACAGTAGCTCGCTGCAGCCCTTACAGGGGAAATCCACACTGATCAGAGACTGGTAGAGGGGGCCAACCAGCGAGAGAGGGAATCCTGGGGAAAGCCGAGGGACTTTGAAGAACTGGTGTCCGGGGGATTGAAGTGGTGGGTGTAGCAGAACCCTAATTATGACAGACAGAAAATCTGGCTGGACAGAGCTGGAGACAAGCAGTCTTTTGAACCTCTGGGACACAAAGGGGCCTGGTGGGAGAATGGGTAGCCAATGATCGTCCTGATTTAAAAACTAACCTTGTTACCCTGCCAGGGTGGGGAAATTGTAGAATCGTGAGCTGGCAGGGCTGGGGTGGAGCTGGTCCACACATGCTTTGCTGGAGGCCGTGTAATTTGGAAAAATATTTTTGGATGGCAATTTGCATACCATCAAGCCGTAAAATGTTCAAACCACTTAACCTAGTAATTCTGCTGTGGGAATTGCCCTAAGGAAATAATTCAAAAGAATGAAAAGCCTCTGTTCATCCACCCAAATGTTAATTAAATAATCAAGCAATTAATTAGAAATGATGCATAGCACTACATACATTCTGGGAAGTCTGCCAGGTGAGTAAACATGTTTGCTGTGGCAATGTTAATAATAGTAACACATAGTAAACAACCTAAGTTATTAAAAAATGCTGCAACGGTTTAATACAGCATGAGACAGCTGTGTGAGAGACTATTATGCTTTAATGCTATATGACACAAGCAGAATTCAAAACGACCTGCTTGCTGCTATGGTAAAGAGCACATTCTTGTGAGTGGCCTGCCTGGGTTTGAAGTCTGACTGCCGTGCCCTGGCACAGGACCTTAGCAAGCTCACTGGTGCCTCAAGGCTCTGTGTTTTAACAGTAAGGCGGGTGTAACAGTACTGCCGCCTCATGGGGTTGCTGTCAAGATTAAATGAGAACAGGTGTGTGAGGTGCTTAGCACAATTTCTAGCACACGAGTACTCAGTAAAAGCAAGTTGTTATTTTAAATATGTAAAAATGTGGGTCAGGAGAAAAAGACTAACAGAGACTGCCCCACATCTAACAGCCCCAGGAAATATGGGTGATTTGTCTCCTACGTTTTGTTTAGTATCATTGCATCAAAACCTTTGAGCTCATAGGCAAGGAATAAGCAAAGCACTTTGACCTATCCATTCACTCAACGCAGTCAGAGTGATAGGCGGTCCTGTTTTTCTCTTCCCAGTGGTGTTTGGCCAGCGTTTGGATGAGACCGTGGCCTATGAACAGAAATTCGGCCCCCACCCAGTGCCCATCCTGGTGGAGAAGTGTGCAGAGTTCATCCTCCAGCATGGCCTGAACGAAGAGGGCATCTTCAGACTACCTGGGCAGGACAACCTGGTGAAGCAGCTGAGAGATGCTTTTGACGCTGGGGAGCGGCCCTCCTTTGACAAGTACGCTGTCCTCACCTCGCCCTCCCCACTGCCTTGCTTGGGTAGGGGGACCTCTCTGTACCATTGAGCTATGGGACTAGTGCAGATGCTTGTAAGAAACTCTGGCTTGCAACAGAAGGAACTTTCTGTTTTGATTTAGAATTTGGGATCCTAGAGCACAGTTTGGAGAGTATGCGGACCATTTATGGGAGAGATGATACGAAGTTGAATTAGAGCCTTGCTGAGCAGTCATGAGATGTAGGATGTAGGAGATGGGAAAGTTGCAGAGCAGAGCAGAGCAGAAAGATGGCACTGAGCTCAAGGCAGACAGACTGTGGAGGAACTGAGCTGGCCGTGCAAACAGACTTGGGGAGGTGGAGAACGCATCGTAACTATATCCCAGGGCTCTGATGGTCTTCTCAGCTTTCCAGAAGTGACCAGAACCAGGACTCGGTGTTAGTTTGGGAGACCACAGTACCATGCAATTCTGTACTTAGTTCTGAGGTCTTTCAGAAGAAGTACATGCTGCCATCTTGGAGTCTTTCCTCCAAACCCCTCCTGTCCCATCTCCCTCAGCTACCCTGCCAAGGTGTTCTTCTCTGCCGTGCTCAGCTGGTACAAGCCCCACCAGACATTGTACACTCTCTGCCTGTTGTGCAACATTTGCTCCCATTGCCTGTGTGTGCTTGTCCTGCTGGCAAGGAAAGAGCCATTGTTCTTTCCAAATCAGCAACCCGGAAACCAAGATGTGGTGAGACAGGCCTGAACACTATCCAGTTCCCAAAGGTTGAAATACCCCCAGAGCTTATTTAGGTCCCCAGGAATAGGGTTGATCCTAGGAGACTCATGAGCAGCTAAGTGCCACCCTGTGTGGACAGTCTCATTACTCTCAACCCTGACCTCCCCCTCCAGTCACCAGTGTTGCCCATTCCTGCTCAGAAGCTTCTCTAAGCTCCGTCTGTTCCTCTCCATTCTCACAGCCACCACCTTCCTTTGGACCACCATATATCCACCTTGCTGCCCTTGCCGTGCTTTATTTTAATAGGAAAGCACTGGGTGGAGTTGTTACTGGAACTATAGCAGGTTGTGGACATCAAATTTACGGACCTTCCAGAAGCACCAAAGTTGCACTTCATTATCAGGCACTTGTTCAATTAAGCACACCACCTTTATAGTCAGTTTTCTTCTTATGTTTTTAATTAACTTGGAGTTGATCAAAAGCTACAGATGGGCTTTGCTAAAGCTATGTGAACAGTCAGCCAGGAGGAATACAGGTGGCTGCTGGGGTTTTCCCAGTACTTGCCCTCGGCTTGAGCTTATGCACCTACAGCGTCAGCCTGGGTGGTGGAGTCAGAGCCTTTGATTCTTATGGACTATCTGGCGCTGGAAAGAGGAAAGTTACCACACCTTGTCATGACATCTCCACTCCCAGAACTGAGGGGTAGAGTTTATACACCCAGAAATAGGAAGGGCCAACTGGGGCCCTTTAGGGTCCCCCCAGAGCCAGCTCCTGGGTCCACATGAGCCTCGGGAGTACCATCTAGATCTTGTATGATTGGGCATACCTGCGGTTCCACCATGAGATCCCCCAAACTATCTCACTGGAATGAAGAGGTACACAGGAGCTCTTGGTAGATTCAAGTGCAAGTGTATCTGGTTTTCATTAAGCGTATGCATGTGAATTTAAAAATCTCTTTGCTGAGTTTCTACTGGGCTGGATACTGTCTGGCCACAAAGCCAGTACCCTTCTGATACCTGTATTTCTGTGGACTACAGACATACAGATGCACCACATTGTAAGATCAGTGCTACAAGGGAAGCATCAGCAGAGCCACTGAGGGGCCTTGCCTAATCTCTGGCGTTCCAGATGTTGAACTCAGAAGATACCTGGTTCCTGGTTTACTTTTAGTCCTTGATTTAAAATACTCACTTATGGGTGTTGCACTGGGTTGGAGAAATAGCAAATTTGGGAAATTGAGACTATACCAATGACAGCTGGGTCTGCCTTGTTACAGTGGGACACAGACATTGCATCAAACATTTACAGACATAACTGTATAATTTCTGTGGTGTTAAGTGCTACAGATGAAAACTAGACGGTACTATGACTTAGAACAGGTGGCTTTTGATATGGTCTGATGAATTTAGGAGGTCCCTAGGAAAATGACATTTAAGCCGAGACTGATAAGCCCGAGGAGTTAGCCAGGGCCGGCAGTGCTCTGTGCCCCCAGTGAAATGAATCGGGAAGCTGTCTGGTCTTCAGGATTCTGAGATTTATGTAGCTAATTGTGTTCTGTGATTGTAACTTTAAGCTATCTCTACTACATCAGCATTATAACCCTTTCTTTTTTCTGATGTGAGAAACTTCTGCTGCTTCAACTATCTAGTAGTTTGTGTTTTTTATTGTTGTGGTTTCTTTTCGAAAGATCCTGGTTTTTGAAGTATCATCTACACTGTTTTTCTCATTTCAAATTCTTTGTTTTCTGCATCCATTCCGTGGGTGTATTTTGAGCATCAGGCCTGTGCCAGGCCGCGGACCTCACTGTGCGTCGGGGAATGCCACCAGTGGATGGAGCTGAGGAGGCAGGCGTCCAAATAGGAGGCTGGGGCAGAGTCCCGGGGGAAAAAAGATAGCCTTTGGCAATAGGGCAGTGAAGGGGAGGGGATTAGAGGGATTCACGTGACATTTGGGGAGTGAGATTCAGATTTGGGAGACTGATTGGTTCTGGGGTGAGGGAGAGGCTCCAGTCAAACCAGAGGCCTTGCGTTCTGATTAAGACCACAGGTGGACATGATGCAGGGACATTAGGAGAGCCCACTGTAGGAGTTTCGGAGAAAGCCACTCCTGCAAAGTGTCAGGCGGTTGTTGTTCTGCCATTTTCTTGGGAATCTCTCATATCTTTTGACAAGAGGGCTTTGAGCAGGGTTATTTTTAGTCAGTGACTCAGCAGGGGAGGTTTTTCCATAATCCCTGCATTAATTGAACAGTTCCTACCCCTGATTTCCCAAGGGCAGCAGAGGAGCATAGAAAGGGCTCTGTGCCAGCTCGCGTTCTCATTGTGAGGTGGAGAGCTCGCGGGCTGCAGAGGGGGGGCTGTTAAGATAGCTCCAAACACTGGCTGTCAAAAACAACAAAAAATTTACACGAAACGTCAAGACAGAGCTTTACAGTCAAGTCCTGGTGTTCTTGTTTCTACTACCTCATGCCTCCCTTCTCCTCCTGCCCAAATCCACCTCCTGTTCCTCCTCCAGCAGGCATTTCCATCCAGCTGATTCTGTATTCCCCTTCGCTGAAACTGAGCGGCCACTGAGATTGTTGAAACTCCTACCACATCACAGCTTTTCAAAATACTACCAGGACTGTCTCTTAATACAAGTTTTTCTTGATATGAATTAAGTATTTCTTCACTAATGAGTTTCAAGGGCATGATAGATTCAGACTTACTTTCTCTTCTAGCACTGCAGAATAAATGCAACAGCTCAATAAACTCGGGGTCTGCAGACCTTTCTTGAAAGACCCCATATGAAATATTTAGCTTTGCAGGCCAGTCTCAGCTGCAGCTATTCAATTCTGCTCTCTCAACAGAAATCAAAGACAATACAAAAATGAACAAGCATGGTTGTGTTCCACTAACACTTTACTTATGGGTGCTGAGATTCAAAATGCATATGTTTTCCCAGGCTATGGAATATTCTTCTCTTGAGTTTTGTTCACAGCCACTTAAAAATGTAAGATCCCTTCTGAGTTTGCAGGCTGTAGGGATATAGGTGGTGGGTCAGATTTGGCTCCTAGGTCGTCGTTTGCCCACTCCTGCTGCAAACCCGAGAAGCTGAAGTGAAGAGCTGTGTGTCCTTCAGGGAGTCAGGCACTGCTGGGAATGTGGTCTCAGGTCCTGCAGCAGGGTCTCCTCTGCCCCTCTTCAGGCTGCCCGCCCCGTGCTGTACGTCCTCATCACTCTTCAGGGGCAAAGTCTCCTCTGGCTCCCAACTTTGCACTGAGTGTCCTTTTCCATATTTCCATACAGTCCCAGGTCCCAGACTTCCCTTGTTGTCTCACTAACTGTTCATTATTGTAATGACTCGGCCATGTTTAGGTCTGTGTGGCTCCATGGCCCAATGAGGCCAGGGGTCCTGTGTACCCATGGGTTCACTGCTGGAATCCCAGTGCCTGACAGTCTCTTGCACATAGTAGGTTCTCTCAGTGCTCATTGATCGAATGTGAATATATGAATGAATCCAGAACTGTTCTAAGCTCTCTGAGGAATTAAGGAGATCAATGGATGGTAGATATAAAAAAGTTATCACATGAAACATTAGAGGGTAGGTAGAGATTGCTAAACTGTGAGGTACTATTGGGTAACTGGGAGAAAGAAGAAAGCATTGAAGACTAAAATAGTTTAATAGGTTTCATGAAAAAGTAGACCTTGAACTTATCTTTGAGGCAGTTGGGTGGCAGAGATAAAGGAAAAAGTGTTGGGGTTATTATTCCAGAAGGGAAATTAGCAAAATGCTTTGGTTGGATATATCTTTATCATTCTCTACTCTGCACATCTCCCCTTTGGAACCTGGGATTCCAGCAGTGGATCATGAAGGGGGTGGTGAGGAGATTTCTGGAGTTTTGCTTTCAAAAAGCATTGTTTATTTTCTTCCAGAGATACAGATGTGCACACGGTGGCCTCCCTATTAAAGCTCTACCTCCGAGACCTCCCTGAGCCGGTGGTTCCCTGGAGCCAGTATGAGGGGTTCCTGCTATGTGGGCAGCTCATGAATGCAGATGAGGCAAAGGTTTGTATCTCACTAGAGTGTCTTGATTTGGAAGAAGGTGATGGTTACTGAACACTATTCTGGTGGACAAGCAGCGGTGGACACGGGGGCCCTTATCTTTGGTGAGATAGTTCGTCAAACTGGAACTTCCTCAACAACAATGAAGCCAATCATGCTGACAGCCTTCATCGGATATAATGATCCAATAAAGAATTGGACTATAATAAAATATCCTCAAGTCACTTTAAAAGCAGTAAGACAAGGCTATCAAGCGATGTGGCCTTAGTGAGACCTGCTGAAACACACAGACAGGCTGGCCAGCCTGGAGGGCAGGTGGCACACCTGGATGTTCCAACCCCACGATGCCCAGGAATGTCAGGCATTGGCATCAAGGAATGCGTGTGCAGGAGAGGAAGGACAAGGAGCTTCTCTGTGTTGCTTTCAGCCACAGCTGCCTATAGGGTCTGCAGCATCATGCTTGTTAAAATGTTCACCAGCAGGGGTTTTGATCCTGTAAAGATGGTTTCCTGAAAGGCCCTCTAGTCAACAGTTCCCACACCCGTGTCATGTTAATTAAGCAAAACAACCAACTAAAGAAACTAAAAAGAAACACCCAACTAACAATACTAAAATCTTCATGATTTCCAACCAAGATTTGCAAAACCAAATGGCCCGTGAATACATATATATATGCTACTAATAATAGGGGTCTACTTCCCTACTTTGGGAAGGTTCATTTTTAGCACTACTATATTAAAAGCTTGCTCTGGCAAATGGTGCATAGAAAAACTTACAGTGAAGAGCTGGATTTAACACTGATTTTTGTCATTAGATAAATTATGCATCTTCTATGAGACTCAGTTTATTTACTTAGACCATAGTACTGTCTACAATGACGGAGCTGTTATATACCTGCACTGTGCAATATGGTAACCACTAATCACACACAGGCTTTGGGTGCTTAAAATGTGGCTAGGGCAACTGAGGAACCAAATTTCTAATTTAATTTAACTTGATTTAAATGTAAATAGTCACATGGGGCAAGTAGCTGCTGTATTAAGCAGCATAAACTTAGACAAATTTCTTAATAACATCTGTTATACTAAGGATTGTTTTGAGGCCAAAGGATATGACAAAAATGAATAGCATTTAAAAATCATTAGTATAAAAGAAGGTTTATTCTCTACTCTACTTCAGCGTTTGTTACATAGTATGCTCCCAGAAAATGTGTGTGTGTGTGTGTGTGTGTGTGTGTGTGTGTGTGTGTGTGTGTGTGTTTAAATCAGTGAAGAGATTCTGCCCTAGCCGTGGAAGAAAGCCCAATGGTGAGAACATCCATCCTGACTGAGAGTGAGGAGCCTCACGACTTAAGCAGATCCTGGCACAAGAAAAAAGCACTTCTGTATTTCATTATTAGGAAAAGAAGAGAATGATAATGATGCAGCTAACATGCTATACCTGTATATGTAGCTATTTTCCAACACCAAAATTAGGTTGCATGATATGATATAGGATATTTTGTGCATGATGCATGATTTTTTTGTGTGCAGAGTTTTCGTTGTTGTTGTTAAAGTATCACTGATATACAATCTTACGATGGTTTCACATAAACAACACAGTGGTTTCAACTTTCACTCATATTATCAAGTCCTCACCCGAGGATATGGGGAGTTTTAATTTATGCAGCTTCATCAACTCACCTTTGTGAAAGCAGTACAATTTTATGGAATAAGGTTTTATGGAGTGGCTAACGAGTTGGCTAACAAGATAAATATTTCTGGTGACATCTCCCAGTGCAACTCTCAAGAAAATAAAGGAGGTACATGTATGCAGTTCTGACCAAAATATCCCCACCCTTGAACTTCTTTACTTTTGACCTGTTTCTCCCAACTTTTCTCAGTCTCAGCATAACTGGCAGTTCCTAATCTGTGACAGTGCACATCTGGACAGGTCAGAGGGGCCACAGCCTCCCTCACTGGTGCAAATGTGGCAGAGGTAGTAGCCAGAAGCCGTGAGTCTGTAGAAACCTGTGGGAGGAATTCTCTTGGGTAACCTGAAGAGGAGAATTTCTGTATGAAGTGGGCATTGTAGCTGGGCATTGTAGCCGCAGAGCGACCTATCCAGTCAGTGCATGCAGGCTGACAGGCCACAGGGAACCATTTCTCCAGGAGGAACTGCTCAGGTTTCAGGAAAGCCTACGTGATTCATGGGAACTGGTGCACTTTTACAATCCCAGTTACAGTTGGTGACTGTAGACCCTACAGACAGCTGCAGGTGAAAAGAACAAAGGAAAACTCCCTGTCCTTCCTCTGCCTGGCACATGCAATCCTTGGATGGCTGTCTCTGACGTTCGTGGTTATCATGGAGCTAGAACATTCTGACCTCTCACCTGCTGTCCAGGTTGGCCACCCTGTCTTGTGTTCCAGCGGGTCTCAGCAAGGCCATGTTGTTTGAAACCCTTCTCAGACACTTTCTCCTTCTCTCAATACTTATAAAATGACTTGGGGGTATTAGGTTACGGTCCACTTCCTCATGAGAGTGCTACATCTCAAGCATGCATTAAGCAAACAATTATTGGGAATATGAGTTATCAAGTAGTCCTTGCCTTAGACTAGTTCTGAGTCAGGGAGGAGTGCATAATTATAGACAAATTTAAAAATACACTGTACAAAAATGATCAGCCTCTCCATACTATTTTTTTTGCAGCTTCCTGTAATTTAGAGTTATTTTGACATAAAAACACTTTTAAAAAAAACACAGAAAACTATGGGAACAGGAGTGACTGCCAGAGTGTTTCTGCACAGATACACCATTTATGTTCCAGAGTCTCACTGCGGGCAAGTGAGCAGGCTTGTTTACTGATGTTAACAATCTCTTCCCAGGCTCAGCAGGAGTTGGTGAAGCAACTCTCCATCCTTCCTCGAGACAACTATAGCCTCCTGAGCTACATCTGCAGGTAAAAGTTCCCTGGAATCACCTCCACGGTATTCAGGCACATCAGAAGGGGCCCCTGGTTAGAGAAGGAGAAAGCATCTCTGGGAGCTCAGCGACTCTGGTCCAGACCTTTGGAAGGTCTTTTCACATAGCATTCAGGTAGTTGCCTGTGTCCACAAGATAATTAAAGGATCCCCTGAAAATCTGATCAGCACACAAAACGAGCATGCTTCCTCCTACAGGCCTGTCCCAGCGCTGCCCAGAGCCATGGGACATGCAGTAGAACCCAGAATCTTTATTATGTTTCTAGAATTATTTCCTATCTTCCTGACTCTGGGCCATAACTCAGTGGGCCAGAGACCTTGATTCTAGGCCACCCTTATCATTTCCCTTCCTGAGGGCTTGTTATGTGCCATCTCTGTGGCAATGTGTAACATGTGGATTGACCCAGATCTGCCTGAGGTGGGAGCCTGGATCTCAGTACCGGACACAACTGAAATGCATCTTTAAAAAAAATAATTTGTTGTAATTTCCAGGTTATATAAATGATGCATGCTTGATTTGGGAACCAGGAAAATACAACATACTGTAAATGAGAAATAAAAATTATACACAATCTCCTTACCCAGCAAAAATCAGTATTAATACTTGGGTGTGTTTCCTTCTGGATGTCTTACTCTGTATGATAGATCTTTACATACATCCATATAAATATTGGAGATCAATTTGTTATTCCAAATCAGAATTATATAATACTATATATATATGTATATATATATATGTATCTTGCTTTTTTGGGCTTTAATGTTATATTGTGAGCATTTCTTTATACCATAAAATAGGATTATAAGTGACTCCATAATATAATATTCCATAATATTTCCTCACTTGGACACCCACCATTTATTTGATAATTTTTCTGTATTTGGAATTTATGTTGCTTCAGCCTATCCATTTTAAAATGTTTTTTAGAGAGTATTTGGAAATTTTGCTGGCCTTTTCGAGGTTTTTTATGGTGAATTGAGAGATTTATGCTCTGTATGGGTGGAATTATAGCAAAAATTCATTGTTAGTTAATTTTGTACCTGCCGAGCGTTTGAGATGCTCGGTGCTGGAATCCGAAGATGAGAGCAGGGAGGCCCCATGGATTCCTGCCCCAGAGATCTTCTTATGATAGAGCTTTCCTCTGTGGGAACTTGGGTGCGATAGGTGCTGAGAGCCTGGGGGACAAGCCTGTGAAGTCAGGACAAGGGATAGTCAAGTACCCATTTTAGTCCTGCACTTCTCCCTTTAGCTCCCTGAACTGAATTCGGCCTCCTCCCTGAGTGACTCCCCTTTCCACCCCAGGCCTCGCTGCAGTGCCACCACCAGCCACTGGGTGGCCCCTCCCAGCGTCTCTTCTCTGATCTTGAATGGTTCAGGGCAAAGCTAAACTCTTGTGGACAGAGCAGACTGGTCCCGTTCCTGCGACCGGAAGGAAAGAGTTAGGATCGATCTCTGAGATCTCATGGCTACACTGGAAGTGCTTCCTTCTGGCAACTTCCTATTTCTTACTATGGGATTTCCTGGATGCCACAGGTTCCTACATGAAATCCAGCTGAACTGTAGTGTTAACAAGATGAGCGTGGAAAATCTGGCTACTGTGATTGGTGTGAATCTCATCAGGTCCAAGGTGGAAGACCCTGCTGTGATCATGAGAGGTACGGCTGGTCCTGCGATGAAGGCAGGCCCAGAAGTGACCACATCACCACCAAGTGGCAGAGCACTTTGCCAAACATTATCTTGTCATCCCGTCTGCTTATCTTGATTTTCTTGTTTGCCTTGCGAAATAGCCCTGTGAAGTAAGCAAGGTAGGAATTAAGTCTGTTTTCCAGATAATAGCAGAGCAGAGAAATTAAAGAATTACCCAGTGGCCACACAGTAAAATAGGCCAGCATGAAAACAGTTGGCTAGTGTTTCTGAGTCTTTTATTAATAAACCTGAGCCAAAGAGCAAACAAATTTGATTGTATAAGACAACTCACAAAAAGGCTATTTGTAAAGCTGTATTGAAAAGGCTTCTGAGACTGCATCTTGGTTCCATGAGCAAAAGTCCTGGCTTAGAGAACTGATGTCTGCCATGCACCTGAGAAGGCAATATGCCTGGCACATATTCACTACTGCGCAATAAGAAATCAGATGTCATGTTGAGGACCACATCAGAAGCGAAAGCTGTCTTCCAATTTCTCTCCGTTCTATTGCCTATTTCCTGCTAAAAGACTGATCAGAGGACTGCAGGCTGAGAATAACCCTCTTTCACGCCATCCCCTTATCCTTCCTCCATCCCAACCCTTTCACCACAATCTCCCATCCTATGTAATTAGGAAGGGTCCTGGTGAGGAGCAAAATGAGGTCCTTTTGGGTCCTGTGGTTTTAGAGCCAATTTAGAGTCATCCCATGGGTGGAGACCCTTGAGGACTGCCTGCCTCCTGTCCCGTGGTCCAGCACCGCAAACCCCTTTCTCCTTTCTTGCAGGGACTCCCCAAATCCAAAGAGTGGTGACCGTGATGATCAGAGACCATGACGTCCTCTTCCCAAAGTCCAAGGATGCACCCCTGTCACCCCCTGCACAGAGTAATGACCCTAAGAAACCTCCAGTGGCTCGAAGCTCTGTGGGCTGGGACGCCACTGAAGGCCCCTCAGTTTCTAGATCAGACAGCTTCAGTAACACGGTAAGAACAGAGAGCCTTCCTCCTTCTGGCCAACTCTTCCTTTGGTCAGGTCCTTCCATGTAAGAGTTGCTCTAGGTGGCAATCTGGGGAGTTTTGGATATACTGTGACCACACATCTCAAAAGTGTGGCCTCTTTCAAAATCCTGTCTATGCTGACATCCTGGAGGTGGGGTTCATGTCATGTGTGCCAATCTCTCAGTGACTGAGCAGTGGGAGTCCTCACTGAAACCCACTCCAAAAGGGAAACCCTTTTGAACACAGTCCAGGAAGGTTCAGTGGGGAAATTATATACCGCACTGTAAATGTTTTAGTGGGAGTTGCTGAAAATTCTGTGTGGAAGTCTGGAGAGAACTGGTTTCCTGAAAATCCATGAAACGTGATTCTTTTCTCAGAGTATATGATGTGTTCGTGTAATATTTCTCATTCCCTGATAAGCCGTCCCAGCAATGTCAACCCCCTCATTTGTACTAAAGGGTTGGGGCTCACGTTCCCAGTGTCAAAAAACTCTGCACTCTGCAAGCGAGACTATTGAGGGCAATCATTACAAAGCTCAAATATTTTTACATATTTATAGAGACAATTTTTTTAAATGTGAATTTTACAGAGCAGCTTGATTCTTTATCTGTGATCAAGAATTGAATTGAAATTTTCTGGTTGACCAGGCACTGTAAGATGCCTGTAGTACTGTTGATCCTGAGGACATTTCAGGGCTCATTCTTTTTCTTTTTAACTTAATTTAAAAAATATAAAATATACATATGATTAAAAAAAAACAAGATAGAAAAAGATGTACATTGAGAAGTGCTGCCCCTGCCACTATCTCCATCCACTCCATCCTGCCTTCATTAGCTGTTTCATATCCTTCCAATATTCCTGTATGCAGATGTAAGCAGATGTGAATGTAAATGCTCTTTGCCTCCCTCTTTACACAAAATGTAACAATCTGTAGCAAATATAACAAAATGTAACATCTCTTTCACTGTACACACACACACACACAGACACACACTACTCTGTATCTTGCATTTTTCTACCTAACAGTATGTCCTGGAGAGTTTCATGTCAAAATATGGACAGCAGCCTCATATAATCTTATGTTTTTGATGGGTGTATAGTGTTCCATTCTGGCAGTGTATGATAAACTGCTTAACTAGCCCCTTTAGATGAACAGGTCATTTTCATTCCTTTGTGCTACAAACACAGCTACAGGGGATAACCTTGACCATGCCTCAGACAGATGTATTTCTGGGATAAGGTCCTAGAAGTGGATTCCAAGTCACGGGGTAACTAGACTGGTAATGTGTAATTTTGGTTAAAATTGTTAAATAGAGGTTGTACTATTTTGTACTTCCAGCAGCAATGCATAAAAGAGCCTGTTACCCTAGAAAGTGTTGTCAAATTTGGGTAAGGTTGCCCATCAGCTTGGTGAACACCAATATTTCAATAATTTGAATTTGAATTTGAATTTCTCCTATTATGAGAGAGACTAGACATCTTTTCTTATGTGTAAGGGCCAGTTGCGTTTTTCCTCTTTGAGCTGTCTGATCTTGCCTTTGCCCACATTTATACTAGTTCTTGGTCTTTTTCTTGCAAAGTTTTATGACCTTTATATACTGGAGAGAGTAACTTATTCGTGATATGCATGGCAAATGTTTTTGCTAGTTTGTCACTGCATGTTGAATTTAGTATGTGATGATTTCTTTGTTTTATTTTTGTTCTTTTTAATTTGGGGGCTTGGAAACTCACATAGGTTAGATTTACCAAATTTTTATTTTATGGCTTTGGATTTTGAGTCATAGTTTGAAAGGCCTCCCGTACTGAAGTTATAAAAGAACCTAGTTTAGGACTCTCTTGCCACAAACAATTGATTTTAGAGCATGAGTTCCTTTAAATGCAGCATCCTTTTGAAAAAATGCCATGCAGATAATCATCTAGTGTGATAAATTAAGAGATGTTCTTCCTGGGTTTACTTAGTTACTTATTGCTTCCTTCTGCATTAAAGCAAGGAGCTACTTTCTTTCAAATCTCTAATCCTTATCTTGGGAGCATGACACACATGGGAAAAATCCATGTAACACCGTGACCGTTCTTTTCTAGCCCGGCGACTCGGACACAGCCAGCCCCACTGGACAACAGCCGAGTGATGGGTGTCTAGTGGAGAACAGTAAAGCCCCCAGGGAAAAGCCAGAAGATTGGAATCTGCAGTCACGGAAAAGGACTCAGACGCTTCCCAACCGGAAATGCTTCTTAACATCAGCTTTTCAAGGTGCCAACAGCAGCAAAGTGGAGATCTTTAAAAACGAGTTCTGGTCGCCTTCTTCAGAATTGAAGGCAGGGGAGGGGCACAGGAGAACGATGTCTCAAGGTTTGCCCCAAAGCCCCGACTCCCAGCGGACTTCCACCTACGATAACGTCCCTGCTGCAACGGGGTCTCCCAGGGACGAAGCAAGCTCACTGTCTTCCCACGCCTGTGACTCCAAGAGAGACACCCCTGCCAGCCCAAACTCGGAAACTGGGCCTGGGAAAAAGAACTCTGGAGGAGAGGAACTCGAATCTTTGCAGAGGCTGGTCCAGGAGCTGCGGAAGGAAATAGAAACACAGAAGCAAATGTATGAGGAACAGATTGAAAAGTAAGTCACATACACAAGGTCCTCTAGGCAGCCACTTGGCTTCCAATTTTAGAAACAATAGATATTGTTCTCATCTGCCAAAGAAGTCACATTAGAAACCTTCAGCTTAGAGAATACAGTCATCTGTAGCAGCTGGGCCTAATAAGGAAAAGGGTAAAGGGAGTGAGGACATGACTAAATGAGTGAAAACTCTAAGCTTTAGCTTAAATTCCTAAAAAGTTAAGTATATAGCTTAGTAGTTAACTATTTCTGAGTAGTTGTTCTTTAAGGATTGACATGCTTTAATGAATTAAGAGGAACTTTAAAATTTTTTCATATTGATGAATTCATTCATACATTCTGAAAATATGTATTGAGCACCTACTGGGTGCCAGGCGTCATCCCAGCTGGTGGGGAATAGTATTGAACAAAATAGACAGAGGTTCCTGTGCTTATAGAGCTTTCCTCTAGCAGGGACAGACAGACAGGTAAGTAAGTAATTAAAGCATCTGCTCTGCCAGGTGGTCAAAAATGCTGTGGAGAGAAATAAGGCAGGCAGGAGCTGGGGGGCGCGTGTTTGAGAAGGGGGTTCCAGTGTTACATGGGGAGCTCAGGAAGGCCTCACTGAGAAGGCAGCATTAAAGCAAAGGCCTGAAGGAGAAGAGGGAACAAGTCAGGTCCTTTTATGGAGGAAGAGCAGGCTAGGCAGCAAGCAACAAAGGCTCCGAGGCCATGGGAAGGGAGCAGGTCCAGTGCGCTCGTGCACAGGAGGGGTGGTGCTGGGCTGGAACAAGAGGAGGAACTGATAGGACAGATGACAGAGACATGCAGGAGGCCAGAGCACACAGGGCCTTGGCAGCCCCCCTGAAAGCCTGAGAGACATGGAGCCTCTGGACGGCTTGACTGACTAACGTGTCAGTGGATCACTGGCTTCCCGCTGAGCTCAGGCCGCAGCAGCAGATGGAATGGGGAGGCCAGAGAGGCAGCGAGTACCACGATTTCCTGCACAGTCCTAGATGCTTGGACACAATTTGCTCTCTTGGGCACATAAACTATTCTCTTGAAATCTTTTTCACACCACTGATTTTTTCATAAGAGGAAGTCTCAGTCCAGCTTAGCCCATATTAACACTGATCATGAGGTAGTGAAATGTCAAATTATGGGTACTTTTCAGTCAATTAAGACTCGGGTACCTAAAAGGAAGACTTTTGCGAGCCCCCAACCTCTGTTTTCCACCTAAAAGCAAAATGGAGCTCTTTTGTCTAAGAACCTGAAATCAACCATTTGTAGAACCACAAGCCTTGTGTGAGGGCTCAGAGCGACTGAGGCGGCCCCAGAGAAGACTCCCTTCGCACTTTGGCATGAACGTCATTGAGAGAGAAGGGAAAGAATTAGCTGCCCAGAGGGCGACTGCTCCTCCTGAGTGGAATAAAGTCCTCTGAACCCGCCTGCCCTCCCATCCTTAGAGGGGGGAGAATTAAGTCTGTAGTGCTTGTACTAAGCTCTGTGCTTAAGCACACCTTCCCGTGCAATCCCCACAGCAATCGTGAGAAACAGGAAACACCCCCCTTTTTATAGAAGAAATCGGTGCTCAAGAAGCATGCAGAGACTTTTAAAGGTTGCACAACTAATCATTGGTGAGGCTGAGAGTTGAACCTGGGTCATCCAGGTCCCTGAGCCCACTAAGATTTTACTACTCCACTGGAATCAGTGGCCAAGATCTAACACAGTGTCTTATTTGAGATCTCCCCCAAAGCAAGAGGGATGTGGTGAACTTGGAGAAGGAAGCTAGATTTGTAATGGCAAGGCTAGAAGGAATGAGACTAGACTAGCTTTAAGGAGAGATAGGCAGGCATAGTCAACTCCATACAGAGTGGGCCAAACCCCTTGAAAATAGAAGCCAGGCATGGACTCAAATGAGAGCTCAAGTCTCCATACAAAATGGTTGGGGCTGCAGGGAGGTGAGGCAGCACCTCACACAATGAAATTAGGAAGCAAATTTCCATTCACCCACTGCTCCTGCAGATCTGAAGTTCTCTCTCTTGGCTTACAAAATGGCATATATGTATCCTCATGCCTCAGAGTTAAGACAGCACAGCCTGGGAGGACCTGGAACTAGGATTTGAACAGTGAAAATCCTGGGAGAAACAACACGAAAGGGATGTCACAAGTTGGTGCTACAGGACCAAAGAGGGGCTCCCACCTGCTCTGGGCGTTCAGGTGTACTGGGAGGTGCTCGTGTCGGTGGGGGACACAGATGTGAGGTACAGGGTGGATACAGGTCTTGAGATGTGGAAAGGAGAGTGGATGGGGGGCCGTAAGCAAGGGTGGAGGGAGAGTCTAGAAGTCATGCCTTGTTCTCTCACTCTGTTCTTGCCTTCCTTGTAGCCTTGAGAAGGAAAATTACGATGTCTGGGCTAAGGTGGTGAGGCTCAGTGAAGACCTGGAGAAGGAGAAGAAGAAGTTTGCAGCCTTGGAAATTAGCCTGCGCAACGTGGAGCGCTCCCGTGAGGATGTTGAGAAGAGGAACAGGGCCTTGGAGGAAGAGGTCAAGGAATTTGTCAGATCCATGAAGGAGCGCAAGGCTGATGCTCGAGGGTCCTAGAAGAACCACAGAGACCGCCTGTGTAGACCCAACACCGCTCCCTTTCTTGGTGCTGCCTGATGACTGGGAAGCAAAATTACTCCCTCAGAGGGAGAGGACATTTGGGGGAAACATCACATTTCCCAGTAAATAAACCAATGGAATTTTCAAGAAGATGAGGGCAAGCAATGACATCTGTGGACATCTGTGACCCCCTGTGGCTGTATTCAGAAGGATTGCATTGTTCCACAGTGGTCTCAGGCTGAGTGAAATGGAACCTCCCACTGCTGGATGACTGTGTGATGCACAATGGAGACATTTGAGGCCGGTCACATTCCTGGACCCAGGCGACAAGCTGGTCCCAACCAAGGCCAGACTGAGGCACTAGCTCTTTGTTTTCTTTGTGTAATAGCTCACCTAGTAAGTTGGCCTCAGGGTGTCTCTGAGAAACAGGGGCAGAAAGCCGTACTCAGCTTTCAAGTGCATACCCCTGGCATACTGTGTTGCAGGGGGCTGCACCTACCGAAGCCAGAGCCCTATCCTGCCACCCTGTCCATGATGAACAATCTCCGGGGGTTGGAAACTCAAAATTATTATTAGACTGAGACTAAAACAAGCAATAAACTGTATTTATGAAAACAATATTAATGTGAAAGTTATATTCAAATAAAGGCCCCCCAAAAAATGCAGGGCTGTTGGTGCCCCATACAGTGCCTTTTTGAGTTAGTAAAGGCGCCCCTTCCTCAGGGATGCACCCCCCTCCTGCACACAGCTTGCTGAGCAGGGCATGGACTGGATTTCAGTCCCTACCTTCCTTGGAGAGGCCCCGGTTGTGTATGGTGGGCCTGGGAATAAAGGCCTTCCTACCATGATGTGACTTCCTCAGAGGCTGCTTGGCGGTTTAGATAACAATAGTCACAACAAAATTTTTTCTGTTTCACCGAAATACAAATGATTTCGCCCTTTAAAGAACCATGAGGCACTAGAGAGCAGCTGGGAGAGGGGATTCCCAGTGGACAAACGACTTTTCCTTCTACATTAAGTCGGCCTGGCCGAGGCTCCTGGTGAAGACCAGGCCTTGCTAGGTGGGATGGTAGAGACTTTAATGGGTTTTGTCATTGTTCTGGTTATATGGTCTCTGAGCTCTTTTGGCTGTGTATCCTATCAGTAGAAAATATTGGAGCGTACACCCCCTAAGATAGGTTTATTTATTTATTTATAAATTACATACAGGTACTACTGTCTCATTATATCATATATGTCATAAAACATACACAGGCTAGAAATTGAATAATGATAAGACAAAAACACATATAAACAGAAGTTCCCCAAAGTGCTTTCAGTTTGGGAGGCCACTGGCCTGGTTCCCAGAAGGTATTGCCTATGCTTATTTTACACATGTTGTCCTGTTAATCTGCTCTCATAAATTCACTTGAACTTTTGAAGCCACATGGCTAAATCGGTGATTGGAAATCTGGTTACCATGGTGATAGTTTAGCCATCCCCAGCACATGGGTTTCCTGTTAGGCGTTTTTCTCTCTTTCTTTTCTCTTTCTCTTTGTTTTTCTTCACCCTGGTTATTTCTCCCCAGCCTGTGGTCATAATGTATCACCCACAGAGTGAACAATACAGACGTGGTCAGTGTTTCTCCATCCTGCTGTTCAGGCTCTGCTCCGCCCACCTCCAGCCCCCAAGGACCAGGCCAAGGATGGCAAGAACAACACCAGAACATTCCCTGAGGTGCCTGCTTGCAGGAGATGGGGCAGGGGGCTTATCTGGAACATTATTAAATAACATAATAAAACACTTGATTTCCTATGGTTCACTTGTTTTTTCATTGCAGAATAACAAACATGGAAACACTTATTGGACACCTAATTTACTTTGATGGTGTCTGCCATTCTGCCTCTGTTCTCTCAGGGATCCTTCACACTGACTCTTTGGGTGCTGAAACAGAGTTGAGTGTGGAAGTAGCCAGATGAGCAATTCCAAAGAGGAGGACCTGAAGTCTGCTTTTTTAGACATCCATGTTATAGGACCTTGCTGGGACTGGGGGCGAGAGCTCTGGCTGAGGGGAAGGGCCACGTTTGAATTCCAAGCCTTTCCTGATCAGATGATGCCTCTCGTTCTATTCCTTCCACCAGAACTATGAGATAGCAGAGCAACTGGTCCAGCCTGGGAAGGTGGAGTGTCAGTTCCTCTTCACTGTCAGGAGGGGAAACTCACTTGTTTAAGCTGGACATCTTGTTCCTGTGCCATCTTCCATATGAGAACACAGGAAACAAGATGAGTTTTTCCAGGACCTCAGGCCGTGTGAGTCCAGGAAGGGCCAGGTGAGATCTGGGTTGGATGCCACTGTCCTCAGTGACCCACAGGCTCCACATGACATGGATGTCAGAGTAGCTCCAGGCCTCACCTGGGCTAGGAAGCCAGTTTCTGGAAGGCATTCTGTTGTGCCTGAGCTCCCACCTTTAACACTTCCACTGGGCAGGATCTGCTAACTCTGCCTTCCCAGTCACCCAGCCCCTCCTCCTTACGCTGCTCTACCTGCACAGATACTGAGAGCCTAGAAAGGTCTGCAGAATGCACTTTAAAGCCTCTGGCCCTCTTCCCTACCAAAATTCTTATTTCTTTCATGGCCTCAAGCATGGTCATATCAGGCCCCTTTCTCTTACATTTCAGATAGGACTTTTTTTTAGGGGATTGGCTGGGATGATTCCTGTCTGTGTCTGTTCTGGCTGCTGTAACAAAATAGCACAGATGGGGTGCCTTGTAAACAACGGAAATTTATTTCTCACAGTTCTGAGGCTGGAAGCCTGAGATCTAGTTGAGGAGCACCCTCTTCTGGGTTGCAGGCTTCCCGTTGTATCTTCACACTGCAGGAAGGGTAGGGATCTCTGCGGGGTCTCTTCTGTAAGTCACTAATCCCATTCATGAGGGCTCCACCCTTATGACTTACACACCCCCAAAGGTCCTACTGCCTAATGCCATCATTTTGGGGGGTTAGGATTTATACATATGACTTGGGTGGGGTTCAGGTGGGGGAAACATAAGCACTCAGACCATAGCAATTCCCTTCCAATGGCTTTTGGTCAGTCTGGGGCCTAGAGAATCAAGTGTGACATTTCTAGAACAGAGCATGCTGCAAATACATATTTTTGTTGTTGTTTCAACTAATCCTTTAAGCCTGCCCAGAGGCCCATTAGAAAAGCGTGAAGCAGGAGACTCTGAGGCAGCCCCGGGCTCCTGAGATGGGGAGGACAGGAGCACGATGGCACAGCAGCCACTGGCTAGGATCCCTGGGCTCAAGACAGGGGGATGTGCATGGGCTGACACCTTGTAAACTTCCATATTCCACCACTTCCTCTGCAGGTACCATCAGTGGTCAGGCCATGTGCTTGGGGGAGCAGAGACATCACTTACAGGCTTTTACAAGAACTGCACAAAGCCTTCACTCTGGTGGAGAAGGCGGGTGGAGGGATCCCCAAGGGCTGAGATCCGGCTGCTGCCTGAGGAGCCCAGGCTGCAACTTGGCCAGCAGCAGGAAGAGCTGGAGCTGGCGGTCTTGCGGTTCACAAGGCTTCCCAGGGAGACTGCAGAACGAGCGGAAAATACCAGCTGAGATGTCCAATGTCAACCTCTGTTTCCAGTGATGCCTGACAGCCACCTAACAGTCATAGACTCACAGCATTGGAAGACACCCTTGAGCTTATCTAATCTCATGTGCTCATTTAGTGGACAGGGAAACTGAGGTCCAGAGACATAAGCTGAATTGCCAGTGCTCACACAGCAATGAGGAAGAGGATTCAATTAGGTGATTTTTTGAGGGTTTCTCTAACCCACTATTCAGTGAATTTTGTGGTTCCCGGCTTCTTGTCCAGGTGTTCTTTCCCCCAGACCAAAACCATGATGTGAAACCCATTGAACATCTCTTGCTTCTTGGTCACAACTAAGACCCACCTAATACGATGCCATTTTTCACTGACCTTGTGTTACTGATACTGTTCTAAGACAATGGTTCTCCGTCTTGGCTGCACAATAGAATCAGCTTAAGAAGCTTTTGAAAAAATGCCAATGCTCAGATCACACCCCAGATCAATTAAATCAGAATCTTAGGGGTTGGACCCTAAGAACTGTTTTTCCTTAAAAAAACTTTCTTTAATTCTAATATGCAATCTGGATTGTTAAGCAAGGTTGTTAAACTGCTTAAGTCATGTATATCATAATATCACATCTACTTGCCCTCCTAGCTCCAATCACAACTACACTCTCTGTCCTCCTTACTTCCAGGCTTAGCATGTATTCATTCATTTAGGATAAGAGATGCCTAAGAGAGAAAATGGTTTATGTCATACACACATTTTTTTTAGATGGGGAAAACTGAGCTCAAAGATGTTAGCAAAAAAAAAAAAATCTCAATATTTTGGGCCATTATATAATTATATAATACATCTCAACTTGCTTTAAGGGTTGACTCTATCCATAGGCAAAGAAGGGAAGCACTTGGGATGCCACCAAGGCATGGTGCAGCGTGGGGGTGCTGGCCACCTGAGTGCACAGGGCAGACAGCCTGAGAAGCGGGAGGGTCAGGGCCTTGAAAAGGGAAAGGGAGATTCAGGTAGCAGGATGGAGAGCTAGCTTGCCCTCAGGCAAACCTGACGATCGATCGGTCAGAGGTGGCACTCCGACTCCCTTTTCTGCTCTCTGTGCTCTCCTTTGCCGACGGATGTCCTCCCAAGCCTACCGTGTCCCAACATCATTCCGGATCCTTCATCGGCATCAGCTTCAACATCCTAACAGCAGTCATCGTCAGTAACCTGTTGTCCTCTGTCAGGCTCTGGGCCAGGTATTTTGTACATGTCATGTCCTTTAAATCTCAAATCAACTCTTTGGATTAAATGCTACTCTACCTATTTTACAGATGAGAAAATTGAGGTTTTGATGCAGCAGAGCTAGGATCCGAAGCGAGACTGTCCAATTTGTTCAGTGCCATACTGGCCTTGCACATACGCAGGGAAGGAGTGTGCCCTAGGAAACCATCTCTATGTAATGATGGTCTAAAATAAAGTTTCCAAGGACATTTTTTTAAAGAGACGACTGGTTAGTGTCCAGGAAAGAACCAGTAATTTTGCCCTTTCTAATTCAACATCAAGGTGGAGAAATTATCTGCAGGTAAATGCCTTCCTCACAACCCCGAGTCACTCCCTACCTGCTTGTCCTGAGGGCGGCTGGAGGCCACACATCACCAGGCCCTTGCTTCAAGCCAGTTCAGGGTCCCGTGTTATTAACAACCCACTCAAAAGACTTCTTGGGAGTAACTCTGGGATTGGGGTTGCCTAAGAGTCTCTGGTTCCACGGTGCTGAGGAGTGAGCTTCTCAGACCTCTTTGCTGAACTTGCTGGCTTATTCTCCACACTCCTTTCCACAAGCCTAGAAGGGTCAAATGGGCATACTGGATAAGTTTGAAGCATGTCCTGTCAGTGAGATCTTTAAGAGAGTACTTCTCCATGTTCCACCTAAAGGGCTCCCTGTAGAGGGCAATGCTTGTGGGAGGAAATAAAGTCACACATTCCCCATTGTTTCCTCACTTTAAGATGTTTTTAAGTCAAATATAGGCTCTGCCTGGTGGAAGTTCATAGTTTACCACAGTGCATCCTGGCTGGAGGTTTTTGCAGCCTCTGAGCGTCAGGCACTGGAGCATCTTCAGCCTGTTTCCTATGATCTGATTATTTCCACAACACTCCTGGTAGATCAGCGAGCAGCGGGAGTGTCACATTACTGCTTTGGAAACAAGGCTCATCTAATGATGGATTTACCTGGACTTGCCCTCTGCTTCTTGCTTAATGTTATTACTGCTTTTGGGCTAGGATACAAAGCCTGGTTCCCCTTAGAAGTCACTTCTCCCTGGCTGCAAATGAGGTCAGTGCATTGCCTGCCAGTCTCCTTCTAGGGAAAGAGCTGGGTGAGCACATGAGCCGTTCTGCTGGCCCAGGGCTGGACACCAGACACACTCTGTGGGAATTTGAACTCGATCAGCAGGAAGAAGGTGGTTTGGATGAAGCACTGTGTCTAGTTTAGGGCTGCATATTACCTTCAAAGAAAAAACAACGCCAATCTGAAAAAGTTAACACTGTGCTCTATGATAACTGAGTTCTTCAAATGCTGGTTATTTATTAATGCACAACCAGTGCCCTCAGGATCCTAGCTGTGACCTTCATGGAGGATTCCTCATGGAGGATTTCATAGTCCTGGACTCAATTATGTGCACATCAATTATTTGACATGTTATTCATGCTACTTTAGTCATTGACAGTCACTCTTGTGTGTCTTCCTTGCTTTTCTGAGAGTATTGGAATCCATCTCCCAAAGAATTTGAGAGTTATTGGAGAAATAAAATACATGGAAATCAGATGCATTCAGCAGCTGCTGCTCCAATCTTGAGAGAGCTGATCTCTATACAAAGATCATCTGGGTAGTTGTGTTGCCAATGATATTTTTACTTAGTACGAGTAAATTGCATCCAAGATAGAAGCAAACTGTTTCAACACTGATTCTTTCTCTTGCAGTTGAATGTTTTAGAAGAGCTACATTTGACTAGGGCCATAAAAGATACATTTATTGAGTGCTTTCTATTCCCTGAGCATGGTACACTCTGCTTTACCTGAAATATCTCAATTAAGTCTCACAGAAAACTCTGAAGTAGTTGCTAGTATCATCTCTATTTACAGATGAGGAAACTGGGCTTTGAGAGTTTAAGTAATTCGTTCAGGCTCACAGTTAGTATTCTATTTCTAAGAGATTTTTTTTTTCATCTTGACACTTTTAAAATTAGTACATCCAGTGCATGTTTTTTTTTTCCCACCACCACCAAGCAGTTAACTCGATTCTGACACTAACTGCTTGGAGATACCATCAGACCCCACAGGTTAAGGGCTACAAGCCTATAAGTCTGCCCCCCACTCCACCCAAACACTTCAGAGGCCAGTCCTTAGTCCAGGTTGCCATCTGTACCTGAACAACTAGTAGACCAGACCAGGGTCCCCTATTCCCCCCTCCTCGGGTTCAACTGATTTGCTAGAACAGCTTCACAGAATTCAGAGAAACATTTCACTCACTAGATTACTGGTTTATTATAAAATGATATAGTTCAGGAACATTCAGATGGAAGAGATGCATAGGGCAAAATATGGGGAAAGGGGTGTGGAACCTCCATGCTTTTCCTGCATTTCCACCTGTTTATCAACCTGGAAGTTCTCTGAACCCTCCATCCTTTGGGGCTTTTATGGAGGCTTCATTTCATAGGCATGGCTGACTAAGTCATTGGCTATTGATGGTTGGACTCCATCTCTACCCCTCTCTCCTCCCCAGGTGAATGATGAGCCCAAGGGTACGGACGATGGAGATGGCCCTACAGATTCTATGTATCTTCTTTGCCTGGGATTCCCATTTATTAACATAAAAACTGTCATTTTTATTTTTCATCTAGTGTATAGTAATTCCTGTAATTTAAATGCATGTGTGAATTTAAAAATAATAATTATTATAATAGTAAAATCTCTAACATTTATTGGATGCTGAGCATTGCCAGGCAGTTCTAAATGCTTTATGTGTTTAATGAGCTAATCCTAACAACCCCCTAGAGCTAGATAGCACTATTCCCTTCTTAAAGCAAAGCAACTGGGTTCTGCTTTTACTCTTGCTTTTTACTGTGACTCTGCTAACTGTCTCACTACCAGAGGAAAACATTTTTCTGATAGCTTGTGGGGTTGGAGATGGAGCTGGAACAGGTTTAGGGGAATGCCAGCACTTCAGACAATCTCCAGAAATTGGGTGAATTGCTCATCTGACTAATTGGTCCCTGGCAAATGAGTCTGCCTTCATGTTAATAGCCATGCTAGGCCAACTAGAAACCATAGTGAAGTGAAGAGGGAGGCAACAGCATAAGAGAAGTTGGCACCTGGCAGGAAGAAAGTGTCACAGGGGCTACATGGCAAGGCAGAGCCTCTTCCTGGCCTCCTGGACTGCAAACCAGGGCGGGATGGGGTAGGTGGGGCAGTGGCTCGAAACTCTGCAGAGAGCATCAGAAGGCAGAGAAATCTACCCAGCTGGAAGTCCAGGGGAAGGTGCCTCCTGCCTGTGGGCGCCGGGTGCAGCTGTACAGCTACAGGACGAGTGGCTGCTCCCACCCAGCCTGCCCGCTGCCCTCTAAGCCTTGCACCCTGACTGCTGGCCCAGGGGAAGGGGGCCTTTTCCTCCATACAGAGGAACAGTCAGCTCACTAAGCTTAGCACCGGCCCACAGAGGGCCCAAGTTTTCAGCTCACACCAGGGAGGCATTTAGGCTGCCAGGCCCTCTCCAACGGGTGGCCTGAGTAGGGCCGAAATGGCAGCCCAGCCCACTGAGAAGGAGGCGGCTCAGGCATGCCACCCGTGCCGCGGGGAGCTAGGTGCAAACTCAGAGATGGGATTTTCCAGAAAGTTCCTCTTAAGATAGCTCTTTTCAGTAAGTGAAATCATTACTTTTATGATGATTGTTGTTACTTACAGCAGGTGAGCTCCATTTGTAGGTAAAGCAGTCAATCAGTATGGAAAGGATTCAGTAATGGAGGGAACCAACAGGCTGCAGAGTTAGAAGCACAGACTCCCAATCTAAGGTCACTTCCTTCCTCTCGTGCAGGTGGTGGGTGGTACTGGTCAGATTTAAACAGCGGGGTGACCTTGGGAGTATTGTTCCAAGCTCTTAGTTAGCCTACACCACCCACCCCGGGTGTACGGTGCCTCTAACAGCACTGTCACACCACCCTGCCTTGTAAACCTCTGCCTGCCGACACCACAAGCTCAAAGCCCTTCACCTGGAGACACGTGCTCGGTGCCCATCTGCTCTCCACCTGCACGCATCCTCGGTCTCCGTGTTACCTTGGGAGCTGCCATGGCAGCTCAACCCGTTCCTCAGCCCGCTCGGCTGCCTTCCTCAGGGCCCAGGATAACTGCCACAGGAACTGGCACCCAGCTGCCTTAAGGGTGTCTCCTCTCTACACATGGTGGTTCTGTTCATTTGACTACAGCGTAGGTGTCCCTGGGAGCTCACCTACACTGCCACCTTGTGGGGCATTACTTTCCTCACTTGTGAACTGAGGTCATGGTGAGAAACCTGTCCTGTCCACGCTCCACCAACTGCACGAGATGGCCTTGAGGACTGAATAAGATGATGCGTGAAAGACGTCTGTGTGAGTACTCGCCTGAGGGTTACGGCATTCTGCGCTTCATGTCCCCAGAACAAGGAGCTCTCCTGCAAGCAGGCTTTGTGCCCCATCTCCCTGTTGGCGCACTAGCTCTCACATGAGACCTGCCAGCATGCTGTACTCTCCCAGCAGGGCACAGATTCTTCCCAGCTGCTCTGAGAACATGGGGCTTGGGGATGAGGGACCATGCCCACAATCAGAGTACCCGGGCCTTCTGATGCAGCCTAAGAAAATGGGCTGTTATCCCATATAAAGTCACTATGCGAAGCGTCGAGTCCTTGACCCCATGTGCACATGAGGATGTTCTGGGGCAGGATCCTCTGGTGGTCCCTGGAACCTGGCTCCTCCTTTTTGCCTTCCAGTAACCACTCTCTGGAACAAATGCCTGGAGGTGATACAGAACCAGGCTTAGGCCTTCAGCTAGAAGCCTCTTGTGCTAGGACAAAGGGAGGAAATGATCCTAATACACCTGGAAGCCCCCTGCTTACGCCTCCACACCATTTAGAAAGCACCCTTTCTAAAAAACCAGTTTTCCCCAAATGTTCTTTACTAAGCTTTTAAAAGCCATTGTTTTGAAAGCCATTATTTCAAAACAGCCCAAGTTAGTGAACAATCAATAATACTTGCCATATATACAAAGTCTTCAGATTGAGAATTACCTGAATTTGAATTCCCACTCTACTCGATTCGACAGTATTATTTTGACTTATGCGTCACCATTAAAACTGTTGGAAAAACTCTCAGCCTCAGTGTATCTGTTTTCTGGGGCTGCTGTAGCTGCAGAACAGGAGGCTCCGCATGACAAACTTGTTCTCTCTCTGCTCTGGAGAGCACAAGCCTGAGGCTGAGCTGTCGGCAGTGGTGTCTTCTGAGGCCTCTCTCCTTGGCTTACAGATGGCTGCCTCCTACCTGTGTCTCTCTGGGCGTGTCCGTGTCCTAATCGCCTCTTTTTATAAGGACAACAGTCAACTGGATTAGGGCCCACTCACATGACCTCGTTTTACCTTAATTACCTCTTTGAAGGCCCTATCTCCAAACACAGTCACATTCGGAGGTACTGGGGCGTAGGAATTCAACATATACGTTTGCAGAGGGACATAATCTAGCCTTTAACACTTGGTAACCTTTCAATATTGTCACTTAGTTCTCCAGTGAACAAGGATCCCCATCTTTCAGAATCTCTCCTGCAAATCAGTAAAACTGTTAATACCCTCATATGTAGAGACCATGGGTTATTGTTTCGTTTAAAATTTTTTATCACAGGAAATCAATAGGGTCAGAACTGTAAGATTTTACCGACCCATGGAAGCTGTGAGATGATGTTGGATGGCAGGGTCAGGAAACCTGCTTTTTAATTATGGTACAGAATTTTTATTAGATTATTTATTAAATTATTATTAATAATAATATTGTTATTAGGTGTAATGAGGCGGTATTTAACTCAACTCAGCAGCCCTGAATGCCTGAACCTACACTCAATCCAATTTTGTGGGGATATGCCAAACAATCAATTGCACATTATTACTATAAAGATTTTGGCCCAAACTACAGTTTAGTCCCCCACTGAGCTGGGCTGGACCTCGTGGCAGCACGGGGGCCCTTCCTACCTACGCTAAAGGTAGGTCTGCAGCCTATTCTCCAGAAAGGGTGAGTAACCTCCTCAGCCCCTTCCAGCCCGGGCCCCGGTCTCACCATTCTGACACCAAGGAAAGCAGACGTAGGGAAAAGTGTCACTGAGGAAGGGAGGGCAGGAGTGTTTTTTTCCCCGACCCCTGTGTAGGGCTTTTCTAAGCCACTCATTCCAGGCTGCCCTGCAGCCCCACCAGTCTCCCTGCAGCTGGAGACAGGGATAACCTAATTTCACGCATGTGCTCATGTGTGTATGTGTGTAAAATTCATATCTCTTGATTCTGAACAGTCCTCAGAAAAAGAAGGTAGTGGTGGGATGGGGAGAGGTGGTGGTAGAATAAGGCGACTTTATACTTTCCTCCTAGCAGCTGAAGCTTTGGGGATCAACAACGAAGAGACATTCATTAGGGACTGGAAGCATCCATTATTCCCTGCAGTCCCTAGAAAACTGCCAATGTTGGAGAAATGTCCCCAGAAAGGTGAAGGTGGCATTTTTGAATGCTTCTTACAGATCATAGACCTAGCTGCTAAACCCAATGAGAAGGGAAGGGACAAAAGTGAGACGTGTTAGTGGCCTACGCCGGCCACTAGTGGGAGCTCTAGGCTCGTGCCTCTCCATCAGCGGGAGGATGGGTGAGAACAGACGGTGAGGCTCTTGCTGTGGGGCCTGGTGCTGAGGGCTGAGAGGCTGAGGCCCATACTCCTATTATGCAACCTTCTGGGAGTCTTACTTCTCTACACGGCTAGTTTGGCAAGAGAGGCCTGGGGCCTTCTGCCGCCTCTTCAGTTCCTTCCACATGTGAGTTTGAAAAACAATGGATCTTGAAGTGAGGGGGAGGCCCAGAAGGCCAGACAGCAGGCTTCTAGGTTGTAAGCTTCAGCCTGCCCAGGACCTGGACAGAAGGCATCCGTCCTTAACCTCCCAGACAGACATCCTGGTCCAACCTCTAGGATTTGTAGACAAAAGGCTCTTTGAAGTAAAGTGATCTTTCTCGAAGAGTCACCTTGGAACCTCTTCCCTGGGAACCGGGGCGACAATGATGCTGAGGTAGGTATGGACACGCTTGACGTCACCCGATGCATCTCATTAAGACTGACATTGTTATTTTTTACTCCCCAATTCTGGACATACTAGTTTTCTCCTCCATTCAAGTCATTGTTTTAGGAAGGATGGTGCTGAGCACAATTGTAGGTTTGCAGCTGCCAAAGGAAGCACCTGCTGAGAACCGAATGGGGACAGATCCTCTCCTCAGGCCAGAGAACAAGGCCCAGCTGGCAACAGGCTGTTTATACTTCACTGCACTTAGAATGGTTTGTAATAATGCACTTTTTGGTAAGATTGATCAATTGATGTCGGTCTTATCCAGTAACCCAGAAGACTCATGGGACACAAACTGTGTCCATCTGGTTTCTGCCTCAGACCTAGTAATTAGACCAGCAGAGTTCCTGGTAACTGACTAGTCTAGTGGTTCCCAAACTGGGTGCCGAGACACCCCACCTCAGGCGCCACAGCAGAATCACCAAAGCACCACCATATTTTACATTTTCAAGGGAAACACAACAATTCTCAATGGCCACGGGACCCAGAGCACACTAGGCTTGAGACGGTTCGCAGCTTCAGCATCAAATCACCTGCATTCCAATCAATGACATCAAATCTTTTAAAGCTGGGCCTTTGGTTGTTGCTGCGATAAAATGCAAGGGTTGCCCAAAAATCAACGTGGAACAGGAAGCAGGAGTACTGGTGTCCAGTCTGCTGCCAGGGTTTGAGAAACTGTGCAGTGCCTAGCAAGAGCATATGTCCCACTAGTGATTACGATTATTGAAAAACGAAATGAATAGTATTTTTCTTTCATGTATTTTTTTTTTCAAACAGCTACTAAATTCCTAAAGAAATGCTCACTAAATTGTTTGGCCTTCACTACTTAATAAACGATGCTATTTTAGATATTTCTTTTGGCCCAGGGACTCGGTGAACCAGTGAACCACTGACTGAGAAACTAAGAGCACCGTGAACTGAGAAGGTCTGGGAACTCCTGGTTTATTCAGTATTTGCTGACTGACTGAGAGACTTGGGATCACAATTCTGCACCTAATCACTTTACCTTCAGAGTAATGCAGAATGAACAAAAAGCATCCTTGGAGAAAATGTGTCTCTGAATTTCTGTTTTTCCACACAGAGAAGAGAATTCTGCCACTGAGCTATCTTTTTGAGCGACTTATTATTTATTGAACACTTAACTATTAGCCATGCCCTAAGCTTTTATTTATTCATTTTAAAAAAAGACCTCTCTTAATCAGCCCAGCAATCTTTGAAGGGAGAATATCGCTCATATCTACCCAGGAGGAAAACAGCCCAGAGAGGGTAAGTGGTAGACAGAGGATTCAAAGGCTGTTTTGCTTTATACTAATGCCTATTCTCTTAATAATCATCAGAATGGTGATGATAAATTTTGATAATTTCTCATGATTATCTGTAATTTTTACCATTTATACTTTTATTACTATTGCCAAAATTTAAGTTTTAACAATATGCCAGCATTGTGGAAGTTTATATGGATTATTCCATTTGATAATAATAAAGTCTTTAGGAGTACGTACTATTAGGGTGATGACTCCTATTTCATTAAATAATAAATATATAAGCAAACCATAAAAAAAGCTATAAAAATAAATAAAGGATATAAATACATAAGTATACAATAAGTAAAGGAGGTTGGGCAAGGCCATGTGACTAGCCCAGCTAGTCTAGGAGATACCAGGGTTTGGATTCAGGCTGACTGTGTGCAATGACAATAGTGTTGGTAAAATACAAGGAACTGCAGGAAAAACTGGGTTACTAGACAGAGAAATTACTTAGAGGCAAGTAATAGGTACTGGTGTCATAAGCAGAGGGTAGAAAAGTAGGGCTCATTAAATGGCAGTGTTTTGTGCAGGGATGTGTGCTGTAGCCCTGAAAGAACTGGAAGTTTCCAGAAATGGGAAGGCAAAGGAAGTCAAATTTCTCCCATTAAGAGTCAATGGCTCTTTTTAGAGGAGTTATGCAGTCCTCTGGGAGCACATGGGCCTCCCAGAGCCAGGGCTTAATCTAAGTAGAGACTTAATTACTTTGGGGAAGTGACTGTGGCCCAGGCACCCTCAGTGTCCCTCCTCAACCCACCTTCTTCTGCAGTCACCTGTGCAGTCTGCTGAGGGACCGGTATGCCAAGAAAAACAATACAAAAAAAAAAAAAGATTGTGTGACAATATTTGTCTTTGCTGGAGAAGTATTGACAAACGATATTTTCAGAACTTGTCATCCCCACCTGAATAGGTGATTGAGTTGGGAACACTGACCTATAGAAACCAGATTGCTGGGCTAGAGCTACCATCACACGGATCCCAGCAGGGCAGGCCCCGCAGGTCCATCTGTTGCTCTAATACCAAGAATGGAATGCCCACAGGTGCTTCGGATAGTTTCAAAAGGAAAGATCACTTACTTGGCTCAAAGCTCTGAAGAACCAGTTCTCTCAAAGAAGCACGTCATCCTTGTTACTGAGGACACCAACCCACCAAAAATGCCTTTTGCATGGTTTCCATCTAAACATTTTGAGGTATGTGTATATGTGTATCATACTAATGATACCAAATGGCACGAAATAAAAGTTTTCTTCAACAAAAATATATACATAATTAGCCTTTGGAAAGCTAATATGCAGTAAAGCAGCCCTGGATTGAATTTTATGTATGTTTAACAATCACATGCCAGGCATGTTATTATTTATTCTAACTAATATTTTTTGGAGCACCTAGTGAATGCCAAGCTCTGTGAAAGAGACAAGAAAACAGGTCCTTGCCCTCACATAAGGGTCCTACTAGAATGGGAGAGAGACAGCTACAAGAAAGCAAATTAAAATTCTCTTAAAGACTTAAGTAGGGTTCTCTGCTGAAAAATAAACAGAGTTTCAGAGAGAGCACTAAGAAGGACATTCTGGCAAGGGAAACAGCAGAGGCAACATCCCTGGTAGGTATGGGATTAAATTATTAAAAGACGGTCCTGATGAGTAGACTTTTCCAGGGCAACAGGACTAGTGCTGTAACAGAAGCACATGCATCCTCAGCCTTTCGGCTTGTCGCATGCTGGTTGCCTCTTGTTTCCAAAACGGCCACCTCAGCTCAGGCCACTTGATCACATTCAAAGTCAAGGAGCAGAGGACAAATGTCTTTCTCCTTTGGAGGCACTGTCCTGCATCTGGAAAAAGAAATATCCCCAGAAAGCTTGTCTTAACTTTTCACTGCTCAGAATGGGGTAACGTGGCCACCTGTTGCGATAAAGGCGGTTGGGGAAGTTCAGGACACCCTGGCTTGTTCAGACCAATGATGAGCCAAGCCATGGGTGTGAACTGCCTTGGGGTTCTCTTAACAAAGGGGCAGGAGTAAGCAAGGGATCCGTTTCTACCCACTACTTCGTGATGTTGTGCCAGGAGGATAAAGTAAGATGACATTCTTGAAACACTGCCTGGCACACAGTAAGTGCTTAGTAAATGTTAGTTAGCTATTGTGTCTTATTTTGATCTTAATCACTTTTTAATCCTGTCTCTTCACCCCTGGCTGGAGCATCCCAGGGTCTTAGGTGTAACCATTTCATGCTCATTCTCAGCTGTGCACACCTGTGCTCTGTGCAATGCAGAGGAAGCAACCTAATTTTTCCAGGTGAAGCTGCACCAATTGATGAGATTCAAGGGAAGGACATGGGGCCCAGAGCATGAAGAGAGTTAAGGGTCTGGAACATTCCCTAGCTAAGTGGAAGACAGAGAAGGCCGGTGACACTTGGAAGGATTTTCAGGCAGTCTTGGACTCTGGAGGCTAGGAGACTATGGAGAATCCACAACCACCTCCTGGCTGTGTGGTTCCCCCAAAGCAGCCCAAGAGCAGAAGTGAAGAAGGCAGAAAGTGATACAAATCCAGGCTTGGAGCTTTGCCTGGTGGATGATCTCAAATGACAAAGAAATGAGGTGACTTAGAAGATAAGACAGAAAGTGGATGGACTGATGGACAGCAGACAGATGGGCATGGGAGTGAAACTAGGAGGGGATGATAAATTAGGATAAAATGGGGGGAAAGTCAAGGGATCTGTGGTCTTCTTAAATCCAAGAACAGATACAGTCTCTAGTGAGGAAGAGAGAGCCAGTCACCAAGCTGAGTGACTAGAGGGGACAGACCAAGCAGAATCCCTTACGAAATGAGTACACATCACAGGTCTACCTTGTTTGACATATGTGTTTCTATAAAATTGTTCACAAGTGTCCGTTTTTCTATTAAGATTTACAAATTCCCATGTAGTTCTATTACATCTTCACTCATGTGCTCCCCCTCCCAACGCATCATGGCCAAGCCGAGCCCAGCACTGCTGCCTTGGGTCATGCTCAGGGATGGATCTTTAATGGGAGCTGGGCCAAGTCTGTTGGCTTGACCCGTGTCTCCTGTGAGGTTGCCACAGCCACTGCCTTACCTTTGTCAACCTGACCCAAAAGCCACAGACACAGTGGTCACGTATTGAGAGAGAATATGTAGAGGTTCCTACCCCAGGATCTTCAGTAGAGAGCTGGGCAGTTGACTCTGAACAGGACAGCCTGTGGGTGGTGACTGAGATCAAAGCTACCTTCCAGTTTCCCAGCATGGATTTTCAGCCCTGACCTTTCTCCCATCTCCAAATTCATATTTCTAATTCCAAATTTATATTTCTAGCATACTTCCAGCACACCCGCTGCAGGGGTGGGCATCTCACACTCTGTATTCTCAGACTGGAGCCTTGGTTTTTCCCTTTGGATAGCCTCCTCCCCTCCATTAGTCTTAGCTAATAGTGTCACCATTCAAGCAATCATCCAAGCTACAAAACACTGAGTCATCTGGGGCTCTCCACGCCCTGCCCCCTGTTCCCATCATATCTATTCCCTCCCCAAGCTCAGGCAATTTTCTTTCTGAAAATATCTCTTGATTCCATCCTCTCCCTTCCTCAGACACCTCTACTGCCTCAGACCAGGCCTTTTAATCAATTTCTTGCTGAACTCCCTATGTCCACTAGCTCTCAGCTAAGATATAGGGCAACCCTGGGAACCAGTGACCCTGGTGGAAAGAGATGGACAAGTAGCCTGAGTCACCATGAGTGGCCACTGGGCCTGAAGAGTCGGTGACCTGCCAGGGTTGCAGCTTCTGGAACCAGGGCATCAGGAAATACTGTCTAGTACCTGGCATGAACTGAGCTGCTGACACTCCGGCAGGCCAAGCACCATTGTTCTGGGTTGGAGCAGGATAAGCCAGGCACCCCCACTACTATGATTAGCCCAAGAAATTCACTTCTGTTTCAATTAAACACTATGTATTGAATATCTACCATGTTCCTGGTCCTGGTCAAGGCGTAAGGGATATTAGGCAATACATTAGATCAACCTGAGCCATGCCTCATAAAGGAAACCTGCCGTCTAGCTGAGGAGGCAGACATTAGTCAATGGTGTTGAACGTTGCAAAGGAGAAAGGCAGCGTCCAGTGGATCCTTAAACTGGACGATTTAGCTGAGTCTAGGGGTTCAGGGAAGTCTTCCCTGGGAAAATAATAAGAAAAGATTGTACAGGCGGAAAGAGGAGGGATTATATCCTATAGAGATGAACAAAAGAGGCAATCTCCTTATTCATCTAATTTCAAAATACACTGAACTTTGGTGACATATAAAAAAGATTTTCAAATGAGGCACATGGTCACAATATAGCTGCTTCTTTGAGACATGGTTTTAGCACCCCTGTAGTTTTCTCAGGTATTTCCACTATCTCATCTCTAAGGCCATTGCAAGCTAAAATTTTTGATGAAATAACTATATTTTATTTTTAACATTCATTTATTCATTCATTCACCAAGTACGTATTGATTACCCAATATGTCAGGCACTATTTATTCTGGGAGCTGGGGGACGTGTGATACACGTGATAGGAAAACTGTCTAAGTATCAGCCTTGAGGGAAAACTGAAGCTCTAGGATGTTGCCCCAAGTTATGTCCTGTCACTTTTGTGTACATTGTGCATGTGGTCCCCAGGGGAGCAGATAGACTCCAATTTCAAGAACCCTGGAGTAAATAATAGAAAGGGTGATGGGAGCTCTTGACTCAGTCCTACTATGCAATTTCTCATCCCGGAAGACTCTGGCTTCAGTTTCCACGTCAAAAATAACAGAGTTCAGCTATGAATTGCGAAGCCATTTCCAGCACTTTGAATTTATAAATTTATACAGGTACAGGGTTGGAAGAGACCCTAAACGCATCTTGCTCATCAAGTCCTTAAGCTGGTCATTAGAATCTTGAGGAAAGAGTGGCTAAGTGTCTGGGCCACTTAAGAACAGAAATGAGAAATACAGACCAAGAAGCTCAACTAGAGTGTGTTTATTCAGAGACACACAAACATACAGAAGCTTTGCCATGAGGTCACCTTCCCCTTATCTCTGCAATGCCAATGGAATATACACATCTGTCAGAATTCTCTCAGAACTCCATGAGTCAGCCGGAAGCCACATTGCAACGAGGTCCACAGTTAACTCAGGAGGTAGGTCCCTTTGCTTTCTTATCTTGCCCCCACCCTCATTTCTCTTGTGATGTGAAAGTAGGAATTTGCTGGAGCCCAGGGGGAGGCTCTGCATAGACTGCACAAATGTAAATCAATCTCTTTCTTTGTGGAGGAGGGTAAGAAGATACAACCTTTCTGTGAGTTGCCATATTTAGAGAAGGCAGCACTCCAAGATTCACCTCCAAAACTTTTCAGATGCTTCCTGTGGAAAAGCCCTGGCAAGAGTGGTTTCTTTTTTAAATCTGGGATTTTCTTTCATAGTCACTACAAAGCTAAACATCGTGGGAATTCCATTTGGGTCTGTTTCTGTGGGGTTTTCATTTCCAACAGAGACAGTTTAAGATCAGTCCCATTTAAAAATGTGTGTGCCAATCCCCCAGACTTCTGGTGTGCTAGCTCTATAGGGCTTTGGGAAATTTCTTTGCTGTCACTTAGAATGGACATCAGGAGAGCAGTTGAGATCTCTTTGCTGAAGCCGTCCACGTTATGAGACGGTGTTTCCCCTATTATAATAACCACCCAAGCGTACACGTAAGAGTATGGTAAAGTCAGCTTTATGTTTGGCCTTATGGGAAAAAAGATTAAATGTAACAGGGAAAGGTGAACAAAACATCAGAGGTGGCCTACAGTTTCCAGTGGAGGGGTGGGCCTCTTGCCTTTACTTAAGAATACTATTAGTTGACAGGTATTGCTTCCTCATCCACTGGTGCATATACTCTGTATGCATCAACACATGTAGTCCTCACATAAGTCTATAAGGTAAGTGCTTTTATTCTTCTCTCTCAGCAAATGTGGGAATGCCTCTCTCAGAGAGGGTAAGTAATGGGCAGGCTGGCTGGCTGGCCCCCGCCTTCAGTCTTTTAGAAGCTAGGCCATGCTGCTCCTTCAGGAGCAGATAGGAGGCCCAGCCGGCTGAGGGAGGGTTGCGTTGCTATCTGTAGGTTCCCCAAAGTTTGGTCGGTAGTCTAGGGACAGCTCAGCTCTCCCTTCCCACACCTCTGCTCAGCTGCACAAGTGAATGTGCAAAGAGCTATCAACTATTAAAGATTTCAAGAGTCCTTAGGTTGTAAAAATGTGGCTAAGAGAATGTGGATTTTTTCCCTATCTCTATTTTCCCCTTCCTGCCCCTACTCCTGCTCTTCTAATTTTGTTACCTTCCATGTCACTAGACCAAAATAGTTACAACCATTTGTTCAAGTCAAATGTATTTAAGAACATCTACAACACCTAAATACATATGTACACATATGCATTCAGCACAGGCGTGCACACATGCAGACACACACACACATGAAACAAAGGAGAAGTTCAAAATATGTTAAATTATTTTAGGTCACTTTCCCACTTTTTAGTAGAATATGTTTCAGAATTAAAAGGAAACTTGAAGTTCATTTAGTCTAACTGGTCCCAACTTAAGACAGGATCATCCTCCAAAGGGTTCTTTCAAGGGTTCTGGATGTGTTATAAGAATTGAAGCTGGGGTCTGACTCAACTTGTATTTAGTTGGGGAGCCAGACATATTAAAATATCCCACAACACAAAGGACAGTCCTTCACAACAATTAGTCTGCCTTGAACACCAGTGGTTCCCCACTGATAAATACTACTCCAGTTCCAAACCTCCACTTCGCAGTTGAGAAAATGAGTCATAGAAGGTAGGAAACTTTCCTAAGGTCACTTATCTAGTGATAGCACAGCCTGAGGTAGAATCCAGACTTACATATTTCTAGGAGAGGGCTCTTTTCTTTACACAAGAAGTCTATAGAGATCAAAACTATGTTCACAATAATACTAAAACATTATTTGCTTTTATCACCCTCTCACAGAGTATACAATAGAATTTTCCAGAGGCTATGCAACCAACATTTAAGAAACCAGCACTCACTGAGTTTTGGTGTAGTATCAAAGAAGAATATCCACAATTATCTGGTGAGGCGATTAAAATGTCTCCTTTTTTTCAACTACAAATTTGTAGGAGATGAAATTTTCTTCATCTCTTCAACCAAAACAACATATTGCAATGGATTGAATGCAAAATCAGGGAGGAGAATCTAGGTGTCTTCTGTTAAGCTAGACTTTGAAGAGATTTACAAAATTGTAAAGCAATGCCACTCTTTTAATAACATCAGTTTTGTCTTGGAAAATATATTTATTATTCACAAAATATGTTAATTATATCAATGTGCAGGAATTGATAAATATGTTAATTTTTTAGTGTAAATTTCTACTGTAGTAAATATCAATAGATATAACCCACATAAACACAAGTTCTTGGCATCTTCAGTCATTTTTAAGGATGCAAAGGGGTCCTGAGAATGAACGTTTGAGAATTGCTGCTCGACATCATATCCTTTTGACTGAACCTGGTTCTTCTGGGCAAAACCAGAGACTCCCTTTTAAAAATTATTCTTCATATGGTTCTGATGCACAAACTAGCCTGAGAACTATTGAAATAGACTGCTTTTTGGTGGAAGAAAGTCCTCATCTAACATTGAGCTATAGGAACAATGCCAGGATCAAAGGCAGGCCTTCATAGGCTTGCTGGGGACTTCAAGGATGCTGTTGACTCCCCATCACCAAGGAACAGAAGTCCACTCCCAAGACCTGGGGGGACCAGGAAGCACCCAACCCAACTTCTGAACTGGCTTTACCAAGAGCAGCTGAGAGTCAAACAGGGAATGAGCCTCCAGAGGAATGGTTCTAGTTCTGAACACAACTGCCAGAACTATGGGCTTCGTGGGAAAAGGCCTAGTCCTAGTCAGGAGGAAGGTGATTCTCTGAGTATTCCAAATAACCCCAAGGCCAGAGAGAGCAAAGAGGCAGCTTGTAAGCGAAATCTGGCTCACAGTTAGACATTATTTGTAATTCCCAGTATATAAACATGTTCTGGAATCAGACAGAAAAAGTAAAAAAAAATTTAAATTCCTAGTTTGTCTTAGAAATTGGAAGCTGTGGTACACATGGGCTAAACTCTACTGTGGCAATACTTATCTTGGATTGCACAGCTGCTGTTTTCAAGAAGTGGAGCTGGAGCCCTCCACAGTGTCCAAGCCACCTCACTTGTGTATGTCACTTACCTGGCCCCTGGGGCCATCACTCCAGGAAGTTCAAAGAGAATGGTGAGATACTTTAATGGTCTAAGAAGACAGGGCCTGGGGCTGTGCCAGTGGACAAAATGGCCATGCAGGGTCAGAGTGGGATGGCAGAGTCTGAAATCTGGCATTGGGACTTTAGGGTGGTCTAATTTGCAGGGCACAAGGATTAGAGGCCAACAGTTCGATCTTTCTATCATTGATTCTAAGTTACTGTGTTAGTAGTAGCATTAGTAATAGCTCTAAAAGGCTCAGATTAGCTGTGGGCGACTGGTCAACTGCATCTCATATGTGAATATCAGAGCTCAGGGCGATGAGTGGTCACCCCTCAGTATCTTCTTGACATCACTGGTGTGACCATGAAAAGAACAGTTATAGTTGCAATAAACCCCTTAACATCCTCTACATGGAATGGAAATCTCTTGCCCTGTCACTTAATTATTGCTTTTGGTCTTCATTTGTCAATCCTGTTAAGAAAAGCCACTTCCTCAAGTGTCAGCTGTGGATCCAAAAACATCTATGAAGATAAGCAGTTGTCATGGCAAAACACAACAAACCTAAAGGTGATGGATCATGGGACTTGGTTACTGCCCTTGCCGGGTGAATCCACACTGCCTTCAACTTTTACTTAACTCCACATGTGACTTTTCAACACCATGTTCTGGGTTGTTTCAAAAGCACTTTTCTTCTCCCTTTCCAACTCCTCAAGCCAATGGCATTCAATGTGACATAGATCCCTACTTACTGAAAAATATTGCTTGACAGTATTTATTTGTTACAATCTGGCTTTTGCTTACATACATTCATGACAGTTTAGAAAGTACAGAGTATAGCCTATTGGGATCTGGAGCTTTTTGTTTGTTTTCTACTCATGAAGAAAAAAAGTACTAAGGGAAATCTTAGGTTAAAACTTCACGGAAGCCATCTTGCTGCATGAGGTTGAATCTTACTATGAGAAGTACAGTATTAGGTCTTGTGGTTAATTCTTCCACTGATTGATTTGTTGACTTTAGTTAAGTTACTTAATTTTTCTGTTAATCTTTGTCCAAACAGTATGAATTCCAAACTAGAATTATTTAAAATTTGAAAACCAACCAGAGCTGAAAGCGGCCTATGGCTCTAGCTAAAACATAATTGCTTAGCCATCCTGAGTCACCAAGTTTTAAAAACCTATCATGATTTGATTTCATTAAAGAAAGAATATTTTCCTTATTAAGGAAATATATTCCATGTCTACAAGTATTCTTCAGAACTTGATTTTAGTAACTATTCCTTTTGAATGTACCTTCATTTACTTAGACTATCTCTCATTGTTGGAATAAAGGGGAGGAGGAGGAATGCCTGCCCTTCAGTTCAGATGCAGTAAGAGTCGCTTCAAATTGTACCCCTCCCAGAGCTTGATATTGCTCCCGTGTCCTGAGGGAGGGGCTCAGTCCAAGTTCATGAGATGAGCTGGTGGCCTGCTGCGGGGCAGGAGTGAAGAACAGAAGTCACTGCTGAGCTGTGGTGAGCTTGCTCTCTCGGGGTGAGGCAGGGCAAGAAAGGCATGCGTGCTCCCCATGGACCCAGTACGGGCAGTGCATAGAAGAGAGAGAAGATGCTTAGAGATGTTTTAGACACTGTTTAGGGGGGTTTTGCAGGAGGTCTGAGAATTCATCAGTACACCTCCCTTCAGAAGATGGAGCCAGATTGCCATCCTGTTGATGATGAGCCGGCCTTAGCGACTCCCACCACATACAAGGTGGCGGAAGTGATGCGGCGTGTCTTTCAAGGCTAGATAATCAAAGACAATACACCTTCTGCCTCTCTGTCACTCTTGGGATACACATTCTGGAAACCCACTGCCACCATATGAGAAGTCCAGTTTCCTGAGGTAGCTATGTGGAGAGACAGCATGTGGAGAAGAGAGAGAGACTCAGGGGGCCCCTGGCAGATGCCACATGTGTGAGGAAGGCTTCATTTATGATATTGTTCTAGGCGCTGTTTGGGCATAGTTTGTTACATGGTGATAGACAAGAAGAACACCATCCAGGAAGTCTGCCTAAAGACATGACAGACATTAGCACAAAAGAACCTGGGGTCCCCAGGTCCAGCAGGAGAAAGCAACCAGCTCGTGGGCACTACCCATTGAGATGAAGTTGCAAAATTGGAGGTTTTCAAAGAACTTGAAAGAGAAAGTGAAGCTCTAAACTTCTTCCAGGCCCAGTGAAATTGGTTTATGATGGTCCTAGATGAGAAAAAAAAGTGTTCTAGCCCCTCTACCTTTCCCCTTTCCCTTGGCTGTTTCATTAAGCTAGGCCAAACAGTACTCTGCTAACAAACCTTTTCGTAATTTTGAGATGAAGAACCCATTTCTAAGCACGATACAAAAAAACAAGAAACTCCAAAGGAAAAGACTGACAGATTTGACTAAATAAAAATGTAAATCTTGTGAACAGCAAAATAAAGTATCTTTGAAAAAATTTAGATAGGCAACAAACTATTGATAGCACACAACCAAGGGTTATTTCACATAATACACAGAATTCCAACAAATCAATTAGAAGAATAGGAACAGTAGATAAAAGACAGGAAAATTCTTTTGGTGGGATAAAGAGAATTCGCTCAGAAACATGTGAAAATATATTCAAGCTCACCAAAATCCTTAAAGAAACCAATTAAATTTATTTCCGTGACTTTACTGTACTTAGCATCTGGTTTAGTTTCCGCGGGCTGCTGCGACAAAATGCCACCACCTGGGGTGCCTCAAACAACAGAAGTTTATTGCCTCCCAGTTCTGGCAGATGAAAGGCTGAGTTCAAGGTGTTGACAAGGTTGGTTCCTTCTAAACGGGCCCGTGCCTCTCCCACAGCTGCTGGCAGTTTGCTGACAATCCGTGGAGTTGCTTGGCTTGGAGACTGGTTCTGCTCCCCTCTGCCTGCATCTTCATCTGCTGTTCTCCCTGCATTCATGTCTGCATCTGTATCCAAATTTGCCCCTTTTTTTATAAGGACACCAGTCCTATGGGGTTAGAGCCCACACTGATGACTTTATTTTAACCTGACTACCTCTTTGAAGACCCTATATCCAGCATAAGGTCACACTCCAAGGTACTGGAATTCAGGGCTCCAACATATTTTGGGGGGAGAACACAATTCCACCATAACAACGTTCATGAAGAAGAGCAGTAGTGCTGGATATCTGAAACTATAGAACAGCTCTCTTGTATACGGACGGTGGACTATGATTTGGTATAACATTTTGGAGAGTAACTTGCTAGCATCTGTCAGAATGATACATTGTACATGTGCAGATCCTTCTCCTCAGAAACTTCACTTTTATGAATATAAGAGAAGCTTAAATAGGCAAAGTCAACATGAAAAAGAGAAACATTGAAGGGAGGATTTCCAGGGAAATTGGGAGAATGATGTGTTAGACACTGCTACTGTTTTTCGTATTAGTACATATCAGGGTCAAGTGGATTTCAACCTCTCATCTCAAAGCTGTTCCTCGACAATGAACCCTGTTAAGCTTGATTTATGATCCTCTGAATAGCCCATGTGTGAATGGAGGGGATATTTCATGTTCCTTTGGCTAATTCCATTCATGTAACCTTCTGAGCAATAGCTGACTAAGGCTGACAGATGTAGCGAATAAAAACACAGGACACCCAACTAAATTTGAATTTCACATTAATAATAAACATGTTTACAGTGTGAGTTGTCCTATGCAACATTTGAGACACACTAAACCAGTTATGCATGGTTTATCTTAGATTCAAATTTAACTGGACACCCTGTATTTTACCTGATGACTTGATGCCTCACTTCACACTGCACAAAGCAGGTGGGCCCAGCCCTTGGGACTGGGATGCTATGGTGTGATTTCACGGTGTACACCTTATTCAGACATATTCTCAATTACAATTTTGCAGGAACTTTTAAAAAACAACAGCCCTAAGAACAGACCATGTGCCAGTAGCAGCAGAAGATGTAAGAAGAGCTGGTCTCATGTAAATATTATGTTCATTAAAGCAGATGGGCCTGGAGCATAAACAAAATAACCACAGGGGGGGCTGGTTTGTGTTCTGGCTTGGTTTCTTAATATAGTAACTCAGTTCCCAGCTCCGTAGCACTCTTTCCTTATCAAACATTGAACTGGGGCATAAGGAAGTTTAAATTACCAGTGATTGGAGATTCGTTTTCTAAACACTTGAAACAGATGGTTTATTGCCTGAAAAGCATGCTGCTTTTCGGGGAATAGAGCGTTGAGTGTGGTTATTCTGGGAACACGTTTGTTGCAGCTTCGTACGGACAGGTTTTGCTATTCCAATGAGCAGTTTCCCTGGGCTCTGTTCTTTCTGCTGAGTTTGCCTGCTGGGCAAAGGTCTCACTTTAGCGCAGCCTGCTTGCTTCTTAGACACCGCCTTGGGCACAGGCCTGGTCACTCCTCCCATACAAATTTCTCACAGTTGCAGAAAAAGAGTAAAAGCCACGCAGAAGAGTTTTTGAAATAAATGTCATTTGAAACGCTACCAGCTGAGCAGCAGTGAGCTTAACAAAACGATAATGTCTGTTTTGCCCATTTGTTTAGGGATCTGGGATCCAGTCCAGGATCACACACGGCCTTTTTTCCTCTCGTTTTGCCTTCCACTGACACTTGTGAAGAGTCTGGCTCTTTTGTAGAATGTTCTTCAAATGGGTTCGTCTGATGTTTCCTCGTTATTGGTTATGTCAGGTTATGTATTGTATGTATGCATTGTAAGGACCCTGATAAAGGGTCAGAACTGGATTATCTAACATTATTCCCAGGCTGTGCCAGAACGCTGGCCCTGCGTCCTACTAGTGAAATTCTGCCAAATCCTGATAGGACAATGGTGCTTCACGCCTCCCACCAAAGAATCTCAGTGTGAACTGAGAGGCCTGAATTTTTTTTTAAACTCTCAGAATCACATGTGAGGGTAAAAATGGATGGGGGTGTCTGTGTGTTTCTGGGTTTTCTTCTCAGGACAGGATGAGCCCTTTGGATCCGTGCAGATGGTCTGAGGAAGGTTCAGAGGGGCAGGAACTGGTTCTTGTACACTGACAGTTCGGGAGAGTGAGTTGGAGATAACGGCATCACCCATTTATAACCACCCAAGTTAACAAGCTCTCACCTTCTCCAAATAGGCCCCTTATTTACAAATAGTCTCTTCTGTACAAAAGTGGGCTCTCATCCGTGTGCCTGGAGTCACATGCAGCCAGACTCCTGGCATTATTTTCCCACCATACCACAAAGGTCAATTCACATTAGGAACACGATTAGAGACTGGAATATATTATTAAATGTGTAATCTGAGCTTTGAAAATGATTTTTTCTTTTAGTCTGTAAGTATACAAACCCCCCAAATAACATGCAGCTGTGTCCACCCAGTGCCCCCCCCCCAACCCCCCAGGCTGCACGTGGAGACTGGAAACTCCTAGAACCATGCTGGCTGGTCCCACGGCTGCCATGCTCGGGTCCGACCATGGGTGGAGAATGGGTCCAGGCACCAGACCATGAGACTTCCATAAATGGAATTCTTTCCAGAAGAGAATGGATAGGTTCCTGAAGAACTCGAAATCAAGTCATAATAATGGCTTTCCAGGCCTTTAAAGTCCAGCCCTGGCCTAGTCCCATCTTGTGTTCTCCGCTCCTTTTCCTCCAGGACCAGGACTTTTGTCTTGCCCACATCAGTTCCCCTGATACTGAGGGACAAGAGCTGTGCCTGCTGCTGACCCACAGCGGGTATCAGAGGACTGTCTGCTTGTGCAGCATGATTGTCTGCTGAAAGAAGTTTTAGTTGACCCGGGACTGTCTCTACCACCTTCAGATCCCACCTTCTGCCATTAGAATGAACGTCCTCCCAGAACGGGCAGCAGGGTCCGTCTGTCCCCCACTCTGAAGCAGGCCCAGTCCCGGTGCCAGCCTTCCATCTGTTTCTGTCTGGCTATTATCCCATAGCCATGGATATGTGTGGGGTCATGTGTTCAGACATACGCTGTTGCCAGAAGTGGGGAGCAGCGGGTGCAGAAGGACAGGAAGGCTACTTGCATGGAGACAGATTAGATGTGTATGTGTAGCCTCAAGAGTTAAGGCCTAGGGAAGACTTCAGCTCATGAAAGGAAGAATACTCTAACGACTTTCTGCTCACCTCTGTCTCTCCTGCAGGGACCTGTGTGCAGAGTGACCTAAACTATTTGATAAACTGAATACAGTCAAAGCACAGTCCTCTATAAACGTCATAGGGGCCCTTAAGAAGGGAGAGCCTACCCTTCTCTTTTGTAAGATTTGTGGAAAAGTTGAAAAGTACTTTGGTGGGCTGCTGGGGGGGGAGGGGCCCACTAGGTACAGAGAAATGCTAGAAGTCCCTGAGAGGCGTCCCTGAGAGGCTGTGAGGTTCGATAATCAAATTTCAGTGAAATTTAGCCTGAATAATCTCTGAATATTTAGTATTTAAAATATTAAAATATATTACGTGAATAAATATATTTAAATATCCTGAATATTTGAATACATATATTTAGAGAGCAGTTAAGAAGTAATTGCTCTTTAATCTCATTCTAAATTCAAAGAAGAAATATTTCTCAGTTATTGACAATGAGAGACAATTTCATTTTCTATGTATGTCTCTGGCATTCATGGGATTTTCAGGAAGTTATGTGCAAAGGAAGACCCACATAACAACAGAACCTCACTCTCCGGTGAGACCACTTAGAAGCTAAAACCAACTTATTGTTTCTTCAGGCCATGGTCCACTCATAGAGTCGAAGGTTTTATTCCATCTTGATATACTGTGAAATGCAAAGGTGAAAAGAAAAAAAAGCCGGGCAGAGTGTAAAATAGATTTCATCTCAAGGAAAAATAAATATCATCAAAATAATTTTTCCACTTTATTTAGCAAGATGAGTCTGAATGTACACATTCAGTTTATGAACACTGTAAATATTTATTTCCATCTTCCTTTTAGTCTAGAAATCACTACACAAATCTGGACATAGATAAAGAACAGGTTTTACACAACAAAATGAACGTGCTTCAGCTGATGGGGTGTGACCGTGGCATGAGCTGATTTCCCATATTTGTGGGAATTTGTTAGATGTTTACGAGCGTGTCCACCCTCCCCACTGCAGTCAGACCCAAGGCGCACAAAACGAGTGACAGAAGCATGCTGCTCGTTGTTCCTAGGTGAGGTTAGTATCTCACAGATACATTTCCTCACCCAGAATCACCCTTTCATGCTGCTATTGTTCGGTGTTACCCACTCCTTCCATCTAATGTGTGAAGTCAAATGTCCCTGTTAGGGGCAAGAAAATGCACCGTCCCAGCAGTGTTCCTTTCTCACCAGAACTGCAAAGGGCGAAGTATGACCCATGGTGACGCTGTGAAAAGATCCATAATCTTTAAAAAAGGGCAGTGTCGCTTCTGTGTCACAGACAAGCTGTAAATGTTTCTGCCACAGCACTGCTGGGCTTTATGGGCTGCTGATGAGTCCAGGAAGAAGTGAGATGTAAAATTCCTTTCTATGGAAATATCTTTGACTTGAAGAACATAGATTCCAAAGAATACCAAAACATTTGCTAACAGTTTGAGGACAAGTTTAATTCATTTCCCAGGCCAAAAATTATACACAGGGCAAGAATTAGGCACTTTGAGATTGATTGCTTTGGGACTCACCTAACCTTTTTTTTTTTTTACATTTAAAGAGTAATTAGTCCAATTATAAACAGATTTGTCCAACCAGGTCTCTGAATTGGTGGGTCAGTGATAACAATGGATATAGTCAGAGGGGAAGCATCTAGTTTGGGGAATGAAAAGCCCCCATTAAATACTATCTCCAGTCCCTGAGCAGTTCTCCCAGTCCCTCACAGCCTGACAATATTTGCTTCTCAGGGAAAAATGACAATGTCAGTTCATGGAACAACATGACAATTTATTGGTTAAATATTTTCTGGAACACCTCCACTTTAGTTAAAACTATACTATTCCATTAAAACTACTATTTTAAAAATCAGTAAATATGTTAGGGGACTCACAGCATGCCTACAAGACACAAATATACAAAGTTATGGCAAGGTTCCTTAAAGTAACAGGGAATTTTAATGCAAAAAAGAGGTGAAAATACAGGCCATATATTGTAAAGGAGCCATACTCTGAAGAAAGTAGAATTTGAAAAGCACAGAAGGCTATTTTAATCAAGAGGGAATCACAAACATAAAAATAAATCATTTGGTATTCTACATTATATTACAAAAATAAATATATCCATCAATAAATAGTAAGAAGCCTTGAAACTTTTATAAGAATATTTGGGTTATTGGCTGTCGAAGTCCCTCTGCTACAATCCTTCTCAAGAATCACTTAGGCTTATCATCTTCAGTGATGACAATTCTCCCATAAAAGTGTGAAAAAGACTGGGGTGTGGGATGTAGCCGAGGTCTATGACCACAGAACACATTCTCAAGTTCTACTTTCCTAAGAATCTGATGATTTGATGGCTTCATGTTAATACTGTGATGTAGGACAGCGGCAGGAAGAGGCCTGATGGGAGTGAGGAGGACTCCCCTACTATGGTTTGTATCTTCTCAGTTTTTACTGAGAAGGAAGAAAAAAGAAAAAAGAAGAAAAATGCAACTAGCCACATTTGGATTCCCAATATGTGGCTTCCCGTGCTCTCTTTCTAAGGGAAGAAGAAAACCCTAGACATGCACGTTGACATCTGGACTGTGGTAAAGGAGAAACAGCTGGGATATGCCGCCTAGTCGCCGACAGCCTAGATTTTCACGTCTCTTTAACAGAAGAGTGATTCTAAGTGCGTGCGACAAGATTTCTCCAGGAAGCTGGCAGAGTGTTGGCAAAGGAAAGCAGGGCTGGCACATCCCTGTGTTCTAATAATGTCAGCGTGCTAATAGCAGTCGGGTGCTGGAGCTGGTACCTGTGGCTGCCGAGAGCAGGCTGTTACATTTTCAGGAATTTTGCTAGCTAGTCGACATAAAATTGGTAATTTGAAATAGACCATAGTGGGGAGTATTTACACCACTGAAATCCATAAATCAAGATTACTCCCCCACCTCCCAAGATTCCTGGCTATAAAGCATTTTCTAGCACACCACGCTCATATATTTTAGACATAGAGAAAATTTTGCTTGAATTTTATCTAACCAGAACTATCCTGGTGAGCCGAGGTTTTACTGTATGTTTATTTCAGTGTCTTTTAAGAAAGGATAAGAAGTACCATGGAGTATATGAGTATACTGTGTGTACCATGGGTAAAGAATGTGCCTCCCACTGAGGGCTGTAAGTGTGGCTATCCAAAGCCAGTTACACACACACACACACACACACACACACACAGCATTTTATACAGGGCAGTTACATAAATGAATGGCGGAGCACTGGGTGTATATCAGTTATAGCTAGAGCATGAACCCTCAACCTTCAGTATTTATTAAGAATCACATGGAGGCAGGGGATTTACTTAAAATGCAGATTATCTGGCATGATTGCCAGATACTCCAATTCAGTAAATCTGGGATAGACTATATTTTAGAAGCTTTGCAGGAATTTCTGAGGCAGAACCATACTGTGAGGTGGGATAGAGGCTGTCTGGAGGGAAGAAATGGTAGGCAGGATGAAAATTAGGATGGGCTCAGATCCTAGAGAGCCTTGAATGCCATGTCAAGGAGGTTGGCCTTTATTCTATTAGCAATAGGTCTCATATCTGTGTTTTAAAATAATTCCATTCTGCTTAAATGGTTTAAAATGTTCCAGACTCTTTTAAAAGTACAATTTTGAGAAGAATCCACATGCTTGGGGAATTTACTACCGAAATAATAAAGTTTGTAAAATAATTTTATATTTTATTTTAATATAAGGCTATTGGTTGGAAGAATAAGAAAGAATGAATTGAGAGGACTGCTAGGGCACCCCTGCTTGAAAAGGATACAAATTACAGGGCCTCTCAGATTAGGGTGGTTATGCTCCTCCTCTTCTTTCTCACTTAAAAAAGTAAAAGAAACAAGTTCTGGAGATTGTGAAACTGAGACAAGTTTTAACATTTTGGTTCTCTTTGAAAGATGTTGAGAATGTAAGAGGTATATTCTTAAGAGAAGCACAGACACAAAGTTCCCACATTTGACTGCCATTAGAACACTCTAGAAATTCATTTAAACCACAGACGTTCCTCCAGAAGAGCAGGTTTCAGATGCTTTGGTCTCAGAACTCCTTTACTGTCTTATAAATTATTGAAGACCCCAAAAAGCTTTCTTAAAAAATATGATTTATATCACCATATATTTATCATATTGGAAATTAAAACTAAGAATTTTCAAAATATTTATTATTCACTTAAAATAACAATAGGGAACCATGACATATTTATGTAAATGACCTTTTAATAAAAAACGCTTTCCAAACCAAAAAAAAAAATGAAAGGTGACACTGTTTTACAATTTTGCAAATCTCTTAAATGTCTGGTTTCATAGAAAAATGCTGGATTCTCTTATCTGCTTCTCCATTCAATATGTATGACATCACTCATCACATAACCTCTGGAAAACTCCTCTGCACATTCATGAAAGACAGAGTAAAAGGCAAATAACCAGTTGATTATGACATTAGTCTGGACTTTGCAGGTGCCTTGAATCAGTTTCCAGGACCTCTGGGCGCTCCAGAGAACACTTTGAGAGCTACTGTTCTTTACATTATGTTGCCCTGAAGTGGGTAAGGGTATGTGATGCAGAACCAGGTTGGAGGACCACTAGATGATACCCATTTGACTCCCTGAATACCAGGTGATGGATAAATCCAGCCCGACGAAGGTGTCCAGGAATTAACTCTGTTCAGAACTGGGAGACAGAACCAAATTACAGTAAGCAGCAATTATGGGTAGCTAAAGATGAATGAAGCAAATGTCAGAAAGTACCTAAGTTCTGGTTTCTTTAAATTTTGCTCTAGAGAAATTCCTGATGATAACTCTGCATCAGAAAGATTCTTTAAAAAAATCAAAGTTTTTTTTGAAGTATAGCATATCTGAGTCCTACTTCAAATGAGATGCTGAATTAGAATTGGATGGGGGCTGGACAAAAGTACGTTTAACCAGTTCCACTGGTAGTTCTGATGTACTGCTAGGTTTGGGAACCTCTGCTATAGATCATAGATTTATAGATTAATAATTCTATTTATATTTTTTATATTTTATTATATAATTACATATGTTTATACAATTTATAGATCATACATTATGTTTATATATATCATATATTTATCCAATTGCATTAAAATGTATTAATTTTGTATTTATTTTTATTTTTATTCCTAAATAAAAATATCCTCCAAGACTTCTATTTATATTTGAAAGATGCTTAGCTTTAAAATTCATGTACCCATAATCTAAGTATTACAGGCATAGTACCTATATTTCCTACTAAAAACTATGGTCTTTATTATACACACTATTTTTTAAAACCTAACTCTAAATCAGAGTGATAGAAAATGCTACTGCTATTCATAAAACAAGTGTTAGATTCCTTGTTTCCATAGTAAACTTTTAAGAGATTTATTCCTAATGGAAACTCATTGTTATTGGATAAAAATCTTCTCAGGGAGGAAAAAAGTACCTTCATATACAATCTACATTGGGGATGCAAATTGTAGAGAAACAGTCACCAAAGGATTTGCATTTAATCAAATCTAAAGCAAGTCATTTCAGAAGCGTCACTACTGTGTACAGAAGCCTTTCCCGTCAGAATCAGGCTGACATTTCCAGGAGACCAGGATCCCTTATCAAGGAGAATACACCATTCACCAGAAATCCCACATTGTCACTAAGAAGGAAATTCATCAGAACCATCCAGAATGGAAAGTGGTAAGTCAATGTGTATTATTAAAATTGTTTAAAAAGATTTCAATAATCCTAATGTTTATTTTTGACATCATG